>CM016561.1:35180022-35780022 GCA_003412495.2 Echium plantagineum | reverse complement strand
TCATTGGCATCATAAATCAAGAAACATTAGATCAATCGCTAGAAACACATAATCCCCTTAAGTTATACCTAAATCTAACCAAACCTATACAATTTTGATATGCAATTTCAGTAAGAATTATCCTGAACTACTTTGTTCAGCTTCAACCCGAGCTCACACGCAAGTAACGCATTTCGCCAAACCAAACAATCAACAAAATCTGTCAAAATTCCTTCGAATCATCTACTTTCAAAGTTGTCAATTGATCCCAAATAATCCCTCCTTTTCTGCATTAAGACTTAAGAGTTCGCGTCAATGCCAGCTTTCTGTCGGGCATACTGAAAGTATATGGTTTAGAAGTTTCCTGTCCTCTGTAGTGTGGTCGTACGCATTTGGAAAAGCAGAACACCCCTCATTAAACAGAACTAATAAGCGGCTGCATGTAACTGGACTGCGTTGAGCTGGTCTCTGCTGAGTTGGTTTCTTGAGAGATGGATTCACTAAAATCAATTGGCAGTAAGCAGGGAGGGGAATATGCATGACAAGCGCTCTCCAAATTAGATACCATAAGACCTTGCTTCTCATCGAGTTCATCGTTTTTCATAGCTTCCTGCACAGACAATGCCTTAATATGAGAACCAAACTGTTAGGTAAACAGTAAGGAGTTCAAGCTGGGAATAGCACTTAACATAAGTGATGGGGGATCTCTCAGCGTAGTTTAAGCAATAATATTTACCTTCACGGAATAATTCTGAAACGTTGGAAGAAAGCGTATCTTGCAGTATTCATTGAATAATATTGTCAAGATCAGTAAAGGAATAGTCGAAAAGGAAGCTGCAGGCTTCGACTTCAGTCCAAATAAGCCGATCATAGTAATCTGCATGAGGACTATCGCGAAAAGAATGTAGTGATGGATACATGGCCAATATTGCCCACACGTTTCGTAAGTAGTTATGTACACCTCCTGAATCTGCAACATAAATCATAACAATGAAGTTGCTGAATGAATATCCCATTAGACACTTGCCGCCACTGGAATATTTTACAGATTCATAATATAGATTGAACATACAAACTATACATCTCCAGGAGCATTAAGGTTTTGATACAACCGTAGTATGAAACTTACAGAAACCATTCATCAAAGGGACGGGTATGCTCATTTATCAAAGGGACGGGTAAGAGCCTGACATTGCACTAGGAACGTTTTCTGACCTGGTTAATGAAGACAGCATATCCCAGCAGGAGATAGCCAACAATAAACGGCAGCAGCAAAGGAGATACAATAGCATATATCATGCCAATCATCATTCCGAGGGAAATAAAAGGAACAACTCTGTAATATGGGAAGGAAGAAATGTAAGGACTTCTATCCTTTCCACGACTCCATGTGTTGGACTTCAAGAAATCCCATATCAGCAATCCAGGCTGAAGGGCCTCGAGGGAAAATCCAGCAAGTCCATTCGTTAAGATATAAGTCATAAAGAAGTCTGCCTGAAAAACGACCCAAATAAATATTGGTTATAACTTATAAGGCATAAAATCCTGAACACAACGGAAATCAACAGAATAAGCCTAGGTCCTGCTTGAATGGTTGGCAAATAAGAACACAAAACAACATCATGTGTGAGGGAAGTTGTTTCAGAAAATATAGATTTAACAAAAATAATGTAAAAAATTAGCAAGTAGGTGATACTATAATAGAAAAAGTCTGTCTGCTCAAATTGCATTCTGCAATGTTAAGAGGGGAATATATGGTAGGGTGCAATGGCTGCATTGTAGCGAAAGGAACTTACTTGTGCAGAAACAGCTCTAGCAAGACGATTAGGGATATTGTTTGGATGGGTAAAAGATTCTCCAATTTGATCGAGCAATGACCCAGATAACAAACTTAGGAAGAACACGTTTCCAACTAAAAAGAAAAAGACCATGTTGCATGCCTTGATATCCTTTCTACTTCTAGAGATATAACCTGCCATTTTCTCCATTTCAATTATCGCGTAAGGGATAATGAGGATGAATCCATTGAGAATGACACTCGGAACATAACCTGTTACAATAGACCTTAATCCTGGTCTGAAAACCATAATGTTAGAACGCCTCATGAAAATGAACACATTGTAGTAATTTTTTGATGTTCAAGGATCAGATGATCATTTATAGGAAGTTAAGATAAGTGAAAATATACACAAGACTAAGTTAAAAGAATCTATAACCGGCATACATCTCTGCTTTAAAAACCCAGTCCCTTAAACGAAGATCAAGATTAAACTATAAAAAGGGAAGAGACAAATGTAGAGGATGCAATGCAACAGGTATGCCGCTTATGTATGAATCGATAAACAACAGTGTTTTCTTATTATAATAAATGA
The DNA here is from genome assembly GCA_003412495.2 of Echium plantagineum. Lineage (NCBI taxonomy): Eukaryota > Viridiplantae > Streptophyta > Magnoliopsida > Boraginales > Boraginaceae > Echium > Echium plantagineum. The sequence goes on along the minus strand of CM016561.1, from coordinate 35,777,671 downwards.
AGGAATCTCTTACATATAATATACAAAGGAATCCCTTACATCAACTCCATTGCCGTTGCTGCAGGAAACCATTTCTGTAGTCTTTCATACTTTGCAATTCCTTGAACTGCCGTCACTGGGATGGCAAAGAAGATGGTCAGAAGACAAACGGACACATACACAGCAATTTTGTGAAATGGCAAGTGCCTGAAAGGAATAGCCAAGCTTCTCCACAAGACGTCCCTCGGCTCTGGAGGGGTTTCAGTAATCCATTGCAGAGGATTTGGGTGCTGCTGAGACTGGGCAGCTAAAGCAGCACCCCATCTGGATCTGAATGTGACGAAAGCAACAGGCAACTCCTATACAATACATTAAGAGATGGTAAGAAAATTGGAAATCAAAACCGCCATTGATCTCTCAATGGAATGGATAGTCATAGTTAAACTTCAGACTTGATCAGGTTACCCCAATGCAAGGTAACACACTCATTAAAACAAACAAGTTCAATTATGTACTTCTGAGTGCTAACAACAAGAATGTCGTTTATTTGCCAGAACTCAAAATTATGTTCTACAGACCTAAATATAACCTGTGGGTAGATATTTGTGATTCTATTGTTCTCCAGTTCCGTTCACCGAAATCAGTACTTTTTCGGTATACCAGTTGCCCTTTATATTACATATGGGATCCCGAGGGGAAAAGAACATTGTGCCTATAGATCGTTAATTCATCAATTAGCTAGCTGTGATGTCAAACCCTATTATGGTTCCTGAAAGCATACAGGTGTCCAGCACTTCATTCAATACCAGTAAAGAAAGCAGCAAACCGACACGGATAACGTATCGGTGCACCAGACTGAAATTTCAATTGTACAAAGGGTGTCCTTATGGTTGTAACTGCTACCTTAGGTAGTTTCTTTAGCTACCCAGCTTTCGTGGCTACAACTTTAATAATGTCTATTACAAAAAGAAATAAGGGTTCAAACTTGGCGGTATGTAAAAGATATTCTTCGTCTTCCACCACTTTTGCATGAGTCAAAGAAGTATCAAGTTGCATATCTCGTGAAAACCCTTACCGATGGATAAAGCATGTTGATATAATGATGACATGTAGTATGTACAATCAAACTAAAACATTTACACTAGGCTACTAAAATCGCTTTTTTGGCGTGGTAACTAATAGCTTTCTTTTCAACAAAAGGTCATTATGTCTTCTTGTAGAATAAGTAACTAGCAGCAACCTATGCGCACGCAGTACAAACTGGAACCTTAACTACTCTAACTTGGCAAAGGTTAGAGGGGTAACATCAAGGACACCTGAGTAAGGATAGAGGTGTGATAGCGAAGACATATTGAATCGAACACACAAACTGAAAGTGTATTCTAGACATATAAACTCAGGGAGCATTATGCCAAACAGAAAATTCACCTTTTCTTCAAGCTTCTTTTTGGATCGTTCAGACTTGATTTGATCTTGTATTTCATGAAGTGATGCTTCGAGCTGTTCCAATTTAGTGGTCTCTCTCAATGCTGTGGTCAAAGATGATCTATTGTTTAGATTGTCCATTGCAGCCCTCTGTTTCAAGTATCCAATCTGTGATAATATCGTTTTAACCTTCGTCTGCAGAAAATAATATGCATGGGCAGTGAGATATTACAAGGCATTTACTATTACAACTAATATCACAATGGCCAGAAGTTTCAACTTTCAACATAATTTGCAGGATAGAGACAACAGTTTCACCTTATATGGTGGTTTTCAAATTCCTACGGAACCATAATACATCCCGAACAACAATTATTTGTCTCACTTTCATCTATAGGGGTGCAATATAAGAACAAGGACTTCGCTGGAACATATAGCTTAAAAAACTTAATAGAATCTCCTATCAAGTTAGCTAAAATTATATCTCTCGATTACCATCTTACCCTTCCCATATGAATGATGAACAAGATTCTGAAGTAGACTGTCATACTAGTCTACGTAAACCAAATAAATTTGCAACCGAATCGTACCTCTCCCACTCAACCACCTAAACTAGGACATTTCTGCTGTTGAGATGCATTCATATGTTGCATCCTTATAGTATTGGACGACATATGTGACAAAAGACGCCCAAGTGAAAACTGACTCATCGACCAAGATAAGTAAACAAATAAAAACGGTTTAGGTTATAATGTGAATGTTTCATAAGCATACCAGCAAATGTTCTAGGTCCTTCCCGTCATACAGAATTTGATAAGATTGATAAGTGTATGGATGATACTTCGAGAAGAAGTGGTTAACACTGCAACCATGGGTCTTGTGTTCATCACAAAATGGTATTTCACGAACTAAAACAGTAAACTGATCAGGCCGATGCCTTAAACGACGCAAGTGGTGAATTCTTCTTGATAATATGTTGTCATATTCCTGAAAATGAAATAGTCCAGGTAATAACTGGTTATAACATCTCAATACAACTACTGAATAGAATTTTAGTGAGCAAAATGTAATATTAGTGATGAGAGTCTATAGAAATGGATTGTCCAATTTGGTAAAATACTTAGCGACAAACTCCTACTTTTCTTTCATTATGGTATTTCGGAACAAGTTCCTAGATAAAAAGCCTAAAGGTTTTTTTATTATGCGAGAAGCTAGATTAATCACTTCAGTAATGGATAAGCAAACACAAAATTTGACAATTCTATATAGATATGTGCCTCAAACAGCAAAGAGACATATGAAAGATAAGTATCAACTGCTCAAGTAAATACTGATTCATGATTATGTGAAGAATTACCTTGTAAAGAAGGTACAATCCGTAACCCGATATGAAGCATAAGCACGAGAAATGAACCCAAAGCCTGACGAAAAGCAGAAAATATATAAGCAATTAACGGGGAAAAAATATCCAGTATACCTGTATAACTGACAAATGACATGCCTATGAGGCAGTACTTAAGATTAGAACAAAAAATCCTATTGGGCTAGCAATATTAAAAGTGTATGTGGTTTAGCTTCTCATAGGAGCTTAAGCACTAATCTTTTGAAATATAGGCTTTGACTTCGACCTTTTTCAATTTGGAGATAATAAGGAAGGCTTAGCTAAAAAGCCTTCTAAGATAATGAACTAAAGTAGTAGTATACATAGTGTAACTGAAGAAACACGTTGACAGAAGATAGTATTGTAATATCACCGGCACCCCGCATAACCTCGTCTCAGTGATACAGTTAATTTTATAGCAACTCAAAATTATGAAGTCGCAAAATGGCCTATTGAAATGAGAAATTTTATGTAAGTAAGTCCAAGGCCTACTATTAGTATTCATAATGTTATATATACAATGAAGGAATCAATCGATTCCCAACATTAAACGACATTGCATAATGGCGTCTTAAGGAATCTTGCTCATGGTATGGAAGATAGGAGTTAGGACTGCTATACATTACTTGATCGAATTCCATGGCCACTTGCTGATATATTAATTCTTCCAAATGAAAGTTCAAGATATTGAAGCAGGGATCTACTATTCTACATAACAAAGTTGAAACAGAAATAATTGTATCGATAATCTTACTTGTCCGAACCTTCAGAGATATTAGATATTGTAAAGGTATCTAGGCTATGAGCATCTCCAGGTGGGTCATCATTGCCCGTACGGTTTACCGGGAGCAATATGATTAGCCCAACAGCAGAACAGACGACAAAAAACTTCAACCTGAAATGCGATGAATGGGCAACGTAGATGAGTAGAGGATACTCGGACAAGACTTATAAAATAAAGTTTCAAGGGCAGCAAGATAAATTTAATCATGAAAATAATCATTCCTAAATATTAAAAATTCAGAACTTCTGCATAGAGCGGACTAAATTTCATTAAGTAGGAAGTGTTTCATTTGGTATTATCGGAGGTCAGAGCGAAGATGAAGTCTAGCTAACTAATAAATATATGAAAATTGACATTTAGATGTTACGGATTTCAAGCATAATAGAAGTAAACAAATAGTGCAGCACTCATTTATTCCCTTTACGAAAGTGTGATTGGAGTCTAGACTTAGAGGCTTAAGATAGTCCTAGCACGATTTCCGGCCACTAGATTAGTGTTTTTAGTTAAAAGAAATTCCCGCCAAAATAAGATATTTCAAAAATAACAACTAACTAGATGAAATAACTATCATTCCTTTCTTAAATATGGTGCTTAAAAAAAATACTTAAGTACACAAATGATTATGGGACTACTCGCCGAATATTAATGTGGCATTGTAAAGTAGTTGATAACTTTTGCAATTCATCATCGATCAACTCGCAAACACCATACCAGTTATCACATTATCAAAGGGGTAAGGTTGCGTGCAATCAGACTTCCCTTACCCGCTTATATATGTCATAGTGTTGCATAATTCACCGTTCAAATTAATTAATTCGTAAATCTGGTAACTAATGTGGGGTGGGTAGGTCTAATTTAGGCAAGTTCATTTCGTTGGTATACAACTAAACTAATGAAAAATAAAAGAGCAATTCTTCAAATATCAAAACCCCTTTCACATCTATCTACCTATATACTCCCTCCGTTTCTTTTTATTTGATTGTTTGAACATTTTTTCTATGTTTCTTTTTATTTGATTGTTTACAATTTCAATGCACTTTTTACAATCCCAATGCACCTTTTTACAATTTCAATGCACCTTTTTACAATTCCAATACACATTTTTACAATCCCAATGTAATTTTTCACAATCTCTTAATAAAGTACTTTTTCCCCGAACAATCAAATAAAAAGAAACGGAGGGAGTATAATATATGAAGGCTTCTATTGGCGGTTATAAAGTGAAGCCGCATGATCTCATGCCACTTACTCAGTATCAATTTTATCCAAAATTCCTTTAAAACCGTCATCTATATTAAAATTACTTTTATCTACTAATATAATTCGCACAGACTGAACTGTACCCAAACATCTAATATCGGGAAACAGGGCAAACAAACTGGACTGTGTCCAAACATCTAGTATCGGGAAACAAACTGGACTGTGCCCAAACATCTAGTATCGGAAAACAGGGCAAACAAACTGGATTGTGCCCAAACATCTAGTATCGGGAGACAGGGCAAACAAACTGGCCTGTGCTGACCTGTGCCCAAACATCTAGTATCGGGAAGCAGGGCAAACAAACTGGACTGTGCCCAAATATCTAGTATCAAGAAACAGGGCAAACAAACTGGAATGTGCCCAAACATCTAGTATCGAGAAACACGGCAAACAAATTGGACTGTGCCCAAACATCTAGTATCGAGAAACAGGGCAAGTAAAAGCAGAAATGATCTTTACCCAAATTTAAACATCCTAACAAAGACGAGAAGATCAAGTCCACCAGTTTCAAGAATCTCCTCCTCGGTGACGTGTCTCGCCCGACAAATCCAGTTCCACGACGGGAGAAGATGGCGGAGCGAGAACCTGTTGCGGAAGGGGACGCGGTGGTTGAGGGAGAGGCGGCGGGCAAAATAAATGGGGGCATAGTATGGTTGCTTTCTGAGTATGGAAAATAGTGAAAGCAAGAAAAGAGCAACGCCTATGTTGATGGATGCTGAAACAACAAGGCTTTCTGGTTTCATTTGAGATTTTGTTTGAATATGATTGATGGGTTTTTTTGAAAGTGAAAAAACAGTTATGGTGATGAGTGATGTGTGTGAAAGAGAGAAGTTGCCACCTTTGAAGAAACGTGGTGAGAAGACAAGGGTTGTAGGAGATTGTATGACATGCAAACTAACTTTGTCCGCCTTTATATCGAGATAATTGTAGAAATGGTCTTAAGAAAAGAGCTTTTGTTTCATTTTGGTCCACATACGTAATAATAATATGTTTACGTGATCGGATAATACACACCAGAATAGTTACGTTGGGGAGAAAATAGTCATTTTACACCCAACTAAAACACTATTCTGATGTGTATGTTGTTGTTCGTAAATGATCCTTATGGTTGTGTATCATATGTACATTGTTGATAAATTAATACCTCCATTAAATTTTAACGATTGTTTATATTTTTGGGTCGTTTTTATAATTCTAATAAAAATTTATACACAAATATTAAATTTTAGTTTTTATCAAAATTGTTGCAAATGGTTCCTATAAAAACGTATAGGGTATCAAGTGGTCCCTAAAACATAAATAAATTTTCATTCTTTGTTCCCATTTAATGAGAGTTTTAATTTAGTGATTATTTGAACATACGCACTTGCATGGAGCATTTCCGCATAATTGTCATTTATATGAAGCAAAGTGCAATAATCACCACATGCGGTAACTCTCTCCTTCAATTGATTTTGACAAAAATTTGTTCCTCTAGAATATATTTTTGAGAAAACCATTCTCAAATTATTGTATTTGTTACCTTTTATATACATATTAGTCATTTGACCATAATCCATTTAGTGTGAATTTTTTTATCACTTTGGTAATAGATATTTTATAATTGATAATATAACTCAAATAATTCGTTGTATGTAAAAGGAGTTGTTATAAAAAAAACATGATAAAACCCTAAGAATTAAATAAATAAACTTAAAGTAAACACACCCAAATTTTAACATGGTATCTCAAACAATGTGTCTGGATCCTATTACAAATTTTAGCTTAGGTGTCTCATGAGCTATTTTGTAGGATTTACTTAAGAGATTATGAGTTTGTGTTCAGCCCCTCTATCATCAACAGTTTTCTGGGTAAGGAAAATAAAGGAGAGACCTGTCAGTTGCTCAAGCTGAATGACATTGTGAATTTGTGACAGAGATCACTGCAGAGGGAGTCACTCAGTGGCCATCTAAAGGATTGCATCTCCAAGCCTCAGCTTTAAGTTCGAGGTACTTTATCCTTCATAAAGCAGCCATATGCAGCCTTATTCCTTCTACTAACAACACACATGTTAGTGAGTTCATGGGGAAGAAGCTTTATGTAATGGGCACAGGGAAGCTGAACTTTGATCAAGTCATCTTTGATCAAATAGTGGATCATGCCTTATCCTTTACTAAAAACAAGCCTATAGGTTTTACAAACCTCATCTGTAGCATTTTGCTTGAACAAAGGCCTGATATCATAACTGAAATGACGACCAGAGACTGAATCCAAGACAATGATCATTAGTGAGAAGTTGTTGCACACACACAAGGCTGATATCCCAGTAGAGAAAGTTGATCAGCATCCACATTTCACCTCCAGTAATCCTACAACCCATTTCTTATGGCAGTATACGTGACTGACAAATAGAGGTTAACTAAGGAGATCCAGGCCAAAAAGTAGCAACTTGCAGGAGTGGAAAGGAAGATCAAGGAGCTGGAGAAGACTGGTAGACCAACTGTTGCTGACAATGTGCCTGAAGCAGCCACTAACAATCTGATGAAGAATGAATGTTGCTAATGAGACCCTCTATTGTGGCTTTGCACATATGGGGAGTAAATTGGAAACTCTGGAATTTATGCTTTATGCTACGTTATATCTCTTTTGTTTCTTGTTGGATATTTTATGGTGTTTCTATGTTCTAAGACTAATGTTGTCGACTTGTGCTCACTGCTTTATGACAGTTGGGTTGATATCTACTTTAAAGATTAACTTTGATTATCACGTTCTTGGTTCATCTAATCATGCATAAAGAAGATGAGTACTTGTCACGAAAAACTTACCAAAGGTGGAGTTTGTTAGTGCATAAGTTGGATGAAGTTTTTCATACTCCAAGTGTTAATAACAATACGTAAAAGGAAGCAATTAAAGAAGCATTGTGCCACGTGATTAATCAAATATTTCCTTCTTGAAGAGTCAGACAAGTGTTAATGCTGATGGACGAGATTACTGCCTCTGGAAAAGTTTCACGAGTGAAGTCAAAGAAGAAGGAGATATTCTCTCGGCGCTGTTTAATATGGAGTAATGATTCATGCTTGACCACATTTTTGTCAAGGGCCAATGACCTAGTATAAAAGGAGCACGATGTTACACAATAAGACATACTAATAAGTCCCTCCTTGTAAGATTCTTTTCTTATAGTGGATTTTTCCCTTGGACAGGTTGCCCCCAGATGTAGGTGCTTGTGCACTGAACTGGGTTAGTAAGTTTCCTGAGTTAGTTACCTTTACTGTTATTCCTTTCGGTTAAACCTTTAGCTTTAACATCTGATATAACTCTATTAGTCTATGGTGGATACACGTAATTGTAGGATATTGAGAAATATAAGTTCTTCATAGCAGAAAACAGCTTGCTTGTATTTCAACGAGTTCTCTCCAGGCCTCATGACTTTCCATAAATACTTTCAAGATATTTGGTAATAATCCCCATGGCCATTGACATATTCTCTGCCTCTCTCGATATGCAAATACTATTAATATGAAAAGCACAAATCTATTATGTGTAGAGCTAAGTATTTTAGATTGAACGTTTGAAATTGATAAAAAAATTAAATGGTGTTCAAAATATCTAAATGTATTCAAAAAAGTAAGTGTTCATTGAATAGGGCAGAACTTATATAAATCCGTCACTGGCCGTAAACAAAGAGGGTGCAAATAAGGCACTAAATAAGCAAATAAATTTATTCACTACATAAAGTAATACTTAAAGGAAAAAGAAGGGGGAATGTCAATGATTCATGAACTATTTCTAAGCTAAAAGTGAGGTCGAGTTCTCTGAATTCATGTTTCTTGGCATTCATATCTTCCGTCATCTTGCGAAGTTGCTCTTTATCAACATTGGCTGTCGGAACAGTCTTCAATAAAACTACCTTTTCTTCAAGGGTTGGTACTTCAGCTTGCATTGACTTCAAATCCTCCTGATCCTGATGAAGAAGGACATGAAGAGCTTGTTTCCGTTTGGCAAGTTTCTCTAATTCGTGTTTCACCTCGACCACCTTCTCATTTGCTTGACATATATCCTTTGTAACCACCTTTATATGCTTCGATCCATCTTCTGTCAGGGTGATAACATGAGCCAACCGGGCAATGGAAGAAGACAATGTTTGACAATTAGAAAATTGTATTTGATTAGCATTGTGAAGAGATTGGGCAGTTTGAAAAAATGAGGTCAACATATCTTGTAACTCAAGAAGTTCTGACTTGCTGATATATGTCATCTCCTCAGTAGCACGATTGACTTGATCTCGCATAACTAATAATTCCTTAGCCGGCTTGCAACTCAATTTCTCATGTAAGGCCTTCCAAGTACTCGCAATGATGGCTTGAGCAAATTAACTAAGATAATATGCGAATATTAGACAAAGAATTATATGAAGTTCAAGAAATAATGAACACTAAAATTTAACGTGGTCTCCCTAACAATGTGTTAGACTACTCCACGAGCTCAAAGCCACAAGCAATTCATTATAATGAAAAGAACAGATTATAGAATTTAATCGAACTATGATCATAGATGAAAATAGTTACTAGCCTATACTATTCATAGAATATGACTATAAAACTCACAATTCTAGAATTACTAATCTATGCATTTAGCCCATGTTGTCTCATATTACCTACCTAATCTAACTAATTGTCCCTCAAGAAAAAAAGATGTTACTAGGTAATAACTTATTTTTCAATTATCAACAAGACTATAAAAATGGTTTAGGCTGCGTAGCTTTATGAACAATTTGTTGATATAATCTAATAGTACAACCCACCTCAATCAGCACCCCAACTGTTAGACCAGTTGGTTTAGCAATAAAATAAACAAATTGTTCTATTCTGCAAATTGGTGTGTTCTGTTTATAGCCCTAATCTAAAAAGAACACACCAATCGGTAACCCAGTTCGGTGCCTACGTGCACCTACGTCTGGGGACAGCCAATCCAAGGGAAATTTACTATAGGAAAAAGTTTTACAAGATGGGTCTTACGCATATACGCACATACTTTATAGCCCTAATATATACTCTCCTACGTGATCCTACTTTGTATCTCCCGATACACTACAACAACATCCTCCCGATGTTGGGTCTAAGCAAAGATGGAACTTATTATTAATTCTTTGGTCCTTGAGTTGCTAGTAGGGTCCACTAAATAATAAAGTATGCTGGCTTATAGAATTATCTAATGGCTAGAGGGATTAATAAGACCACGAGGTAATTAAAAGTATACACAAGCGGAGTTAATCGGATAGCCAAGTGAGAAAAGCATTTACTAGTGACCAGAAGGTCCTGGGTTTATACTCATCTCGTCGCTAATTTACAGAAAAAGAAAAACATACACAAGCGAAACTACGAAAAAATAAAAAAGGAAAAGAACAAAATACTACAAAAAAAGGTATGGCCAATGCGCAGAGAAGGGCGAGATCGAAGAAACTTACAGCGGCACGAGTCTCAAAATTGAAAGCAAATAAAATCTTTTGTGAATAATGGAGAAGCAATGGCATGATTTTTTATAGATAAATTTGAATGTGAAATTGTTTCCTAATTGTATGTGGATTTCAACTTTGTTTTGTTTCCTAATTCTAAAAGAAAAGCACTTAAAATTTAATGAATTTTAGGAAACTTTTAGAGATCATATTAAGCAGGAAATAACTCGATACAACTTGCACTTGGAATTGTTTCCTAATTGTTTGTTGATGAAAGATCTTTTGTACTTGATCAAATAAGACAGTGGAAGTGTGGAACGGTTAGTGTATGTGATACTTCTCAGTTCTTACTCAAGTACACTAGGAATTCTTTTTGTGACTTGTGAGCTCTATATTTGCTACACTATAACGTAATTATTACTTTCTCTGTCCCTAAAAATTGACATTTGTCAAAATTTTATATTCTTAAAATTGTTACATTTGATTAATTTTTTATTATATTTTAGTCAAAATTATTAGTTATTTCATTTAATAATATACAATATGTTACCATTTCGACCCAGTGATATATTTTCGCCGTTTGAACTCTTAACCATATTTTCGGCCTGTTTAAACCGGGGAAATATTTTCGGCCCGTTGCGACCGAAAACAAATTTTTCACCCCGTTTCGACATGAGGCCATATTTTCGGTCCATGTTTCTACCCGGGACCGTATTTTCGGCCAGTTTCGGTCCGTTTCATCCTCGCAACATATTTTCAGCCCATTCGACCCGGGACCATATTTTCGGTCCTTTCGACCCCGGACTATATTTTTGGCCCGTTTTGACCATGAAACATATTTTTGGCCTGTTTCGACCCAATACCATATTTTCGGCCATTTAGACTCTCGACAATTTTTTCGTCATGTTTCGACAAGGGACCATATTTTCGGCCCGTTTCGAAAATATGGGTCGGGGTAAAAAAAAATGCTTATGGGTCGAAAAGGGCCGAAAAGATGTTCTTGGGCAAAAAGGGCCGAAAATATGGTTTCAGGTCGAAATTGGCATTAAATATGTTCCGGAGGCAAAACGGACAAAAAATATAGTGTCGGGTCGAAAAGGCCAGAAGATATGTTTTTGCAGGTGGTACTGGGCAGAAAATATGTTTCGGTGGAAAACGGACTGAAAATATGGTTCGGGTCGAAAGGGAACGAAAGATGGTTCCGAGTCGAAATGAATCGAAAATATGTTGCGGTGGGGAAACTGACTGAAAATATGGTCCCAAGTCGAAATGGGCCAAAAATATGTTCTCGGGTCAGAACGAGACGAAAATATATGGAGGTTGAAGAATTTACGTAGATCGAAAATATGGTCACGGGCCGAAAAATATATTCTCTAGCCGAAACGGGGTGAAAAATGTTTCGGGTGGCGAAAGAGGTCGATAAATGTTCCCGGGTCGAAGTCGGACGAAAAATAGTCCCGGCCCGAAGATGAGTTCTTGGGGAGAAACGGACCGAAAATATGGTCCCTATGGGAGCCGAAAACTTATTATGGAGTCGAAACGGGCAAAAAATATGTTTTGGAGTCGATTGTGTGAAAGGCAATAATGTGACTCGATTGTTTCAACGGTAATAGGGTCACTGATGCGCAGTAAATGGTCCCGACAATTTTCGAAATAGTCTCAGTAAATGGGTCACTGTTGCACTTTAATCCCGGTAAGTAAAACTGATGCGCAAATGATTCCTACAAGCGTATAGCATGTGGTAATTTTCCAAACGGTAAGAATTCCCTACCCATTGAAGCTACCTCTACAATATTTAAAATTTTAAGTGGAAAGTTCAAGAATTCAAGTAATGTTCAAATCTTCAAGTTTCAATTCAATATTACATTCAAATCTTCAAATTACAATATTTAAATCTTGAAGCTTCGGTTTAAAAACTTCAAACCTATACTCAAATCTTTAAACACCAAATTCAAGAGCTCACGAACAAACTATCGAAGCCCTTAAGTTTCAAATCGTAGGAAAATCAAATCGAACCCCTCGAGAGTATATTAATTACTTGTAGAACTCCATCACCCAAAAGTTGCATACAAATGTATCTAAGCGGATTCCTTTAAATCCAGCTCGTTTTGCCAATGCAAGAAACTCCTTTTCAGAACGTTCTTTACCTCCTGGATTTTGGGTCATCATGAGTATATCCGTTTCACTAGTTGCTATGATTGAGGCACTTGAATCTGGCTTTGAAGGATAAATATACTCAGCAACAATCACTTTACCATCACCAGGTAAGGATTTGTTGCAGTTCTTTAACAATTTGAGACAGTGATCATCACTCCAATCATGAAGTATCCACTACAAAATAGCGTTCGTATATGTTTAAAAGAGTTAATTGTCGATTTAGTCTTAATAAATGTGAGGTAATTACGTCTTTGTCCCTGATAGCGACAACATAGTATTTTACCCTTCATAATATCATAAATACTGTATGCTCATAAAAAATATGGTAAATGTTTCATATTCGTCAAATGACAAAATAAAAAATGTTGAACATTTACCTTTTTGTTAATGTCCCTGTTTGAACATACAATATGCAATATTTGTCTCATTTTTGAAGACTTTACTAAATTACTATGTTGTCATTATCGGGAGATAATTGCTGAAGTGATCCCAGATAATATGTATAAATTGCACTTTGGTCCTTGTAAATATTTGGTCTGCACAAATGATCTCTGATATTGGTCGAAAAGATGTGCTTAGTCTCTCTTTTGAGTTAGACGTTAAATTTGGATAGAAAGAAGGACTAAAGTGCATATTTCACGCCAATATCAGTGATCATTTGTGCAGACCATACATTTACTGGAATCAAAGTGCAACTTACACATATTATCGCGAACTATTTTGACAATATTCTCTTATTATCAAGACAAAAGTACAATGTCACATTCCATTATTAACCAATGTGAACACATACACAATGAACAAATTAATTGACTACACATACCTTCATGAAAATGGCATCTCCTTCTGGGACACTTTCAAACATATCTCCTCCAACATGGTCTACCCCTAAATAAATTATTTCAAAACTTAATTTCCACATCAAACAAGAAAATCAAATTATTGAATCATGTTCATAATTAAATTGATATTTAACCTGGGTAAGATGGTGCTTTCTCCACAACATGGGGCAAATCAAAATTAATGCCCTTAATAGTAGGGTGTTTTGATGTGATGAGTTTCAAGTTGATCCCCAAACCACCACCAACATCTACTAAAGTTTTGAGGTTGTCAAATCCTTTGTATGAATCTAAGATGTTCCCCATGATTATACTTGAATGATTTTGCATTGCATTGTTGAAGAGCTTGTTGAATCTTAGGTCCTTTGAAGGATAATCAAAAGCATGAGTACCATGAGCCCTATTAAATGGAATGCCTCCTTCAAGAACAGTCTCCTTCAATTCAAACCTAAATAAACAATCAATAATAACCATTATAAAGAGTTAATCGAATAACTTAGTGAAAAAGGCTATTGCTACCGACCAGAAGGTCTTGGGTTTGAAATTCACTTTATCGTTAATACTCTCTCTCACACACACATAAATATATGTTAACCCAGTTCAATATCAAAGTAGTACCTACATGTGAGGGACAGCTTGCTCAGGAAAGAATTGACAATACAAAAGTTTTAAGAAAGACCTATCTGAATGATCCCATTCTCAATCGCCTTTAACTCGACTCTTCAACAACTATTGGTACCTATCACTCTGTCACCACCATCCCGATGTGTGACTATTACGAAGATATAATGTAAATAACTCAGGCTTGTTAACTCAAAGTGAATCAACAACCTGACAAGTACTCGAGGACTAGAACAACGATCTCTTACGACAACTAGCCTAAACTGTTGTGAAATTGATCTACAAGACTTGTTCAACTTCGATTATATAGGCTAGTGATCGAGTAGACAGAGACTCCTCTTCTTCAATGCAGATCATTACAATGGTGGGACGATGAAAGCTAATTGTGGAACTTTCATATTCGGCTTAAGATTTGAACTTCAAATGCTTAGTTGCCATATTACATTTCATCAAATCTCCAGAACATCTGAACTTCAAATTTGCTTACCTGGAATAGGTGCATAACATATCCCTTTCTTTTCATACTTGTCATTCAAACAACAACATCAGGACATGGCAAAGCACGTTGTTATAACATTGGTCTCGAAAAAAATCTTCTTCCAAAATATTAGGTATATGGGGTGTCCACATTCATCTTCCCTACAGAAGTAAGGCCGTAAATGAACCTAGAAGCTCGACTAGGCTCGGGATATTTGACTAAAAAAAGTTTGGTTCGTGGCTCGACTCGGGATAGCAAACGTAGAGCCAAACCTTGAAAATCAATATTTGGCTCGATTCGCAAACGGTTCGCAAAAGCTCGGCTCGACTCACCATGTAAATTATGTAATAATATTCGTGGGTCCGAGTGAAAATGGTAGACACAATCATCCATTCCCTACACTATGCTTAAGGGTCTAGGTTGAACCGAATCAAACCCCACGAATATGAGGCAATCAAGGAACAGGAATTGCAAATGATACCACCGAAGGACATGCTTGCGTCACTTAAAAGGACTGACCCAAGTAATGTTACTAACCTCTCTCGAGTTTACAATACGGTAACAAAGATACAAAAAATGAAAATAGAGGGAACAGAACACCGCTAATAAATTTGTTGTTGCTACTACAAGCACACAAATACATGTACGACTATCGCTTGTCCGCTTTGTCGACATTTGTAGACGTGGTATTCAGCCACCCAACATCGAAAGTCATGCTTAATGATTATCTCAATCGGTATTTCTCAATCCAAACACCATTTATGCTTATGGCACATTTGAACAATGTGTTCTCCAAAGAGCGTTATCTCAACCGGGACACCTACCAGCAGCTTCCGAAGGATTCACACATCGATGGAATTGGGCTAGCTATATCAATACCAACTAAGGATGAATGAATGAGCCAGTAGGCATATGTATCGTTCGATTATCGTGGATGGCCAGGGTTGATTGATTATTGTGAGACGACATAGCTGACCAAATATAGCATTAACATTCTTAGTTGGCACCTGAACTGCTACTTTTACTTCGACCATTATACAACGAACATGTATTTATTTACCAAATAATATATTCAATTTAACATACTTCAAATTAAATATACGATGAAGTGATATGTGTTCCAATTTCTCGGTCAAAAGGGGAACATCACCGGGGGAAAAGAAACTTGAATGGGCGAAACGACCCATTCAACACAATTTTTTTTCACTCCATAAATTTATGAGTGGTTAAATAACGGAGACAAAGAAGGTATCGAGATACAATGGAACTAGGGCCCGCACAACGATCTTGCGCACACAGCTTTTCAAAAATCTTGTATGTAAAATATTAGAAGAGCTTTTCAACTCATAAACGGAGAGCTAGAACAAATGTATGAGAGGGATCAGGATTCGCAAAGTTGTGGTTGTTACCTACAACGAATGCATGGTCTACCTTGTGCACATATGCTTCAAGAGTACATTTATTCGGGGGTTAGCATTCCACTTGCAGACATACACAACTATTGGCAAAAGTTGGACATAGAGTTCCCATGTGAGTATGACGAAGAAAGTGAAGTTGAGAATGGCATATGCCTTCGAGAAGGTCATGAAATTTGTCGGTTATACAAAATAGCCAAGGAAAAAAGTGTTGGCTGAGTTTCAAGGGTACAGTCATCGCAGGATAGCCCGATGAGCATTTTTAGAAGAAACCATTCGGGTAGTCAATCGTCACGGCCACACCGAATACTCCATCATCCCTGAGCAGAATGTCTCCCTCTCCAATGAATTTTTGTAAGAAGCCTTATGGCGAGCTATTGCCACTATAAAGTCCATTGTATGGAGACTAATTTCCTTCATACATTACTCCTTATATTCAATGTTTTAGCAACATAGTAGGACACAGGAACTCAAGATTTAGGGCGATAGCTCTAGCAATTTATAGGAACTCTAACGAGTGTCTCACAGTAAGACATGATCTCCTTCTCGAGCTGTCTCAATGACCCCATTGTACCAACGGGCTATGGGAGTGCTCTCAATTGTTGACAAACTATAACTCAGTATATATATTAGTAGTCGTGATCCGCTTTTTAACAAAATGGATGACGCTTCACAAATGCGGTCAGGGTGTGGCTTTAACGTACAAACTGGTATTCGTGATATTTACTGACGTTGGTGGGATAACTTGCCTTCCATTTAAATACGATCACAGGGGCCCGCCATCGGCACACTTAGTTAGGCCATGTCGAGGCAAGAAATCATTTTATATTGTTAACAAATAATATTTCTCAAAGAATGAATTAAGTAGTAACATATTTTGCTCATTTTTATAATGTTTATTGTAGTTGCACATGACCGGCACAAATCGTCCTATCATGTGGATATTACTGTATTGAAAAGAAGCACGACATTGCTCAACTGCAAGAACAAAATCGGTACAAATATACTAAGACCACCCACAACAAGGGTGCAAATGGAGTGCAACAAAACCAAGAGGGGTGCAAATGGGGGCAAATTTCAGTTCAAATTTTGGTCCAGGAGCAAATAGAGTTTATTCTACCATTTGGCCCACAGGAGGGACCGACGCGTGTGTGGAGGTACTTTCGTGGGCTGAGTGGCAGCTCGTGATTGGTCATTTTTTCCCTCAATTATTAAATGCATTATTTGCCCAATAATTAGTGAAAATAAATATATCACAAATTTATCACATTTTTTGTTATTAGAGATCTATAAATAAGGTTTGTTAACACAAAAAACGAGTTTTTAATTCCCTTTCTTCATTCCTTCTTCGCAATAGTTTCCTCTTCAATCTTCAACTCTTTTCGTGGATCCTTCACAAAATTCGAATTTCTTCCCAAACAACAACTTCACTAACTAAGCTCAAAATCCGAAATATGACACCTCCAAACCCAAACACTCAACGTCCAGAAAATCTACAAAATGAAGGGATGCAGCCTAATTTTGGTTTACAATATATGATGCCACCAAATTATGGCATGCAATATCCATATGATCATCCTTATATGCCTTATGGATGTCAACCTATTCCTGGAAACAACTATGTTCCGGCCCCTATGAATTAATTTAAACACTCAACAAACTAATGAGGCAAACACATTTCGCTTTAGTAGTGGGTCAACTAATATCCCAGAATTTTCGACGCAAATATTATTAGGAAATGTTGATGGGGACACCCCCAGTAATTTTATTGCTCCAACCTAGCAGTCGTAGAAGAAATCAAGTTATGACCCTTGGAGCACGGAAGAGAACAAAGCTTTACTCTATGGTTATTTCCATGTTAGTGTTGATACTGAATTGGGAAGAAACCAAAAAGGGTGACACTTTCTGGGGAAGAATTGAAGACTATTTGAATGAAATCTTCGAAGGTGAGAGAAACAAAACACTAGTGCAGTGCAAAAAACATTTTAGTACCATCAACAAAAAAATTGGTACTTTTCTTGGTTATTATAGTAGAGCATGCGGAGTGAGATGCAGTGCTTGGTCTGATGATAAATACATAGCCAAGACTCTAGAGTTGTACCAAGATTTCGATGGTCATAGGCTTTTTTTACTAGAAGAGTGGAAGTTGGTTCGTGAGCAACCCAAATATATATCAGGCGAAAATTATTCTGCAATTACTAGATCAAAGAGAAAAGGTAGTGGCGATTATGTTAGATCCTCAACTCCTTCCCTTGTATATACCCAAATGGTAGAGATGCCACATAGAAAAAGTTAGATATTCAACAAGCGAATCATAGACTTCAAGAAACAAACGGTTGTCCTTCAGGAGGAGTTATCTAATATCATCTTTTCTCGTGACGACCTTGAACAAACTAGGTCTGCTACTGCGTTAGCTATGCTAGAGTATGCAAGTGTTACGAAGTTGGAGATGTTGATGTTCTTGAAGAACAAAGTAAAACGTGATTTGGTAGAGGAAAATACTTATCAGATGTTATTGAAGGAGTTGTTCGCAAACTAGTTTGCTTGTTGTGTGTATTAGTTCCGTATTGTGTGTTTTATTTTCGACGTATGTGTTTTATTTTCGAATTGTGTGTTTGTCTGAATAATTTGTGGATTGTGAAAGTATATGTTCATTTCAATGATTTTGTGTGAATAATGAAAACACTCCACCTTCGAGATTCCAAACGGATAAAAACGTCCTACCCCTCCCCCCGCCCCACTACCTTCTGAATTGATAATGACAACAACCAACTCTCGAGATTCCAAAGGGATAAGAACGTCCCTACCCCCACTACCTTCTGAATTGATAATGACAACACCCCACCCGCGAAATCTCGCTCTTCTTTGTTCTTCAAGAACATCAACATCTCCAACTTACTAAGACCTGTATACTCCAACATAGCTGACGCAGTAGTAGACCTAGTTTATTCAAGGTCGTCATGAGAAAAGATGATATTAGATAACTCCTCCTGAAGGACAACCTTTTCTTTTCTTGAAGTCGATGATTTGCTCGTTGAAGATCTAACTTCTTTCAATGTTGCATCTCTACCATTTGCGCATAGAAGGGAAGGAGTTGAGGATCCGACATTACCGTCGATGTGTTTCTCTTTGATCCAGTACTTGTAGAATCAATTTCGCCTGGCATATATTTGGGTTGCTCACAAACCAACTTCTACTCTTCCAGTATAGAAAGCATATGACCTTCGAACTCTTGGTACAACTCTAGATCCCTGGTTATGTACTTATCATCAGACCAACCATTGCATCTCACTCTGCATGCTCTACTATAATATCCAATAAAACTATCAATTTTTTTGTTGATGGTACTAAAATGAGTTTTGCATTGCACTAGGGTCTTCTTTCTCTAACCTTCGAGGCTCTCATTCAAATATTCTGCAATTTTTTCCCCATAAAGTATCAACCTTTTGCTTCCTCCCCAATTCATTATCAACACTAACATGAAAATAATCATTTGGTAAAGCTTTGTTCTCTTTCATGCTCCAAGGGTCATAACTTGATTTCTTCTTTGAGTGTTGGGTTGGAGCAATAAAATTATTTGGGATATCCCCATCAACATTTCTTAGAGATACTTGCGTCGAAAATTCTGGGATAACAGTTGATCCACTACTAAAGTGAGGTGTGTTTACCTCATTAGTTTTTTCATAGCAGTTGATCCACTACTAAAGTGAGGTGTGTTTACCTCAATAGTTTTTTCAGTGTTTAGATAATTCATTGGGACATGAACATATTTGTTTCCAGGAATAGGTTAATGTCCATAAGACATATAAAGATGATTATATGGGTATTGCGTGACATAATTTGGTGGCATCATATATTATGTACCAAAATTAGGTTGTATCATTCATTTTGTAGATCTTCTGGACGTTGAGTGTTTGGGTTTGAAGGTCGCATATTTGGATTTTGCGCTTGGTTAGTGAAGTTGCAGTTTAGGAAGAAACTAGAATATTTTGAAGGATCCATGACAAGAGTTGAACATTGAAAACGAAACTATTGCAAAAAAGGAATGGAGAAATGGTGTAAGAAACTTGTTATATTTTTGTGTCCAAATGAAATAAACCTATGCTCTATTTATAGATCTCAAAAAATAAAAAATAATATTATATTTTTTATATATCTGACAAGAGTCTATGAGGTTCCACTCTAAAACCAATTGGCAATAGAGGGAGTAGCCCAAGATCTTATATATTGACCCGGGAGGACACCGATATCCGATGTGGGTGTACATCTTAACACTCCCCCTCACGTGTAACCCAATCATCGAAGGAATTTTTTCATGCCGGTATTAATTGCCGGAACAACATCGGCGAGGTTACACGTGCCTCAATAACTCGGTCTGGCTCATGATACCATGTTAAGAGCCTCTATGGTTCCACTCTAAAACCAATTGGCAATATAGGGAGTAGCCCGAGATCTTATATATTGACCCGGGAGGACATCGACTTCCAATGTGGGATGTGCATCTTAACACTCCCCATCACGTGTAACTCAATCGTCAGCGGAATTTTCCTCGCCGGTATTAATTGCCGGAACAACATCGACAGGGTTACACGTGCCTCAATAACTCGGGGTGCATCGGCGGGGTTACAAAGTGAAAAAAGTCTATGGGGTTCCACTCTAAAACCAATTGGCAATAGAGAAGTAGCCCAAGATCTTATATATTGACCCGAGAGGACTCTAATATCCGATGCGGGTGTACATCTTAACAATATCTATTCTCATTAATTGTTAGACAAATAATGCATTCAATAATTGAGGGAAAGGAAGAACCAACCGCGAGCTGCCTCAGCCCGCGAAAGTACCACCACATACGTGGTGGTTCTATAAAGGGTCAAATTGTAGAATAAACTCCATTTGTTCCTAAACCAAAATTTGAACCCTAAATTTGAATCTCGAAATTTGTCTCGTATTTGCACCTCTTTTATTTTTGTTGAACCCCATTTACGGTAAAAACTAATTCGAAGTCCCTACTTTCCAAGGTCCCAACCGAATCAGTGAATTCAATGTTGGAAGGAATACTCAACCTCAGATTCATTGGTTCGGTTCTAAACAACAATTCAATTTTTCATTATTATATAGCGAACCAGTGAATCTAAGGTTGGATATTCATTCCAACATTAAATTCACTGGTTCGATTGGGGCCTTGGAAAGTAGGGCCTTGAAATTATATATACCCCCATTTACACCCTGGCCCCTCCTATGGGTGTGCCATTATTAGCAGCAAGTAGGATGTGCAGATTTTTCCGATGCCATGTTTCATGTCATCAGGCGCACTCGGGCAAAAGAGTGGGTGTGTCATACTGCCATTATTAGTGTTTTAAACTTTATTGAACTTTTTCTTTAGTTTTTTATTTGAATTGAATTTTAATGTTTTTAATGAGAACTCGTGCATTCAAATAAATATTTATATTTAAAGTAGGCTTATTCATAATATCAGGGAACATTGTATATGCTTATATAGTACTTTCTTCAATCCAAAAAAATGTCTTTTTAGACATTTCAACATTATTTAAAAAAAAGATATTTTTTTACATAAACCAATGTATAATATACTATTTTTTTCTTTAATATTCCTATTTGTATAGAGTAACTCAAAAAATACTAATGATTACATCATATAGTTAAGTGCTAATTGAATTATTAATGATTACTTTATAGGGTATAGATGGAAAATATCAATATAATGATTGTTTCTTAATTTGTGTGAAATGTCTAAAAAAGACATTTTTTTTGAATTGAAAAGGTATTTATTTAGGGTTGAAAGACTGATTCGATCACATATGTTTTCCATCACGTGATCTTTCAATCACATATGTCAATATATCTAATTTTTTTGATAAATCATGCATATTTTCATACATTAAACAAAAATCATTATGTCTTGTTTTTGACTCATTAGTAGCATTTCTGTCAAAAGGGTGCAATCATCATTAAATTCATTAATTATCGCATCAAGCAAGTTTAACAAACAATTAACATTAATGGGGTTAGTATAGATCCTCATATACTTATTCTTACATTTTCGTAAAACTAATTTATAAGTATATGATATGATATTAACGTTTTAAGGTCGATAATTGAGAAATTTTATTGATTATTAGCACTTCTTTGAACACTTTATTAATTTGGAGTACCTCATAATTTTTTTGTAAATCGGTATTTTGGGTGATAAAATGACTTAATTGCCCTTAAATATTTGATAATATAGACAACTAGTAATGGGATTCACTATACACACTAGAATAGTGTTTCTTTAAGTGTTAAATGACTATTTTTGCCTTGTCTTAACATCATTTAACACTAAAAATGTTACTCTTTTGGTGTGTATAACAGTTTCGCTAATAATTTTGAAATGTAAAAAAATATTTTACATTGTAAATTTTTCCAATTCGTAAGGCATTCTCATGAACGTCACATATTATAAATTTTTCAAATTTTAACTTAAACTTTTACGACAGAAGCAATGAAGGCCACTTTTATAAAGATGTGTCATCAAATGGGACAAAAATGAAACATGTGTGATCGAAAGGTGACGAGACGACAAACATGTGTGGTCAAACGTGCCTTTAATTCTTATTTAATACTCCCAAAATACTTGACTTCACGCTTTTCGAAACACAACTTCAATCATCAATTACTTTATGTTTACATTATATAAAATTACAAAAAAATAATATTATGAAAGTATTTTGAAAAACGAATTCAATTATATCAATTTTATATTTTTTGGACTAATGAATATAAAGTAATTTGTAGTCAAAGTTTGACACGAATTCCCAAAACGTCAATTAAATTGGAACGGAGGGAGTAATAAATATTCATAAGCTACACATGCTCATTCAAAAAAGTGGGTGTGTCATAATTAGTAGCATTTGCAGATTTTTATTATTGGGGTCGATGCCAATGTTATAATGTCGGGCAAATTTTCTTTATTGGGTTTCCACTTCCTGTTGCCGTTTAGTTTTTTATACTTTATCGAACTTTTTCTTTCGTTTTTTATTTGAATTAAAGTTTTAATGTTTTTAACTAGAACTCGTGCATTCATGTAAATAAATTTATATTAAAACTATGCTTATTCATAATAGGGGGGAATATTGTATGTGTTTATATATTTATTTTGGGTTAAAAGGTCGTTGATTCGATCACACGTGCTTTTCATTATGTGATTTTCCGATCACCGGTGTTTTAATAATATGTTTTATTTAGTAATTAGTAGTGAAGTGAGTTTCGAATCACATCACCTTAAGCTCACTAGTAATTTTAATATGTCTAATTTGGTTATGTATATTTCAAAAAATTGTCTCACTTGTTCAATTTGTTGTTACAAATGTTAAATTTAACTTTTTGAATCGGAACAAATTAATAAAAGTAAAATGGTTAAAACACATTTTTGAAATAATATTAATTTTGATTATATTTTTATTATAATTTATTTTCATAACTTTGGCATTAAGTTTTACTTTGATAGAATAGATTTAAACATAAATATTTACCACATGTTTTATTAATATTTTAAAAATAATTCAAAAGTGTGACTGAACGATTTTAGCCGTGCCAATTTGCTGCCAAAACTAAGATTCAATGTTTATTATGACAAAATGACCAAATATGACATTTTTATAATATATATTATGGAAAGAAACACATTACAACATGTACATCTAAATACTTCCTCCAATATATGTTATCGAAAGGAACACATTACACATTACAACATGTGCATCTATTTGCATCAACAAACAACTAACATTAGTGGAGTTAGTATAGATCCTCATAGACTTAATATATTTTAGTAAAACTAATTTATAATTATATGATATCATATTAACTTTTTATGGTCGATAATTGAGAAATTTTGTTGATTAGCACTTTTTAAACATTTTATTAACTTACAACACTTCTCATAATTTCTTTGCAAAATGAGTAAATGACACTTTGAGGGTACTAAAATGACTAAATTGCCCTTAGATATTCGATAATATGGACAACTAATAATGTAGGATTGTATGGTCGATGGTTCAATAGCCTAGTGGCGTCCGATCCAACCTTTCATATAACAGGTTATGAGAGCGAACCTTGTTGGAGATAAATTCATCATAACTCATCGGTAATTTACAAAAAAAAAAAAATAATGTAGGATTGTATGAACTTACCAACTCTGTATGAAGACCTTGTCCTGAAGCAAAGCACAAAGAGGGCCAAAAGAAGCACCTTCTTCATTCCTCACAAAATATTTCCCAGTAGGAGCCAATCCATACACTCTTTCATCTTCTTCTCCACATTTCTCGATAACAGAGCACGTAAGGACCGAATGACAAGCCAGAAGGCGAAGCATTCGGTCCAGCATTGTTGCAGCTTCCGGGTTATTCGTGGGCAATTGACGAGCAATCTCAGCAGCAGATATCTTTGCATTTGGACCCGCTTTTGCTATGATTTCGAACACTTGAAGCTCGATTACTGCATTGAGAACGAAGGGGAGTCCCACGCCAGTCAACAGCTGAATGGCGTGGGCAGAATGCTGCTCGTCTCGCTCGACATGGTTTGTTTTCATATCTATTGCTGAATCCATTGATTGTTTGAAGAACTACTGGAGGGGATTTTTTGTGTTAAATGCTGGAATGAGTTTTTGTTAGTTAGTTGGGTCCATTTTTATAGCAATCATACATTCATACTGCTTTTTTCGAAAGTAACCTTTAATCAATGGCCCAACCAAAAAGCTTTTACTTTAAAGCTATTGTTGGCTTGATAATTTCGGGGCAACACTATAGGCACACGTGAATATTGTTTGATTTTGGAGTGAAATTACTATTTTATCCCTACTTAATATTTTCACCTACTACACTTCGAAACAGGAGGGTAGAATGGTAATTTCACTCCTAATGCTACTGTTTTGGTGTGTATACAAATGGACCAGCTATAACAAATAAGGGGATAGAATAGTAATTTCACTCTTAAAAACTATTGTTTTGGTGTGTATAACCGACCAGAAGATATAATAATTGTTATTATTCGGGTCAAAACACTATACCAAAATAGTGTTTGATAGATATTGTACTTCATATATAATTACTAGTTTAGCCTCGATTGATTTGGATTTAAATGATCGATTTGATAAATATTGTATTCCATATATAATTCTAGTATTAAATAGGCTTAATTTCATCTGGGTACCTGAACTATTTTTTAATTTCAAGGCACCAGATAACCTTTTTGCAATACTTGGATCCCAAATAGGCACCTGGACTATTTTTTAATTCTCAAATAGGCACTTGAACGTTCGTTTTTCAAATTTTTTTTAATTTCTCAGATTTTAAAATTTTAAATAGAGGGCAAAATAGTCAAACTATATTTAAAACTAACTCAACCTAATTCAGAGGTGGACCTATGTTAGACTAGTGGACTTACACTATGTACAATAGTTTTTTTATTCAACACCCTACTTTTTTATTTTTAACACTCCACATCATCTTCTCTTTCTTTCATCTAATTATTCAACACCCATTAAATTTTTACCCTTTTGCAATGATTTTGTTTAATAAAATTCAACACTCTTTCAACTCGTCATCTTTATACCCCCACTTTTATATTATTTATATTGGTTGTATTCTTTATTTCATCAACACAATGATAATAATAACTATGATTTAAAATTAAAATTTCCTTGACACATTTCAATAGTTATTATAAAATTTGTTGAATTTCATATTCCTAACTAATTTTATATACAAATTTGACAAATTAAAAAAATTATTATTAAAACAAAAAGTTATTTAAAGAATCATTCTTAAAAAAATAATTTTCTAATTTTGGTGTATACAAAACAATTTTCATAGCCTATTTATTTTGGAATCATAGCTCTATCGGCAGCAATCACTCCTTTAGATGAGTGTATGTGGGCCAAGGCTTGGCAAGCTTTTCTTCTCTTTTTGCAGGATTCAGCTGTTGAAAGAATTCAACAAGAATTCAACCATTTTTTACAAAAAAACAAAAAAAAAAATTATATGTCTCTTACCTTTTTAATAAGCAAAATTTGCCAATGTTACAGTTAGGAAGGAGACGACATGAAGGTTGGGGAAGAAGGGGGGCTGAAATTGGGGTGGGGAGTGGAGA
This sequence comes from Echium plantagineum, assembly GCA_003412495.2. NCBI lineage: Eukaryota > Viridiplantae > Streptophyta > Magnoliopsida > Boraginales > Boraginaceae > Echium > Echium plantagineum. Next base: position 35,751,749 of record CM016561.1, on the reverse strand, counting down.
CTTACTTTTGACAGCAGGGAAGAGGAGGTAAATAATATTTCCAAGGCACTACTTTCCAAGACCTAATTTTTTTTCGAAAATATCCTTACCGAACCAGTGAATTGAAGGTTGGAAAAAATACTCAACCTCAAATTCATTGGTTCGGTTGTAAACCATAACTCAAACATTTCACCCAACCAGTGAATCTGAGGTTGGGTAATCATTCCAACATTGAATTCACTAGTTCGGTAAGGGTATTTTTGGAAAAATGTTGGGCCTTGAAAAGTGAGGCCTTGGAAATATATACACCCGGAAGAAGATGATGGTTGGGATCTCTAGGATGAAAATTAGGATAGTCTCTTTGCGTGAGGAGGAGAAGGGAAATAGGATAGATTAAATTAATTTTATCAGATTCCCCCTTTCACCCCTAAACTCTTTCTTCCTTCAATAAAAGACCCCAAATTTATACTCCTAAGAGAATAGTATCTTTATAGATAATTTTTATCCTAATATAAATCATTGCTAACTTATGGGAAAAAATATGGAAATTGTTTTTATATGTGACTATCAATTTATTTTCATTAATAATTTATCAATACGACTTTTAATTTTGATTCACATTTTAATATATTGGTCAACAAACAAGTGAGTATATCAATTGTAATTTAGATAGTTTATTGATAGAATTAATAATTTACTAAGCTCCTGAAGGACAAACTTTAAATTAATATTTGTTCACTTGAAAAATATTCTTGTTCCATAATGGATAATTTGTTGTAAGTACTTTATCAATAATACAAAAAACTATATAAAAAATTTTAATGTATATTTTGAACCACCTCGTCGAAGGCGCTAGATCCGCCCCTGACAAGTGAATCACTATTTTCTTTTTAAAAGGAAAAATTATTTGTAGTTTTTGTTTGATCCTAATTTGTTCTTAATTATATATTGAAGACGACACCTTTATCCAAGAGATTTCATGTTAAATTTGATAAATGAGTATTTTAAACATATTCTTTCTGATGTTATTTTTGTAGCTTGTCAACATCCGATTTGTGGCATTTCCAGGCGTGTTCCAACATTCACTTTATTTAACTTCCGAGCATTTTAGGCATTTCGAGGATCACAATCAGATCCAATAAACAAATTTTAGGTATTACATTGATTTGATCACATTTAGGAAGCGAAAATTTGACAGAACAAGAGTTAAAGAAGACAAAGTTGTATATTTAAAACTTGAAATGAAATTTCTTTTTTAACATTTTATTTGAGGGAAAAAACTTTAGTGTTAGTTGTCTTTTATTTGGTAATATAAAATAATTTAATAGTTTAGTTTGAAATTCTAATAGAATTGGGAACATTTTTTCGAGAATTTCTAATATCCAAAAGACCTCTCACTTCTTCAAAATGGTTCTTTATCTATGGTCTATTTGGATTGGGGTGAATCAAGGGAATCAGGGAGAATTTAGTTTTTTTTGTGTTTGGGAACCTAATAATTTTCTACCCTAGGAGAAACTATTCCCCTTGATTCATCCCCATTACCCCTTATTCCCCTTTATTCCCCTCCAAATCTCTACCCTCCAAATCCAAGGGGAATCAAGGAGAATACAATATTAAACATTAAAATATATTCTCCTTGATTCCCCTAGTTCAAAATCATGGTACCCAAACAACAATAAAATATATTCTCCCTGATTCCCCCTGATTCTCTGACCCGAGGAGAATTTTTTAAAATTCTCCTCCCCCTGATTCACCCTAATCCAAACGAACCACTAGTAACAATATTGACTCTATTGGCGATTTAAACTCTCAACTTGATTTCGTTCTTAAAGCTAAATATATTTTCTGGAAATCTCGAACCAAAATTTCTTGGGCAAAGGATGGGGATATCAATACTAAATTCTTTCATGCTTCTACTAAATCTAGAATTCATTCCAATAATATTTTACAAATTTATGATGATGACAATAACCTTATCTCTGATGAGGCTAATATTCACTCCACCTTTATTAACTTTTATCAGAATTTGTTTTTGGGTGATTCCTTGGTTGATTTCTCTTCCAAGCTTGATAATTTTAATTTTGTCGCTATTAAAAATAAGCTTTTGTAATAACTCGACCTAAATTAATTAATTATAATGATAATAATTCAATAATGATAAAAATAATAAAATTTAGATTTATATCTTATCGGTTAGAGCTCATTAAAATTGGTTCGGGCTCGTATTCGATTCGATTAATGTTTGGACCAATCCTTACCTAGCCAGCCCACAAACGGACCAGCCCAGCAAGAACCGGCCCAACCCAGGAGCCTACTTAAGCCAAAAACCAGCAAACCCTTCTTCCCTCTTCAAGAAAAACGCTGCACCAGCAACACCATCTTCCCAATCGAATCTCCCTCATCCGAGCTCGGAATTGTGCCATTCTTAACACGATTTGCATCTAGAAAGATCCCTCTTGAAGTTTTGCACGATTTCCAGGTAAGAATTTTACTCCTTCTTGGTGAATGTTGGCTGTTTTGTACGCTGGTTGTGCACCTTCGAATAACCTTTCGCCCACCCTACTTCAGCGACGAATTTCGCTCCCTTCCAAATCGATTTTGGCACGATTCTTTGCCCAGAATTCACCCTTGCACATCACTCTAGGGTCTAGCAGCAAAAATCAGGTAAAACTCTCCTTCTATGGTCGAGTTTTTCGATCGTTTCGGGGGCCATTCGAGCAGATATGTCTGTCCATTTTTTTTTACAGCTTTTTGGGAGTTTTTAATGCATGCTTACGACCTTAATCATCACCTGGACTTAGTATAAGTACAACGCAGCACGTATAACATCTTAAAACATAACTAGATTGTGGAATTGAATCGATTGAAGCTTTTTGGGAGTTTTTAATGCATGCTATATGATGTTAATTATATATATAAGAACACGGTTGAACTACTGCAGTATGATAAATTGTGCTTGAGGATCGAATTAGAGCCCTAAACTAAGTATATGTTCGACCGGATGATGATTTGAAGGTTAGAGTTCGAATTTGCTTGTTGATTGGCCCTCATGCGATGTCAATTGGAGTATTAACACACGGATAGACTGTTCTAAGGTGTTTAATTATGCTTGAGGTGGAGTTAGAGCCCTAATTAGTGTATGTTGAGATGTTCGAATGAGGTTAAGACATGGATGTAAGGTTTCGATCATACTAAGCTTATAAAATGGTGGGATATGTGAGTATTTAGGATTGAAATAGAAGGTTATGGGTTAAGTAAGAACTGGACAGTAGCGTGTGGATGTAATTAGGGTTGTTCTTGATCGATTAGGTGGAGATCAAAGGCATATATGAAGTAGTTATGAGTATAGGCGAATAATGTGACGATTAGGAGTTAAATTGGAGGGGTAGGGGGTTGTTAAACTGTTAGAACAACATCAATATGGCCTTAGGATGATGACGACGATGTTATGTTAGTGTTTAAGTTGTAAATAAATTATGATAAGTTTGAATTATAGTGATTTCGGGTTAAAATGAAAAGTATAGTTGATCGAAATATCAAATTTTGGTGAAGTTAGAGATGAATAATGACTAGGACAGATTAAGAACGTGATTTAGACTTGATAAGAAGTAATGAGTTGATATTGGTCTGAATATTGGGTTAGTATAGAAGAATTGGGCCTAAAATGTAATTATGGAGAAGTTTAAGGGCTTAAGTGAAAAGATATAAGATAGAGTATAAGATGTGAACTTTATGAGCTATGATGATTTATATGAAGGTTTAAAATAAATAATTATTATTTATAAGTGTTAAATTATTAAGAATGTGATATAAATTGGGTTAAATTATGGAGAAGTACAGGGTGTTGAGGTTAATTAAATGGTTAGTGAGGCAATTTCGGGGCCTATGATGTAATTTAGATGGCGTTTGGGGTCATAATGTAATTATGGTAATAGTTGGGGTAGTAGTGCAATTAAGTATGACTTAGGGGTAATTATGTAAATAATTGGAATTGTAAGATGATTTATAAGATAATAATGAAGATAAGATGTACCACTAATATGATATAATATTATAATAATATCGGGGTTGACCATGTGGGGCCAGGGGCAAAATGGTCATTTTCTGCCCCAAGGCAAAATTGTCATTTGACCTAAAAGACTATAAAGATGCGTAGTAATTAATGAGGTAACTAGTTCGAGTGGGACGGGGTGTATTTTGAGTAGTGTTTGACGTAGAATATATGTGATATATAGGTTTTACTATGTGATTTGACTTCCATGTCGAGAGATGAGGATTTGATATGCGTGATGTTCTTGAGGTGAGTTCTTACTCACGTGTTTTTATCTGCTCGTATATGTGTTGTGTGGTAGTGATGATAATTATCGTTTGCATATGATAGCATGTTGAACATTGAGCATGAGTATGGCTTATTAGTGTGGACCTGAAGGTCGTTGATGGTGATATGTTTTGTATGCGTTGTCTTGATCCGGCAACATAGGATTAATGGGACGCCATGATTGTGATGGGCCCATGTATGGTGTACAGGGGTTGTGGGATGGTATGATGTGTGGTCGATGATGTATGTGATAATGATACGGGTTGGTCTCCCTGCAGGTTGAGCTAGGTAAAGTACTGTACAGTGCGAAAGTCCGGATTCAGTGCATTTAGTATTACATTTGTGTGGTTATATTGTTTATCATTCTGAGATCATTTACTTATGTCTTGAGCATTATTATTCCGTGTATATTATTATCACTTGCTTTCGCATCACGTACCAGCCGTCGTGCTGATCCCTTTTTATATTTTCAGGCTAGGTTGCAGAATTAGCATCTGCATCGTTGTGAGACGGTTGGCATCAGGATCTCCCTCAATAATATTTTACGTACAGAGTTCTTTGGACTATCTTACCCCTGCGTGGGTTATCAGTTGTATTTTTGATTTATTACTTGTGTTTGTGGGGTTTTGGGTGAACACCCCGATGGAGTTACTTTATTACTTTTACTCAACATGGTTTTCCTCATATTTCACGGAGTTATTTACAACTATTTTACTTTTATTTTAAAACTGTCTATTTATCGAGCCTAAGCTTAGGGCAGGTACCACCTGGGGCGGGTAGTTACAAATTTGGTATCAGAGCCAGATATATACCTTAAAAAGAAGGGTACTTTAATATTAACTCGATTCGTTTCCACCAGTATGTAAGGTGGGTGTCTTTCGGTTAATACATATGGAACACCTATGATTGCAATGTGTCAATAATTAGGTTTTATCATGCATTTCAGGACTGTTTTTATACTTAAATTTACAAATTTTGTGTGTCTTAATTATTTAAATAAAATATAAGGGTAACATTAATGTCCTCTCTATTTATTTACTTTTGAGTATATAGGAAAATTTGATGAAAGATAATTATTAGTTAGAATAGAAATAATAAAAGAACATCCAAATAATTAAGAAATGGTGGGCATGACGCCTAGTTCTGTTATCAGACCGGTCCAGATTCTTGATGTCCCAGGAGCCGGTTCGATAAGAATAAAATCATCACAATTAACAATCAAATAAATTGGAACCAACAAATAAATTGAAGTTTTGAGGCTCAGATTTATCAATAAATCATCACTACCTTATCGAAATCGAGTTAAAAAAGGAGAAGATGGAGAACAAAATCATCACAATTAACAATCAACAATAATATGATAAAAAAGGAATCGCAGACAACTTAGAAAGGGATGGGAGGGAGAGAGAATACTCTATAGACTGGAATCAAATGTGGGAGGCAGAAATATTAGGCAAATGGGTGGGGGATTCTATTTATATTTGGTTATTGGATATTTCTGACGGATCTTAAATCGGATCCATTTTGAATTTCGGTTCCAAAAGAAGGACAGTGACCAGTCCGTTACTGTTTTGGATGGATGTTCGGACCGGGTAAAACCGGACCGAATCTCGGGCAATTTCCGGTTTGGCCCAGTAACAGCACTGCTGACGCCTGACCCTTGTTTGGGACTGCATATAAATGAAAAGTCCATTATTTGCATAAAACCCTTTCTTATCGAGCCTGAATTGCACTAAAAGGCTCGACATAATTGGATGCGATTAATTGATTCTGCAGTGTTTTTAGTAAGCATTTTGAGCGATTGCATAAAACCATATTTTTCATTTTCAAAGAGCAGATGACTATGTATATGCCACTGTGCTCCAAAAAAATAATAAGCACATTCTACAATATTGTTTACACAATTTAAAATAAATTATCATCTCTTCTTCTTTATGATACCTCACTGTTCCAAAAACAACTATATCTGTATAAAGGAAAAATTAATGTAAAAATTAGAATTTAAAATTATATTTAAACAAGCACTTTAAAAATTATGACAATTTCGAATACACTTTTATACGTCTAAATCCGCTACTGTAAATGGGTTAGCTTATATATGCACCGTTTGGAGATTCCGATTGTTTATAGATTTATTAATGTTTGTAATGTGTTGTTGGATTAAATTTTTGAAGCCCAATTGGCTCAATTTGGTTGAGCTAGGAGAGTTGAAGGGGCTTGCTCAACAGATGATACAACGTAACCTTGGGGTATGATGATAAAGAACGTACAGAAAACGTCTATGAAACATTGACTGGTGCGTCAAAGATGCATGTGTGGTTGAGGCGTTCAATGGATGATTGTTACTATTTCTTATGTGGTGTTATATTGATTATGTTATGAGATGTTTTGAGTATGTTCGATTATTGATTGTGCATTTTTTTATATGTTCATATGTTGGGTTGTATATGTTGATATGCCATGTATGTAGATATGGCTTGAGTATATACATATATATGTACTCTATATTTGTGCACATATGCGAAGTTGGGTACCACTCGTGATATACATACTCGCTAAACTTTATAGCTTATTCCATTTACATATGAATTGGTATTCAATACCAGAATCTGAAGGTTGTTAGCAGAGACGAGCAACAAGCAAGTAGGACAAGTTGCAGGATGAGTTTTTCGGTGGGACCGGTGGCTAAGAGTCCTCAACAATAAATCATTTACCTTGTTATAATTTTTTTGAAGTCGTTTAGACTGTCTTGTTAGAATATGTTATGTCGTGAATCATATCGTAGGATATTGTTGTCTTTTGTTGATGTATTATTGTGATATTGTCTAGTTCACCACGATGCACAAACATTTTCTAATTATCAATGATATCATTTTGCTTGTCACTCATCGTACGGTGACTCTAATTTTCATGTGGTATACGATCTTAACCTGGGGGCGGACTACCGTGGGTGGGTCATTACAATGTTTCTGTAATAATTGTTTTAAAAGTTTTTTTGGTAACTTAGCGATGAAAGTATGAATAAAATAGTATTATAAGGAATATATAAATTGCTAACTAATAGAGGGTTAAACCTAATTCAACGCCATTTCTTTCCACGCCAGTAAATTGTGCCAAATTTGCCCCTACCGAGCGCACATTGTCTGTGGTGGTTGACATTTCCACCGCACGGAATGTGGGCTCATGTTTTATATTCCGATTCAGCATATCTTAACCGAGCACATGTTATGTGTGGTGGTCGAGATTCGCACCACACAAAATGTGAGCTCGTTATTTTCTTGTAGCTGTCAGTTTGGGCTAAGTAACGACTGCACAAAACACGCGCTAGTTCTCTTTACCTGTTTACCACCACACGAAATGTGTTCCCTGAACTTATTTCACCATGCAATACGTCAGTCTTCTTATTTCAAAGTGTTCTGAAGCACACATTATGTACACTAAAGTTTGCTTTGTACTCGCGGTTTGTATGCTCAAAGTGTTTCCAGGCACATGTTTTGTAAGCTCGTGTCTATAATAAGTATTACAACACATTTTTGTAGTGTGAACGGAGGAATAGTATATGCGTTCGAATTATATATTGTGCACATCACTACTAGTACTCGACATAAAATACATCAACGTGCAAAATATAATCTAAGTGTTAAATAGAATCAACGACCTCTACATAAATCTACACTAAATGAAATAAGTTCAACTAAACTAATAAAAGCGAAATATTTATGAGACAAATTTGTCTCCAACGAGATTAGAACCCAAAACATCCAAATAAACAGCTTTGTCTTCTCTAATTGCTGCTCCAATGAACTATCGCTTCTTGGGTGTGACTCCAATCCACGAAATGTCTGAACTTTTCTTCCTGGATGTAAGTCTGATCCCCGATGTTGTCTTGAAACGCCCGGAAATCCCACATAGTGGATCCTGAAAATGGTGCAAAGGCATCCACGTAAGAAGAAGAAGTATGTTTAAAGATACACATTTGCGAGAATCGAACTCAAGACTTCAAAAGAGGCTCGAGTCCGATATCACTAGGCTAAAAGCCTTGAATGAGTACGTGGTTAATCAAAGACAAATGTAGGAGAAAGTAAGAATAAGGAACACCTTAGTTTGTACATGACACATTAATTAAGCAAAGAGATGAAACTTGTGTTCGCCTCTTTTTTTTGTTAACAAAAAAATGTTACAACGTAGGTTATGTGTGTTTGCTAATTTATATACATTTGTTACCACATTGGTGCGTGTGTCGTGTATAATTTACCTTGGAATAAGCTTTCATACAATAGACTTTCATTTATTATCTCCATAGTAAAAATAAAATGCCGTGGAAGAAAGGGTATTGCGATATATCCAATCATACATAATATTCATTGGCTAATGTGTATATATGCCATAAAATGGGGTCACAAGACTTGCAGAGACCCTTACCAAATTGATTGTCAAAACATGTCTTCTTCTTGTGGTTTCCTATCTTAATATCCTAAAAGATTGGACCACAACCAAAAGAAAAATTATAGGAGTGATACATTTTGTCTTCGTTCGTTATATCTTCTAATTTTGAAGATATATGTCCACTATAAAGGGAGCTGAGGTCCCATTGGGGATATGATTATATACAAAATAAGGAGGAAACATTTGAAATTTCGGCACACGGCTGGAATGATCATTTAACTTTGGGGTATGGAACCAGTTGATCATTTAATTTTGAGGATTGGGTTTATTTCAATGGGATTAAACTACACTTCAGAAAATGAAGATGTGAAATCACTAAATTGTCCCTCATTAATTACCATGTGTTGGGCACGTGACATAATTAGTCCATAATTATTATTATTAGTGAAGAATGTAGTGAATGAGAACGATTTAAGAAGTTAGGTGATCAACCGGAACCTTTCAAAAGTTAGGTGATCAACTAGTTCCATGCCCCAAGTTAAGTGATCATCCCATCCATTTACCATTGAAATTTCATATGTGAAGGAGTCCACACACATTTATATATACTTGAATTTTTTGTTAGATGCTAACTAGAAATGTGTTAGAATATGCTAACTAGCAATATGAATCTTTAAATTATTTTTTATTTGGTTTTTTTATTCTCTGACAAAGAATACAAAAGGTTTAAGATGGGAAGCATTTTAAAAAAAAAAAATTTGTGCCACGCTTGAATAATTTTAGGTAATAAAATAGTTTTGGTTTTTGCAGGAATCTGGATTGATTTTTGTTTCCTTTCAAGTAGGTATTATGTATATAGGTACCATATATAACATTACCCTTTATTTTATGTTGGGTTAATGGGTGATTAGCCCATAAACTCATAAAATTATTAGGGCTAAAGGTTAATATTTACCTATAAATATAGGTCATGTTTATAATGTATTCACAGAAATGATTATGATCAATAAAATATCTCCCTAATAATTCTATGAGTTTATGGACTAATCATTCATTAGCCCAACATTTCGTAAATGTTAAATATGATATCCTTATATATAGTACTACAGACCTAATTACTAAAATAGCCTGTTAAACTAGTGAGAACAAGTATTTCAAATTCATTTATCACATTCCATTCTCTCTCTAGCACCAAGCTCTCAACAAATCTCTCTCAAAAACATTAACCATATCTCATCTTTAACCTTCATTATTTTCGTTTTGATAGATCTGAAATGGGATAATTGGTTATTTCAAAATTACATCTAACAATGTCTTCTATCTCACATTTGCCACCACTAGTTCCTTCAGTTATGTTATCGAGTATTGAACCATTCGTAATTTTGGTAGAAATTGTTTCCAAATCAAAATACCTACTTAATCCTTATCATATGCTCTCATCTTATTGTGAAATTCATCTTAATAATTGGGTAAATTTAAATTTAATATTGGCTCAAATATTTTTTTTTCTTAATATAGACACTAAAATTTATGGATTTGATTTATTATACCCTTTTGAATTAGTTGTTCGTAATGAAAAGGTTATGTAATTTAATCGGAACTTGGAGTTCTTCACGCATATGATGAATTAGGAACACAATGAAAAGCACACATTTGTGGATTGTGACTTTTTGTATTTGGGTATATGATTATTGTTGTTAATAGATAGATGGTGTTTTAATAACTCTGTTACTGTTCATTTGTTCACATAACTTGTAATAATTACTGTGTAAAATAATGAAGAAGAAATGATAACTATGTGATTGTTTTATATGGTTTTGGAGAGAGAAAAATGAAACTTATATTTTTAGAGAGATATTGATAAAGTACACACAAAATTGAAAATTTTTGTTATTGAAATTTTGAAAGGGAAATTCTGGAGAAAAGGGATGGGTAATATACATAGGTACTATATATAGCATTACCCTAAGTCATCCTACTAACATACATATTTACGGCCCCCAAGTTATGTCTATTTTTGGTCCATAGTCTTGCCAGTGATAATACGCAACATTATACAAGTGCATTAGCATGGCATTGTATGAAATTATTACATTTTTATACTAGTGTACTGTGAGTTTTTCTTACATGATAACATTGATTAGGTTATCACCATGATAACTATATTGGTGATTGGAGTATTTTTATGAATTTTTTATCGTATGGCTGAGATTGAGCGGAGGCTTTAATGGAAATTAAAATCACACTTTTAATTCGAAAAAATCATGCCTCACGCGCCTCTTTTTAGTTCAAGCTTTTTTGTGACTAAAACGGGTCATTAATGACCGATTAATTTAAGAAATTCATTCAACATTAATTATTTCTTTCATGCGATTTTTTTTCTTATTTTTCTCCAATGTAATTGATTTTCGAATTTTACCTAAATTCCTTTTCGCTTTTCACCAATAAATTCCTTTTTTCGTTTTTTCCATAATTGTTTACCTTTTTTCCGTTTTCAAGTTTTGGAATGTATTGTTAACTGCTTTCTTTTTTTCATCAAAATTTTCACAATTTTGTTTCCTTTTTTTCGTTTTCGATTTTTTCAAGTTTGTGTTAACTGGTTTCCTTTTTTCATCTGATTTTCTTCACATTTTTGTTTCCTTTTTTTTGGTTTTGATTTTACTTGCACCATGATTTCCTCAATTTCATTATTTTGCTTCATTAATGCAATGATATTATCTGAAAGTGTACCCCTAGTTTTCTTTTCATTTTTTGATATTAATATTCTTCAAAACAATTTAACACAAATTTAATTCATTATTTATTGCAAACTACTATACCATTATTAACTAAACTTTATTAGATTGTTTTCCTATCTTTAAAAGAAATTGGAATAGTAGAAGATGAAATTCTTTTACTTCGAAAAATGTAATAATTGTACTTATTTTTGTTACTTCAGGACAATGTCATGATATTGAAGGGTCATGACATTTTGAGTGGAATCTTAAATTAATGGTCATTAACTTGAACTAAAAACAGGCGCGTGGGACATGATTTTTTGAAATCAAAATCTAATCAAATGTGAGCAATAGAGTTATCATGGTGATAATCTCATCAGTGTTACCATGTAAGAAAAAACTTCAATTTTGTACCACTGATAAGGCCGGCCCAATAGCTTTGTAACATGGTGTAACCGCCTAAGAACCCTCTTAAGAGGGCCCCCAAAATTTTAATATTAATTTCAAGATACATGCAAATGTGTGGTGCATATGATTTACGCATATTGCAAAAGTTGCGTACTTATGTTGCACCGGATCTGTACTGTGATTATCATTATAATCATCAAGATCCCTATCAAATTTCATACTCCATAATACATACATTTGCAATTTACATTTACTAGCCGTGAAGAAAAACATTTGGTAATATCTTTTTGTAAGTTGAATGTTTTATATCAATGTTTTCGATAGAACAACAAAAGGAACTTCTTGTTTTATTCTGAACAAATATTTACTGCATTTCTTCACATGCATCACATAGCCCACAATGTCTCGTTTCCATTAAGATATCGATCGATATAACACAGTAGAATTATTTCATGCAATCACGTGAACCATTATCTCCAAAAGCTCAACCAATTGAAGGATTGGTCTATGTTCATCCAAGTTTATCTATATAAGTAAATCACCTAGCAAAACCTACACACCAAAAGTGCATCAAACAAACATACTCTGAGGAAAAACAACATGGTCATCCCTCTTTTCTTCGTTTTTACATTCCTCGTTGCCTCGTCTCAGGCCTCGGTGCAAGATTTCTGCGTCGCAGATTTAAATGCACCTTATGGACCAGCAGGATACTCGTGCAAGAAACCTTCATCTGTAACAGAAAACGATTTCGTTTTCTCAGGCTTGGGCGTCGCTGGGAACACTAGCAATATCATCAATGCAGCTGTTACACCAGCTTTTGACGCCCAATTTCCAGGAGTGAATGGACTCGGAATCTCCCTGGCGAGATTGGACCTTGCCCCGGGAGGTGTTATTCCAATGCACACTCATCCAGGGGCATCCGAGGCCCTGATTGTCATCCAGGGGACAATCTGTGCTGGATTCATATCTTCAGCCAACACTGTCTATTTTAAGACACTTAACAAGGGCGACGCTATGGTTTTCCCGCAGGGATTGTTACATTTCCAGATCAATTCGGGCAAAGGCTCGGCACTTGCATTCGTTTCGTTCAGCAGTCCGAATCCAGGGCTCCAAATTCTTGATTTTGCCCTGTTTAAGAATGATTTCCCTACTGAATTGGTCACTAAGACAACTTTCCTTGATGGTGCTGTGGTCAAGAAGCTCAAGGGTGTTCTCGGAGGCACTAATTAATTAGTCAAAATTGATTTCAACCATTTAATCTTTTCTTTTCAGAATTTGTTCTTGAATTGTTTCTTCCAGGCAGTTTTCTTCAGTTCTTCAATTGTGTAGTTGGTGTCCTCACGTTGCTTTTTCTATGTAATAATAAATAATTGAATGCTCATTGTATTTTGGTTCATCTCTTTAGTTTCCATTTATGAAATGGCTAAATTTGAGTTATTAAAGTAGTAAACTATTTGAGTTGTTTTAATAGATTTTTCAAAATACATTATATATATGTTTATACTTAATCCTATTAGATTATTAAAAATGAATTTATTATTGAGCTAATATTTATAATAGATAAAAAAGTAACTAAATAGCATTGTTTCATTTTTTTGAAACACAAATTAAGCAAATTAACAAATTTAAATCAACTCATTCATGTAATGACAAAAGATAGTTTAATCACCACATTACATTTACAATGCGTGATAATAGCACCCTTACAACAAAAAAGCTTTCTTGAGAGAGTTTGATGCTTTCTTGAGAGAGACTTGGTAGTTGGTACATTCTCTTCCACTGACACCCTCGTATTTTGTCATTGTTTTCATTGCAAAATTAATTTATTTATAGTTAAATTGAGAAATTTATTGTTAGGAATTAAAATTAATTTGGTATATTGTATTACCATTAATAATTGATTAAAAACTAAAAAGTTAATTTACGGATCTAATATTTTTTATAATTATTTTTAAATGAAAAGAAACCATTCTAGTTATCTATACATAATTAAAAGATCATGATGTAAATAAAAAAGGGTATAATAGCAATAAGACATTTTGTTTTATGCTAAAGGACCTAATTGACAATTATAATAAAACTTAGGGACCTGTAGTGGTAATACAAAAAGCTTAGAAACCCATTTGGCATTTAACATAAAACTCGGGGATCCGAATATCATTTACCCTCTTGAATAAATATACATATCCGTATTTGTTAAAGTCAACAGGTAAAGTCATGAAAATGAAAAAATATGAATAATCCCTTCTAACATGTTCAGGTGTGTTCATTGATTGACATACATAACTGTGTATTAATTCCCAATTAATCAATAATTCCCAACAAACCAATTAACCTTTAACTAGTTTGCGGTAAAGGTGACTTGATCATTTTGCACATAAGACATGACTCATATTAATCATATGGCTCATATTCAAACGGGGATCTGCTATACACATCAGAACAGTGTTTCTTACCACTATTATTACCTCGTATAGTCGTATCTCATCATTTCCTTCTCCCCTTCAGCAGAGGAGGTTATATACCATTTTTATACCGCACTTTTTTAGGGTGTGTAATTACTATTTTGTCATTGAATTAACTATCTCAACTACTATACTTCTAAATAGGGGCATAAACGTCATATAGGGGCATAAACGTCATTTAACACTGAAAAATCCTACTGTGTTGGTGTGTGCATAACAATTCAGATTCAAATGTCATCTTCAATTTCTACATCTATATTTTAGAGACCTACGAAAAATGTATTTCGTCTATTGAGCTTCTTGTTCATGTACCAAGGATTCTCAATATTCCTCGTAATAGCTTAATGAACCAAAATTGGAAACGATATTACCTATCTCCATGTGTCTTCAGAGTTACTAAATTATCATCTCTTTCTCTTTGATTTCCTCCTTGACTCATGTGGTAATGAAATTTGCAATTTTTTAGTTATGGTAGCTTGCTCATTCTGTAATTTTAAGCATTTGCTTAACTACTACTCCCTCCGTCCCTAAAAGATTGTCACATTTTGACTTTTGTTGGTCAAACATAACAAAATTTGATCATGAATTCCTGTTAAACGATGAGAAATAATATAATCTTGTAGGACCTTGTTAGATGCGTCTCAATATATATTTTTAAAATATCAACTTGTTATAATTTTTTTGCATATAGAGTAAAAAATATTTAAGTTTTAAATTGTGTTTTGTTGACTACCAAAAGTCAAAATGTGACAATCTTTTAGGGACGGAGAGAGTATTATGTTTCATATTTATATTTAAGTCAAAATATTTCTTCTTTCATATAAAATATTTCCTTTGGGCTCTCTTGAAAAAATATACTATACATATTTAGGGGAAAAATAAAAAAGAAAATTCTCTTTGAACATTTTCGAAAGATAATTGCAGCAATGGTCCCAGTAAATGCCGTAGAATTGCACTTTAGTCCCAGTAACTGGCACTGTTACAGCATTAGTCTCTAATAATGTACTCATTGTGTATAAATAGTCCTTGTTTTGATGACACCGTTTGTTTGAATGGTCTTTGACATTTTTGAACAAATTTAGGGGTCCAAATGAAAAGTTTGAAAATTTTGGGCTATGTAGAACTTATGGTCAAAACTATATACTTGCTTCTTATCATTATCATTACTATTATTATAATTTTCATTATTATTCTCATTATTATTATTATTATTATTATTTTCATTACTATTATTATTATTTTCATTATTTATTCTGGTTATTATTATTACTTTCATTATTTTCTTTATTATTCTCATTATTATTATTATTATTAGTATTACTTTTATTTTTATTTTTATCATGATTATAAATAGTATTTTCATTATTGTAATTATAAATATATTATTATTATTTTCAACTAGCCGAGCCATCTAGGTCAAACATGATTCCGCCTTCTATGCCTAACCGATTCCAACCACGTTGACGCAGAAGATGACCAGTTTCCGGCGAAACAAAAATAAAAATAATATATTTATAATTATAATAATGAAAATAATATTTAATATAATAATAACTAAAATAATAATAATAGTAATAATGATAAAAATAAAATAATAATAATAATAAGGAGAATGAATAATAATAATAATAATAATAATGAGAATAATAATAATAATAATAATAATAATAATAATAATAATGACAATAATAATAATTAATAACTAAAATAATATTAGTAATAATAATAATATTGAAAATAATAATAATAATAATAACGAAACTAATAATAATATTAATGACAATAATAAGAAGGAATGAGAATATAGTTTTATTTGACCCCCAACAATTCTACATTGCCCAAACTTTTCAAAAAATTTATTTTGACCAAAATTTGTACAAAACGTTAAAAACTGTTCAAACTAACGGTGTCATCAAAATAGGGACTATTTGCGCACCATGTGTACACTATCAGGGACTAATACTACAACAATGCCACTTATTGAGACTAAAGTGCAACTTCATCCCACTTATTGGGACCGTTGTTGCAATTATCTCCATTTTGAATGTTCTCGCTTTTATATCATGTAACGATTCTTAAATTCCTCTACAATACGATTGATCACGTTTCAAATTTGGAATACTTTTTTTTTTTTTTTTAAATTAGCGATGAGGTGAGTTTCGAACCCAGGACCTTCTGCTCACTAGCAAGAGCCTTTTCCACTAGGCTATTCGATTAACTCAAATTTGGAATAATTATTGAATAAAGAATTCTTAAATTCTTTTTGGCTATCATGATTCCATGTTGAAAGGGATGAGTTTAGTTGAAGGTAATGAGCACAAAGTTGAAAAGGATGAGTTTTAGTTGAGCTTAATGACAAATTTATTAGAGACGAACAAAAATACCTCTAGTAAAATGTTTAAAACGTCAAAAATTTGAGGGTCGTACATAAAAAACGCGTGAGTGACTTAAAGTATACATAATACTCAACATTAGCGATGGTAAGTATATAAAGTCATAGGGTGATCGGCTGAGTTTTTTAACAAACGTTAGTGACAATGAAGTCATTTGCTCTAAGAAATATTACTTCAAAATGGAGAACTAATTAAATCATTAAATAAAATAAACATAAGAAAACTCAACTCAAATTTTCTCCCTAAATTTAATTCAAAAATCCTCGATGATTATATCCACAAGTCCGGTCAATGCCCATTGACTTTCTTGGTTGCGATGCTAAAATTGGGGATTGCTTACGTCGATTAAAATATTAAGACAGTTAAAAACAAATAAAGCAAATTAAATGAGAAATTAAATAAAAGAGAAGATCAAGAAATAGGAAGAGAGTCCAGATTCTCTTCGTTCTTCTTCTTGCTTCTCCTTTACTTTTTCTTTTTTGTTTCCTTTAATAGATGAATATTATCTGAAAGCCTCATTCGTCTCATTGCCAATTTTGAAGTAGTAAAAAATATATATTTATCATTTCGATCTTTAATACTCCGTCCTCATCCTCTATTATACAGGTTACGTAATTCAGGTAATAATACATTACTCGATATTTTCGACCCTTTATGTTATTTTCACTATTTTATTTTTATGTCGGGTATAAGGTTCATCGTTTTCTTTACAAATATCTAATTCATGCAAATGAAACATATATGGTCTTTATACTTCATGTAGGCATATATGATATATGATACATGACATATTTCTGAATTTATATATTTTTTTTCAATTTATATATGATAATTCTTTCTACATGCAATCAACTTTGGAACAATAACTTTTCCATGCACATTTATTGATTCATAGCAACATTGTTAATGAAAAAGTTAATTAGTGTATATATATGGGAATATTTATGTGACATATAAAATTTTAAGAAATCAATTAGATTTGTATTTTGTCTTAGTTTGAGAAATAGTTGATTTTATTAACAATTTGTAGGTTGTCTTCAGGAAACATAATCTCTCAAACAACAATACAAAACCCCCATTCCAAAGCTACAAGAAGAATAAAGCCTGAAGTTTATTGAGTAATCATTTAACGAGTAACGGCTGCGAGTCTTCCGTTACAGGGCTTTAATTAAAGGCGATGGCTCTTAGCAAGTTTAGGCGAGCCATCGATATAGTGAAAGATCAAACTAGCATTGGATTGGCCAAGCTCAATAACAACAGTTCGACGTTGTCTGATCTTGAGGTAGCTATTGTTAGAGCAACAAGACATGAGGAATATCCACCAGAGGAGAAACATGTCAGAGAAATCCTGTGCTTAACAAGTTATTCTCGTGGTCACGTCGGTTCTTGCGTGACCACGCTGGCACGACGCCTAAGCAAGACGAAGAACTGGGTTGTTGCACTCAAAGCACTTATGTTAATCCATCGCCTGCTGAATGATGGCAACTCTGCGTACGAACAGGAGATATTCTTCGCCACAAGACGAGGGACTCGCCTGCTAAACCTGTCAGACTTTCGTGACATGTCTAGATCAGATTCCTGGGACTTTTCAGCTTTTGTCCGAACGTATGCTTTGTACCTTGATGAAATTCTCGACAACAGAATGCAAGGTAAGAGAGGTAAACGTAGCTCTTATTCCTATCGCGATGAAAGTGACGAGCAAAGTAAATCGACACCCATCCGTGAGATGAGATTTGATCAGCTCTTCTTAAAGGCGAATCACACCGTGCAAATGATTGAACGCTTTCTAGCGTGCAGACCAACAGGCCGCGCTAGAACAAACAGTCTTGTGTTACTGGCTCTTTACCCGATCATTAAAGAAAGTTTTCGCCAATACTATGACATAACAGAACTTCTAGGAATCTTGATTGATCGATTCCTGGAACTCGATATCTCTGAATCGATCAAAGTTCACGAGATCTTTTGTCGTTGTGCTAAGCAATTTGATGAAATGCATTTGTTCTATGGTTGGACGAAGACTAAGGGAATTGCACGTACGTCTGAGTATCCGAGGGTTGAGCATATATCCGAAGAAAAATTGCAGGTTATGGATGACTTAATAAGAGAAAATATTGATATACAAAAGAATGGCAACTATATTGAGGACACGATAGTATACGAGATCGAAATGGAACCCGAGCCAGATCATACTACTCAGTCTCCGGTTAAGGTATTATTACCGCCACCTGAGGCGCTCCATGTACAGAGAGAGGAAAAACAAATTGTAGAGATGAAAACAGAGGAAAAAACAGAGGAGGAGCAAGCTCAAGACAAAATGGCAGATCTGCTAAACTTGGGCGACGAGTCGACAACAATAAACGGATATGGAGATCAACTGGCATTGGTTTTATTTGATGGACTTCCAACTAGTACAGCAATGACAACATCTGGGCCGCCTCCATGGGAAGCATTCAAAGAATCGAGCGATTGGGAGACGGCACTAGTACAATCAGCAAGTTATTTATCGAACCAGCAACCACACCTACCATATGGCTTCGATACTCTACTGGACGCAATGTATCAGACAGGACTAACAACCAACCACTATAGTACTTCATCAGGGTTCTTAGGGACTGGAAGCGCTAGCAGCCTCGCGCTCGGGTCAGCTGGAAACCCTGCAATGCTGGCATTGCCTGCACCCGAATCTCAATATGGTCTAAGCAATGCATTTGGTATGGATCCTTTTGCTGCATCATACTCAATCCCACCACCATCATATGTACAAATGCATGAAATGGAGATCAAACAGAGGCACCTAGTGGAAGAGCAGCTAATCTGGCAGCAATATGCAAGGGAGGGGATGAACGGGCAGATGGCGTTCGGACAAATGCAGCCTAACCCATATTATTACAACACAGGTGGCTACACACAAACCTACTAGGTTTTTTCTGTCATTATTAGAACATATCATAAATAAACGACGAGGGTAACGATGAGACCCTCGTCGTGAAATCTTATTTCTTGTAAATTATGGTTGTCACAGCAGTTAGTAGCATATCATGAAATTGAAGGAAGTTTTGTATTTTCATAACCAATTATGTGAAGTTTAAATGCCTACTCAACTTCATTGAACAAATTGTCACAAAAAAAAGTTCCTAAGCAAGTAGTAGCACTAACTTTTGATGCATGTATGTTAGATTATCCATTTCCTTTTGTTTGTTGATTCTAGTTTCAATCAATTCTAATTTTTTTTTTAAGGATAATATTTAATTTATCAATTGAATAAAATGTCAGAAGTTTATATACTACTACAAATTCAGGTTAGGTAGCATCACTTAAATGAGAATTGTTGAAGAATGACATCTATCTCACTATTTTGTTAATGACTGGCACCCATACCCTCTTTTATTTAATAAATGACACTAAGGGGGCGTAAAATGACTAAATTACCTCCTTGATATTTTTATACACTTTTTCAATTTTTTTCGACTTTCTTTTTAGATTTCTTTTTCCGATTTTTTTTCAAATTTTTTTCGACTTTTTTAAGATTTTTTTTTCATTTTTTTTCTTTTTCCGAGTAAAAGATATTCGATTATGGTAGTTATTATAGCTAAAAGTTTCTGTTTTAATAGTTTTTCACAAAAAATTTTGATTTTTCGTAGTTTTTTGCAAAAATGTCCGATTCTTGCTAGTTTTTTCACAAAATGTTCCATATTGGTAGTTTGGCAAAAAACCGAAAAATAGAGAAAAAATATCGAACTTCTTTTTTTTTTGTTTTTTTGTCCAAGTAAAAGAGGTTCGATTATGGTAGTTATTTTAGCTAAAAGTTTTGGTTTTGATAGTTTTTCACAAAAATGTTCTTTTTTCGTAGTTTTTCTCGCAAAAAATATTCGATTTTTGGTAGTTTTTACCCAAAATAGTTCACTTTTCGTAGTTTTTTTTGCACAAAAATGTTCAATTTTGGTAGCTGTTTGCTAAAATAACTACCATAATCGAACATCTTTTACTTGGAAAAAAAATTGAAAAAAATAAAAACAAATCGAAAAAAAGGTCGAAAAATTTTAAGAAAACTACATAAAATCGAACATCTTTTACTTGGAAAAAGAAAAAAATTGAAAAAAAAAAGTCCAAAAAAAAATCTAAAACAAGGTCGAAAAAAAATTCAAAAAAAAGTCGAAAAAATTCAAAAAAGTGTATCAAAATATCAAGGGGTAATTTAATTATTTTACCCTCCTTTAGTGCCATTTATTAAATAAAAGAGGCATAGGTGCCGATAAATAAATAAAATGGTGAAATAGGTGACATTCTTCAAAAGTTCTCTAATTTAGATAGCACTTATTTCCAAAAAAAGTCTAAACTCAAGACCTCTACCTGGAAACTTGAGTCGGATACCACCACACTAATGAGACATCGACAACCAAATCTAGCTTAGATACCACATACCTACTCACCGTTTCATAAAAAAATTAGGATATTGAAAAAATAATGTTCACATAGCACTAAATTTAGTAGTAAAATCTTACATTGAACTGAGTAGGAATATTATTTAGGCAAAAATGCCCTGTCGCTAGGATGTTATCGGTTCGGTTCAATCGATTTTTCTCGATTTTTTGTGTGAAATCGATCCTATCGGTTTTTTAACTATACTTACCAAGTCGGTTGAAAATTCTTTCGGTTTAAATCCGTTCGGTTGATGTCGGTTTTAAGGCAAAATAGTTTCGGCTCAGTCGGTTTTTCGGTTTTTTAAACAAACAAAAAAAATAAAAGTCCACAATTTCAAATTAAATAGAGTCTACACGTACACAGGAAGTTCAAAAACAAAACATAAATAGTTCATGAATCATGACAATGTAACACACAGTAAGAAATAAAAACTAGCTCATTTGCTCTCATACTAACCAAATCATGTTAAGTACAGCATGTAGAGATGTCATGTTGGATAGACGTTTCATGTTGAGTAGATGTTTCAAGACTCTTAAGTCGTATCACTCACTATCGCCAAATATTTAATATAGGAAAACTTCGGGTGTTAATTCTTAGGATGTTTCATATGGAGGCAGCAAGATGGAAATGGTAGAGGCGCACAACTGAGTTGAAGATGCTATAAAGATTGGGTGCATCAATACTTCCATGCATCAGGTGCATCAAGTACCCATTTAAAGGTTTCACGTGGGTACTGTACCCACTTAAAACTTCATCATTGGTACTTGTACCCAAATTGTACTATAACAATGGTACAATATCACATATTTATCAATCCAAAATAAATATGTGGTATTGTACCATTGTTATAGTACAATTTGGGTACAAGTACCAATGATGAAGTTTCAAGTGGGTACAGTACCCACGTAAAACCTTTAAATGGGTATCTGATGCACCGGGAGCACCGAATTATTGATGCACCGAAACCGGACTCCTATTAGTTTATCTTAGTATCAAACTATTAGGTTTTAAAATGAATATTAGATATGGATTTTTAAAGTGGGTCTTGGACACTTCATATTTGGTCCATTGGGTCAATATCAAAGTTTAATCTAATAAATTATGTAATAATTTTTAAAAACAATATCAAAATTAAGTACAAATGTTAAGAAATATCCTAGATATAAATATTTTAAACAATATATATAATGGTCGGTTTCGGTTCAGTTTATAGTAAAACCGAAAACCAAAATTTTGTGGTCGGTTTTAAATTTTTTCGCACCGCTTTGGTTCGGTTTGATTTTTTTTTCCAACCAAGTCGGTAAAAATTCGGTTCGGTTCGGTCGGTTTTTGTCGGTTGCAACGAACCGATAACATCTCTACCTGTCGCTCATCACGTAATATGCCCGTTTCCATCACACATTATATATCACGTTTGTCTATTCTGCCCACCAAATATTCACCGCCATACGAATATGGTCATTCCGTTTGGTTTTTCACGGTCCCCTTACAATGAGAATCGAATCTAGGACCAATAAGTTACTAGAAGAACTCCTAACCACTAAGTCTTCAATATTCTCATAGTCATTCCGTTAGGTTAATCGCGAACTAAAAAATGGAAGGGTTAATTGTGGAGTTAACACATTAAATTGTGGTTATTTCGAATTTAAAGTGATCAACTTGTAACTAATATTTTAGATGGGTTTATATACAAATAAATATTATCTCTACAAACACTAATCAATCATGGAATTGTTCATCTCCACAATACTTAGCCACAAATCGTCCGAACCCTAAATCCTACATCAATTATAAAATTCCAAATCAACCGCACAAATTGACTTGCAAATCCCCAACATACATAATTCAAAAAACTGTTTTCATAACCCTATATGTAAAACGCTAATGGTATAATCCTCAAGTCGATTTCGATCAAACCTAGTGACAGGCCAGCTTCGCCTAAATCATCCGGACCATAACGATGTTACTTTCAAGTTTGCTAATGAATCATGTCCGAATATGTTTAGTGTTACATTTGGTCGATTTAGACATTATCCAAGCATGACGTATGAAGGAGGTGAAGTCCAATATTTTTATTACTGTGATACAGATAACACTCAAATAGAAAAAATTACAAAAGGGAAAAAAAAAAAAGTTGAATTATGTTAAGTTGATGCTTGGTCACCTATATATGGTCTATAGACCAGGTTGATCACTTATGTTTAAGAATGTCTTGATTGATCACTTATGTTACAAAATCTGTCTCAGTTACTACTTTAGACTATTTTCTATTAACTCGTCGTTAAACAAGTCGTGCGACCTTCACATGTCAATTTTTTAGGGTAATTTAGACTTTTCACAGTTAATTTTTTTTTTGAAAAAAACATTACACTCAATTACCACAGTGATATATTACAAACATAAGTAATCGATCAGTACCATTTAGAAACATAAGTAATGCAACAAAAACATAACCCAAGCATAAGTGATCACCGGTAAACTTGAGTAAATAATTTCGCACATTATTATGGCCGCCACTAGTCAAAAGTTGTTTGGATCATTAAAATGATGATTTGATTTAATTACCGGCGACAATGGTAATTATGATCTTCGTGTAAAATGTACTAATATTGACTTCACCGAAACTTTTGGAGAAGATAAATTTGTTGACAAATTCCCATTTCAAACCACTATACACAAAAGTATGTTTCCAAAAGTTAAAAGTAAATCTAAGCAAAAGCAAACACAATTACATCCACAATTGTTTTCAAAAGTTAGAAGTAAATCTAAGTAAAAGCAAACACAATTACCCCCAAATCCTTCATTTGCTAACCATGGGAACGACAACAATGTTGTGGGGATTTTACCATGAGTCGGCTTGGATTGAGGCTATAACTTCGCTAGAAAGAGCTTCTCCACTTGTAAGTCTTTCGTCACATAAATTATACTCTCTCCGTTTTTTCTATATGTCGTAGACATTTCACATAGATTGAGAAAAATTAAAAGTTATTCAAAAGTTGTCAAAAAGTACATTGAAAATATAAAATGTCAATTGATTGTCACTATATTATTGGTTAGTTGATAAGTTCAGTGAAAAAAGTAACTAAAAAGTATTTTTTTTTTAAGCAAAACCCAACAGGTGTTACGTGTTACCATTCAAACAAAACAAATACATAGTCTCGCGAGCGTATCGCATCAGTAAACAATGTAAGACAAGAAAATAAACTAGAGCCCTCCTTAATGAAATTAAAATTTAGGAAGTCTAGCAAGATAGAAGGCAAGGAAGAACTCCAAACATCATATAAAAAAATAAAATCAAAAGCCTAAAACGTCATATAAGAAAAAGAAAGAAATATATGGGAATGATGTAACAGTTAAGCAAATAGCTACATGAGATCAAACATCAAGTCTTATTATTGTACTATTAAATATAAGAAAAAAATGAAATACTTTTAGTCAAATAAGATTGTGACTACTTTATGTGAAGTATTTATGATTTGATTGTGTGATTGTCACTTCATATTTATATTTAAAGTACAGTTGTACGCGAGTTGAGCGCAGCTGCAGCTCCAATATTTTTTAAAACATTCATTTATCTATTATTATTTTGTATTAATAATGAACAATGTTGAGTCCTCTCGTTAATTATACTTATTAAGCTTAATTTTTTCTACATAAAATTAGTCATCGATTCGGTTCGATTTTTTATCGGTTGTTCTCCCATAAGTTGAACCGCATCGGTTCGGTTCTCTCAAAGGCGGAATCGAAATTGGTTCGTTTCGATCGGTTTCAACAAAATTGATTCTTTTCAGTTCGATTCCGGTTCTGTTCGGCTCTATTTTGATTTTCTTCCGCACCCCTAGATAGAGAAAAGAGAAATAATGGCTTAAAAAAGCTTAAGTTTTATTTGTTTGAAAAGACATCAACTCTATTTAAGCATGAAAATTATTTCAATTACTAAAAATAATAAACTTCAAATACTTACTATTAATTTATAAGTTTAATCTTAATATATATTTTACATAAAATCCAATAAAATATTATAAATAATACTCCCTCCGTTCTTTCTTACTTGTCTTTCTAGACATTTACACATAAATTAAGAAAAAATAAAAGATAGTCAAAAAGTACATTGAAAATGTAAAATACTAACAATCAATTGAAAGGATATGATTGGTTGGTTGATAAATTCATAGTAAAAAGTAATGAAAAAGTACATTGAAAATGTAAATTCGTAATTAATTATGCTAGAAAGACAAGTATTTATAAACAAAAGTTTGAGGCTAGAAAAACAAGTAAAAGAGAACGGAAATAATAGTTAACATGTACAAGGCACGTCTTAAATTACTACTATTATTAAAAATGTTCTTATAACCTGATCCAATTTATATCCCATGATAAGATCAATAAGCGTGCGACTCAAATATTCTAAAGAGAACAACATGATAATGGTTCGAAACAATCATTTTGATAATTATTTTTGTGAAGGTGGTGCTTGCATCACACCTGATTCTGCCCTTTGCTAAGCAGCCACCTTGAGGTTGTCTTTACTTTCTTCCAAAAGACTACTACAAAAGATAACGAATTTTAAAGTATAGCTCAATTGATAACGATATATATAAGTCTTAAAAAGTATTACTAGTATCAGTTTATTTCTTCGCATAATAAAATTAATCGTAAGTACTATAAGTTTTGTCTCTTTACGCAATAATTACTTGGGCACTAGCAGACACATGCCAAATATAAGAAATTAGTGAAATTAAATTAAAGAACACCAAATATTGTTAACACATTTAGGTGTAAAACATGCTACATCTAGGGTACAAAAAAATCTACCAAATGATTGAACTGTTATTGAGAATTACAAACAAGGACTTATATGAGGGTTCCTCACTCTACTTAGGGTACATTCTAGACACTTATGAAAATTTTGAAACCCTCTAAAATGAGTGCTTAGTGCGGCCGCACCCCCAACCTGAGGTAAGGGCCAGGTGTCTCAAAGATGGTTTTGGTTGTAAGTAATTATTACTCCTTCCATCTCTAAATGATGGAGGCATTTTGATTTTTTGAGTCAAATTTCGGATATTTTGATTGTAAATTCTCGTTAGCTGCTAACAAATAATATAGTCATATTGAATCTTGTTAGATTCGTCTCGAGCGATATTTATTTTTAAAATATAAAGTTATTATAATTTTTACACATGTAAAATTAAAAATATTTATGTTTTAAGTCGTGTCTCGTAGACCGTGAAAAAGCAAATGAGTCCATCATTTAGGGATGGAGGGAGTAATAAGTATATACATTCTTCATTGATTACGTTATGCTTTGTAATAGTTATAATAATATTATAAACGAAAAAAACCATTTGATAGAGTTTACTACAATTTGACATATAATTAAATAGGAATAAAACTTTCTTTCAAGGAAATGGTATTCCAAATGCAATTATGCGGCACTTTATTTCTTAAAAAGTTACCATAATTTTTAAAGTTTCATTTTAATAACACTGTTACATTGATATTATAAGTGACACAATATAAGTTGAGAATTTGAGTACGTTCCTTTCCATCCGTCATCAAGTCACCAACCACCGGTAGCGGACCTATTAAGGTCGTCGCTGTTCACTCGAACATATATATTTTTTTTTTGAAAAAAAAATATATATGTATAAAGGAAAAATTAGTGTAAAAAATAGAATTTTAAAATTATATGTGAATATATGTATAAAGGAAAAATTAGTGTAAAAAATAGCATTTAAAATTATATGTGAATATATGTATAAAGGAAAAATTAGTGTAAAAATTAGCATTTAAAATTATATTTGAATATATTTAAGTGTTTTGAACAAGCACTTTGAAAATTATGACAATTTTGAGAATAGGCATTTTCATACTCCTAGATCCGCCACTCCCAACCACAATCAAATATTCCGTAATCAAATAAACTCAAGCATATTGATACATATAGCGCAAACAATACGTTCGATCAGACATATTTTTCTCCATGTCACAATGCAATTATACATATATCAATGTGCTCCCCTCGATCACACATATTCTAAAAAGTATTCCTACACTACATACATATAGTCATCATGGTGTCTAAGTATTACAAATTTTTTTCCATGTCACAATTCAGTTATTGCCGACTACTTGTTAGCAAAGTAACTATATTTCAATGGCTTAATTTCTGACAACCCCCTTAAGTATTACAAATATTTCAATTCTGGAGTTATAGTTCCGTATTTTTCAGTTGCCCCACAAAAACGTAAATCTGGAATTACATTTACATAAAATTTTGGGGCTAAATTTATAACTTCTAAAATCTTTCTAATATTATGGGGTTGAAGTTAAGAGGCTCATATACTTTGATTACAAATTTACAATCCACCCAGCATCGCCCAAGCCTTATGCATTTGCCCACAACCCTCCCTCACGCCTCTAGTCAGCCTCCGACAGCCGCCACCTCTCCCTTTCTAAAACCAAAAGCCACCGGTCCTCCGAAAACTAGACTACGAGAAGCTGGGTAGTGACTAAGAGATATAAAATGAAAAATGATGATGGGGGTTTAGGTTTGGTTGATATAGGCAAGAAGGGAAAAGAGAAGGTTCTTTTTTTCTTTCTACTTTCAGGATTGTCTTTGCAACTTTTCATCACCCATTCTCTAAAATTTGGTAATACGTAGATTGGAATCATATTCAAAAGAGAAGTTGTTTATCTGGTGTTTAGGCTTCCATCTATTTTATTTAGAATGTAATTTATATTTCCTATCGTACGACTATTTATAACTGCTATCATTACACAAAAAATAAACTCAAGCATATTAATAAAGACACAACATAATTTCAATTATTAATGATTTCATTCTTGCATCCATGTGTATGGTAATTGTATATATAAAATGCTTGATCACAATATATTTTGATGCTACAACTTGTAAGAAGAGAAAACAAAATTATCTTAACCCATTTAATTGGTTGAGAAATAGCCAGCTACTTGTGCAAATTTAAAGCATAAGCTATATATATTATAGGTTTTTTTTATTAATTCGGCAAGCTAATAATTTCATCAAAATCATCTATGGACAAGAAAACTTCATCCAAGCACGAAAGCTCCGTGACATCATCATTATCGTCATTGTCACCGGTGCATTGATAAACCCGACATACAACCCATTTGCTATAATCCTGCAAAAAAAATCAAATTTATCACTAAATAAGAAAACTTTCTAAGTATTTTTGGAATAATTGGATAATACATTAGATTATCAAAGATATGAGATATCTTTTATTTAGTTGCACATAATAAAACAAAATTGTACTTTAGTCCTAAATATTTAATTAAAATATAAGAGTATTAACTCTTCATAAATATATTGTTTGAAAAAGAAATAATTGATGTACTATAATCCAACATGTATGTCACTTTAAAGGCTAATTTAGTATATTATTTCTGACTAAAATACAGTTTTGTCCCAATATGTTAAACTAAGTTGACATCCCGATAAAAGGTGATCATATTGTTTTGCTATTTATTACTGGTATTGTCTAAATAAGTTTTCATAAACATTCGTAGATTTGATTAGTTTTTTTAATCATCAATTAATTTTAAAAATAAATCATAAATTCTTAAGATGATACCAGATTGACCTAAGTTGTTATACACACACCAACACAATATCAGATAGTGTTTTTTGTAAAGTGAAATGATTATTTTGCCCCCCCCCCCCCCTGTAATTATAATGTTTTATAAAATATTTCAAGCTTAAAATAATCATTTCACTCCTCAAAAACACCTATGCGATTCAATGAATTGACATTTGGTTAATAATAAGAGATCACTTGTGCTTACTGTTTTAGAACTTCTTCTTTTGGCTCTATTACTTGAAGAAGCAGAATCAGAGAGTCTAAATTCTTCCAAAATCCAGTTTGTTTTTGCATCTTCAATAAAAAATGCATGCAACTTCTTGATGCCAACCCTATAGCCACTTGCCTTTGAAAATATTGGTTCATCAACTCCAATTGGCTTCCAATAACCATGCCCACTCACTCTGTTTTGTGTCCTTCGACTGTAATAATACCATTTGTTGCCTTCTGCCATTGCTTTACCTACTCATGCATACCATTACAAATGTTCATGTTAGACCAATGTTTCGAATATGATATTGGGACGAAATTTTACTTTTTAGTACCAGATAACTACATTATTGGAAATTAATCCCAGAAGTGGCGCTAGTGTTGCAGTCAGCCTTCGAAAGTGACAAATATCGCACATTCATTCTTGGTGATCAATATTTGATACATTCGGTTGTGCCACTTTCGAGACTTATCTATAATAATACAACTCTTCATGACTAAAGTGCTACTTCGTCCAACTGCTTTGGACTATTTGAGACAAAATCGGACAACTATCTCCTTCAAAGTTTATCTTGTGAAACTTCTACACAATCTTTTTATCTTATATCATCTAAATAAAATTGAAGTAACAATTTTTTATAAAAGAAGTGATTTTATCTTTAATTCATTTATGATCACTGATTTCATTAGTTACGCCCTGTATCAAACTTGTCCTTCATTATATACCGGTCGATTTAATACAGTATTAGATATCATTTCAAGTATAGTTAATATTTATTTTAACACTAAGTATTATAATCCGTTAGGAATAGTAAGAAAGAAAAAACTCGGCATAAAACAGCCACATTCAACTATAGTCGTCTAAACAATTTCGAGACCTAGTACGAAAACTAAAATGAAATCATAATTACATAAACAATAAATTTTAAATTTCGTAGTAATAACCCATTATTAGTATGCAAAAAAGTTATAAGAACATGAATAAGTATTGTATTTTCCTTTTGAAATTATTGAACTGATATCGCATATGAACTAATACATATTAATAAATCCGAATGACTGCCAAATTTTAGACAAAAAGAAGGGGGGGGGGGGGGGGGGGGGGGGGGGGGGAATGCATGCAGTATAGTGTACCATCCAAGTCCCATGGATCATATGGAAAGAGTTCAAGATCTGGGATGATATCAGGGTGGCAAGGTAGCAGAGCCGCCTTCCGGTGAAGGAAATGCACGACGAGCTCCTCGTCCGTCGGGTGGAATCGAAAGCCTGGTGGGAGATTTACACCACTACGATCTCCCATTAATAATGTTATAACGGAAGTGAATTAACCAATAACGGATAAATGAAAATTAAAACAAGGAAATAACCAAAAAGTGTGCAAAATAAGTATGAGAAAAAAGATTGTTAAACTTGAAGTATATTTGTATAGAGTTTGCTTTTAGGTGGTTAAACTTTGTAATGAGCACCTTATTTATAAGGAAAAAAAGGTTCCACATGATTCGTCGTTGAATTTAGAGGCATTAAAAGTAATACTCCCTCTGCGTTTTTTAATACTCGATCTATCTCTAAAAGATTGTCACATTTTGATTTTTGGTGGTCAACAAAGCACGATTTTAAACATAAATATCTATTCTACATGCGAAAAAATTATAAAAAGTTAATATTTAAAAAAATATATATTGAGAAGAATCTAACAAGGTCCCACAAGACTATATTATTTTTTATCGTTTAATGGAAATTCATGATCAAATTTTGTAATGTTTAACTAACAAAAATCAAAATGTGACAATTTTTAGGGACGGAGGGAATATGTCATTCTAATTTTTTCATGTCAATTTAGAAACATTATCATTTTATATATGTGCGTCTAATTAATAACTAATCAATAATTATATGAATATATAATTTTTTCTTTCTTAAGATATATATACTATACTTTCCTAAAACGTCTTATAAAAAAACAACGAAAAAGACGAAAAAGACATATAAAAAACCGAAGGGAGTATAAACTATAAATTACATCTATCCAAAAATTGCTACAGGCTACACCATCAATGGGAAGTTTTTCGTAATTATTCCTACAAATTAGTCATTAGTTTGTATCAAACATACAACTACAATTTTTCTATCATTTAGACAACACTTTAAATTTTGCTTTAACGACAAATAAAAATAGAGGCTCTCAAGGTGTCATTCAAGTGTTAAAAATGTGATGGGTTTATATAATATTTATATTCGAAAAATTAAATAATATATTTATCTATATGAGTGATAAAAAGACAAGTATTATTACACGAGCTACTGCTCTATTCTCTCTGCGAAAAGACTTTGCTATCTATCTAATATATATTATTATTGTTTTTTTTTACTACATTGTAATGAGTTATAAGTTATAACAAATCTTATATATAATATATCTAATGTACTTGACATTACTAAAAATAAGGGATGTATATTTGTTAGTTTTTTATCATCATACGCTCATGTAAGGCATATTTTACATTTCATTAATATTCATTCTTTTCATGCATGCAAAGTATCGGTTGATATTCTAACACTCCCTCCAAACGCGACTATGCATTCTAAGTTTTTCTTTCAAATATTGAAACATCTCGGTCTTCAAGGGCTTTGTAAATATATCTGCCAACTGATCTTCAGTTCTGCAGTGTATCAGTTCCACCATTTTGTCCTTTACTTGTTCTCGAATGAAGTGGTATTTTATATTGATGTGTTTACTTTGACTATGTGAAATTGGATTCCGACCAAGCTTCCGACCAAGCTTTTGAACAATGTTGGATTTACATGTTCTTTACTTGAATTAGTTCTTAGCTTTATGCATGTTTCTGCCGGTGTGGTTACATGCTTGCAGTGTTTCATCCTAAATTTGCTCAAAATTTGTTCAGCATATTTTCGTT
The DNA here is from genome assembly GCA_003412495.2 of Echium plantagineum. Classification (NCBI taxonomy): domain Eukaryota; kingdom Viridiplantae; phylum Streptophyta; class Magnoliopsida; order Boraginales; family Boraginaceae; genus Echium; species Echium plantagineum. Next base: position 35,719,911 of record CM016561.1, on the reverse strand, counting down.
GTGACATGAAAATTACATCTTTTGCTTGTTTTACTTCAACCCCAAGAAAATATGACATCTCTCCAACATCTGTCATCTCGAATTCTTTAGTCATCGTTTCCTTAAAATCACTAAACATGACGGGATTATTACCAGTATAAACCTTGTCATCGACATATAAGCATATGAACATTATATCCCCGTTCTCATTTTTTTTGCATATAAGGGAATGATCGTACGGATTTTTCACAAAACCATTTTTGTGGAGGTATTCATCAATTCTTGTATTCCAAGCTCTAGGAACTTGCTTCAATCCATATAAGGCTTTCTTCAGCCTATACACTTATCTTCTTGACCATTCTGAACATATCCAGGTGGTTGTTCTATGTAGACTTCTTCTTCAAGATACCCATTTAAAAATGCTGATTTCACATCCATCTGAAAAATCTTCCACTGATTTTGGGCGACAACTGTCGTTAGAAGTCTTATAGTATCAACTATTGCAACTGGAGCAAATACTTCGTCATAATCAATTCCATACCTCTGTTTGTAACCTTTAGCAACTAGTCTTGTCTTGTATTTTTCAACCTTTCCATCTTGGTTGGTCTTTGTCTTGTAGACCCATTTTACTCCAATTGCTGTATTTTCTTTTGGAAGACTTGTAAGCTCCCAAGTGTCATTTCTTTTTATTGAAGCAATTTCTTCATCCATTTCCTTGATCCTTCTGTCATCTTGACTAGCTTCTTCATATGTTGCCGGATCACATTCTGTCATTAAGCAAAATAATGAATAATCAAAATTTTGTACCGGACTTGTCGTGTCATATATTTCATCTAGACTCAGCATCTTTATCAGCACTCCCCTTAAATTGCTACCACAACAAGTACTATTGGTATTGTTTTCTGACGTGGTTGGAGTTGATTGAGGAATTTGTTGAATTGGACTTTGTGGAGGAATCAAGTCATCATTTCTACCATCTTCAGTATTGAAATCAACATCTTCATCATTGTCATCTTCAAAAAATTGTCCTGCAACATTTCTTTGTTCCGTATTCCACCTCAAATAATCATTTTCATCAAATTCAACATCTCTAGAAATGATTACTTCCTTAGTAAGTTGATTAGAAAGCCGATAAGTTTGCTCCTTTTGTCATATCCAATAAAAATACACCTTTTTGCCTTTGTCATCAAGCTTCTTTCTCTTTGATATGGAACATGCGCATATGCAATACTTTCAAATATTCTAAAATTTGACGCTTTTTGTTGGACAACGATTCAACAAATAGACAGCACATAACACGGCTTCAGCCCAGAATTTTCTTGGCATGTGCTTTCCTTTCACCATACTTCTTGTCATGTTAAGAATTGTTCGATTCTTTCTTTCTGCAACACCATTTTGTTGTGGAGTATATGCATTGTCAACTGATGCATAATTCCATGCTCTTTGCAGAAGTTATTAACAAATTTGAATTGTATTTTCCTCCTCTATCAGATCTAGGTATCTTCAAATTTTTCAGTTAGTGCTTTGAACTCTTTGAATTTTTCAAGAGCTTCGCTTTTTCCTTTCAATATATATTTTTCGACTATAGTCATCAATAAAAGTTAAGTAATACCTTTTTCCTCCAAGTGACGGGATATCGAATGGACCAACTATATATGTATCAACTATCTACAATGGCCTTCTAGCTCTCCGGGATTTCCCAACTGGAAAGCTTTGACGATGTTGTTTTTCTTTGACACATGCATCACATAAATTTTCAGGTACATTAATTATTGGAAGTCCGCTCATCATGTTTGTCTTTGGTAGTAATTCACTAATTTGAATCCACTGAAATCTAGATGACCAATCTTAGATGCCATAACCATGAGTCATTTTTAATGACCAACTTCAAGCAGTGTTGTATCCCAGTTTTCATGTCCAAAGTGAAGAGTCGATTCCTAGTCATTTAAACTTTTGCAATCAATTCATGTACTTGATTTCTTATCGATAAAGAGATCATTCATATTTATGGTGTACTCTTTCTCTAGCAGTTGGCCAAAACTAATGATGTTGCATTTTAATGCGGGATATAATAAACATCATTTATATATTTCTTTTCTTCATTGTTTAAGAGAATCACAATCTACCCTTTTCGTCGTACCGGAACTTTTGATGAATCGTCAAAAGTAACTTCTCCGCTAAATGTTTCATCTAGTTTTGTAAACAAATTTTTTCGACCACACATGTGATTACTTGCGCCGGTATCAGGATACCAAATATTTTTGTGGCATTCTTCACTTCCATTATATGTTAGAAATATGGCTGATCCAACTTCTTTTTCTTCATTTAGTATTGTAAAATTATTTGTTTCTTTCACTGCATGTGTTGACCGACATTCATAACTGAGATGACCATATTTGTTACAATTATAATATTGAATGTGCGATTTATCAATGCGTTGTTGTAATCCGCCTCTTCCTCGGCCTCTGAAATTTTGACTACGACTAGATGGTTGATAGTCATCAATTCTATGGCCTTTGTTGAATGGTTGTCTTCCACGTCCTCGTCCGCTTTGATAGCCACCTTCTAAAACCACATCTTCTTCGTGAGAAGCTGCCATTAAAAGACATCTTGCTTTGCAAAGCCTTTTCTATGTAACTTGTATCATCATACTGATTTATTAGTTGTTTATGGGCTTGGATAGAACCCACAAACTCATCAATCGAAATTATAGACAGATCTTTTGATTCTTCAATCGAAGTAACAACATAATCAAACTTTCTTGTCAGTGACCGAAGAAGCTTTTCCATGACCCTGATGTCATCAAGAGTTTCACCATTTCTTTTCATCTCATTTGATATCGTTTTCAAACGAGTTACATATTCACCAATATTCTCTTAACTTTTCATCTTTAGATTTTCAAACTCGCCTCGAAGTACTTGGAGTCGTACCTTCTTCACTCTATCTACTCCTTGAAATAATTTTTGTAAAATTTCCCATGCTTCCTTGGATGTTCCTGCTCCTAATATTTTCTCAAAGGTCAATTCGTCAACTCCTTGCAAAATTGTAAACAATGCCTTTTAATCCTTTTTGCGAGAATCTTTTAATAATGTTTTTTGCGGCGTTTGAAAGAGCTGCTTCAGCAACTGCATTTTCAGGCTCGGTATACCCGTCTTCAACTATGTCCCATAGATCTTGAGAACCGAGTAGAACCTTAATTTGTATACTTCAGTTCCCATAATTTATAGCCGTCAATTTTGGAATTTGAGGTTGCAACATATTCGCCATTTTATAGTTTCCTCAAACAAAATCTTAGCGTACGCTCATTTTATAGCCGTCAATGAAATAATATATTTATCTATATGATTGATAAAAAGACAAAAGTATTATTGCACGAGCTGCTGCTCTATTCTCTCTGCGGAGAGGCTTTGCTATCTATCTAATATATATTGTTGTTATTTTTCTTAGTACATTGGAATGAGTTATAAGTTATAACAAATCATACATATAATATATCTAATGTACTTGACACCACTAAAAATAAGGGATGTATATTTGTTAGTTTTTTATGAGTGTACGCTCATGTAAGGCATATTTTATATTTCATTAATATTCGTTCTTTTCATGCATGCAAAGTATTGGTTGATATTCTAACACCAAGTACATTAACTTAGACGACTCGGCTCATGTAAAACACCGTCTAAGTGCTTGGACAATGTTTTTCGAAGCGTCCTCTAAAATAATACTTGATGACACTTTTATAAAAACATATACTAATACTAACTTATAAACGTTGTTCAAGTGTTTTAAATTTATTATTTTACTTTTTTTCTATATACACTTAAAAATAATAACAGAGAAAATTGTTGAAATGGTCCCTGATAATATGACCGAGTTGCACTGTGGTCCCCAATAATTACACGGTAGCACGTTAATCTTCGAAAGTGACCAAAAAGTTGCATTTTAGTCCCCACATCAAGTTTTCCGTTAACATTTCAGGTTTAAGCGTTAAAATTTGGTCAAAGTATACTCCCTAATTGATAGTGAGGTTTGACTTTGCACAAAGTTTAATAAAATTTTGAATTTATCTCACATAAAAAAATTTCCTTCCACTAAACTCACTCACAATTCGTCAATAAAGGAATCAATTGTGGAATTTCTAAAAAAAGGAAAACATCTCCATCAATAGGGATGGACGGAGTAATTTTTAAGAGTTGTAGTTGATTTTTTTTTGTCCCAATTTCTGCCAAAATGAAACTCCACAACTCCTCCCGCCAAAACTCTCTTTCTTCCTCACTCCAATTAGGGTTGTGGAGTTTCATTTTGGCACCAATTGGGTAAAAAATCAACTTTAAGTCTTAATTTACTCCCTCCATCCCTAATTGATGGAGATGTTTTCCATTTTTTAGAAATGCCACAATGATTCATTCTTTGACTACTTGTGAGAGAGTTGAGTGGAGTAAAAATTGTTTCTGATAGATAAATTCAAAATTTTATTAAAGTTTGTGCAAAGTCAAACATCTCTATCAATTAGGGATGGAGGGAGTATATTCTTACCCCAATTTTAACGCATAAACCTAAAATGTTAACGTAAAACTTGACGTGGGACTAAAGTGCAATTTTTTTGCCACCTTCGGGACTAACGTGAAACTGTGTAACTATTGGGAACTAAAATACAATTAGGTCATACTATCGGGGACATTTCAACAATTTGCTCAAAAATAACATACATAATACATTGAATGACCACATATATTTAGGACTGTGAAAGAAAACCTTTACCGAACCGGTCCAACCGGAACCGAAAAAAATACGAACCAATTTCGGTTCTAAAAATTTAAAACCGACAAGGAATCGGTTCGGTTCCAACTAACAAATCAGTCGGTGTTGAACCGACCGACCAATCTGTTGAACATTTTAATTTTTAGAGTAGTGTAGCATCAATTTATAATAGAACTCATAAGATCATGCTCTTGAGTAGGCCTGTAATCGAGCCGAATAAAGCCGAATTATTGACTATTTGTATTTGATTTGATCAATTATTAAAGTGATGTTTGATTTGGCTTGATTTGGTCAAACATCAATTATAGTAGTTTGGCTTTACGTTTGAGGGAAATTTTTAAGTGTATATTTGATCCTATTTGGCTTGAATCGAGCAAACCGTTTGAAAATGTTTGATTTGAAAATACATATACAACTTAATCTTTTGAACATGAAATCTAGAAGTGAAAAAAGACATAAAATTTATCAATTACATGCCCATAATCTAAAATAGCAAAATAATAGTAGTTTACAAAATTCGGCTCAGATTTCGGTTTTTTCCATCAACCAAAAGTGCGATGCGCCATGGCTGCAAAGTGTTTGCCCCGCCAAGATACTTATCGGGTCATTTGGTCATGGCTGCAAAGTGTTTCACCTCCAATTAGGGACAACAACGCAGTCATTGACATATTAACAGAAGGTTACAACCGAGGGAGGACCGATTTTGATAATGTTTGAGAGAGAATTGAGATGTATGATGTTAGATGTATCGGCAGACAGAGAGAAGGGAGAAAGAATGAGGGTTAGGGTTCATAAGAATGAGGGTTAGACTTATATATAAACAGATATTAATGAGTTGGACCTAATATAAATGGACTAGTGTTGTAGATTATGGACCTAAAAATAAGTGGATCATTATTCATTAGTTCATTACAGACTACATATAAATTATATAAATGTTATATAATATAAATGTTATTTATATATATAAAATATAATATAAATGTTATTTATATATATAAATATAATATAAATAGGGAGGGGGGAAATCCAGCCAAATCTTTTCGAACGGTTTGGCTTGATTTGACAAATAACTACTTCTATCGTTTGGCTTTATATTTGAAGCATCGGGCCGAACATCAAGCCAAACCTTTTCGAGTCAAATATGTCAAGCCTTTTCGAATCGGCACGTTAGCTGACAGGCCTACTCTTGAGGAATTCGTTGCATAGATAGCCACACCATTCACGTTGAACAATAGTATTTTTATGATGTGCATAACATTCGCATTGCTATTTATAAGGATACTCAAAATAAGAAAAATATCGGGTATATACACTCGTATTAAAAAAAATTAGAGTTAGAGAAAGGTTCGAAGTATCGGATTTTAAAACATCCTCCATAAAAAAACAAACAAAAATCCATCATAACCTCTCAATTGATCCTGCCTCGAACACTACATAGAAAATAACACACATATTAAATGCGGAGACTAATACTACGGTAAGAATGCACCGTCTACCTTAGTACCACCATTTTGGGTTGACCGTACAATCCAAAAGCACTTAGAAGTCTTAACCCCATAGATGATTTCGACCACAAATAATAATGATAATTATAATCAGACATCAGAGGCCTTTCTTACAATTTGCAAATAGTCTTTCTGATAAAGCTTTCGATTGGTGTATGGAGCTTTCGTTGCAATCTATTAACAATTGAAAATTGACATGGGAGGCCTTTCTTGCTAAGTTTGGCAGTTTAATCCAAACCAAATCGAATGTGTATGCGTGCCCTAATGGATTTAGAGAAGGGCAATACAAAGTCTCTAAGATAAAACCAAAATGTTTACTAACGAACTATTATGTTATATTGGAAGCGAATCAACCAAATATTGATGTGGATCTAAGATAGAGAATTACGTAAACTGCAGGAAATAAAGAAGACAAAATTTAACGTGGTTTCCTTAACAATGTTAGGAGTGAGGACTACTCCACAGGCTCCAAGTCACCTGAAGCTTCACTATAATGGGAAAACATATTACATAATTTATCAAGCTATGATCTCAGATGAATAAAATTACTAGTCTACTCTATAAGACTCATTATTTTTAATTTCTAATCTTTGTATTTAGTGTCACATAATTCTCGAAGAAGAAGCATCTATTTATAGAGATAAAGAAAAATCCTAATTAGAACCAAAGTGGGCCTCGAATCAGCCATAACTGAGTCGTCGTAGATTCTGAAAAAGTGAAAGATATTCAAAAATTACATTGAAAATGTAAAATGATAATCAATTGAAACTATATAATTGGTTGGTTGATAAATTCATAGTAAAAAGTAATCAAAAAGTGCATATTTATAATTAATTATGCTAGAAAGACAAGTATTTAAAAGAAGAAAAAAATTGAGGCTAGAAAGACAAGTAAAAGAAACAGAGGGAGTATTATATAATTAAGTAAATGTAAGAAAATATTTAAAAAAATATAGATAAACATAAAAGGTATGTAAGGGCATATTCAATTCCATTGCATAGATCTACAAAAAGGTATAAATGCGTTTTTTAAGTTCTTCTTCTGTTCTTCCCACTTTATTCATAGGGGATTTTAATGAAATTTTATGCAATTCTGAAAATGTATCCCACCGTCGTCAACGACCTAATTGGCAAATGGAAAATTTCTGCCAAGTAGTTCGTGACTGTGGGCTTTTTGATATTGGATATTCTGGTTTTCCGTATACCTGGTGCAACAACTTTATTTCTCCTAAATCAACAAGGGCACGGCTAGATAGGGGTTTGGCTACGAATAGCTGGAAGGATTTATTTCCTAACTTCTCCTTACTTCATGGTTCGACTTATACATCGGATCACCTCCCCCTTATTCTGTCCGTGGGGGAACAAGTTCATTGGCAAGGCAAACACAAAGCTATATTCAGGTTTGAGGAAGGCTGGTGCCTGTATAAAGAAAGTTCGGAAGTCATTCAAAAGGCATGGGATTCGGTCACTGATACAGATCCAAGTCTAAGGCTTCTGAATGGTATCCGTCAGTCTAGACTTAACTTACTAGACTGGAAACGGACCAGCCTAGGAAATGTGAAGAATTCTATCAGAGATAAACAACAACAGCTTGATTTTCTTCAGCAAGGCACTATCACAGATAGCTCCAAGAGAGAAGCTATAGTCCTTTCTAAAGAAATAGATAAACTGCAAGAACTGGATGACATCTACTGGTGTCAACGTTCTAAAGTTTTCTGGAGGGTTAAAGGAGACAGGAATACTGCCTTTTTTCATGCCATCTCTGCTCAGCGTGGCAAAAGTAAAGCTATCACATCACTGCAGGATGATACAGGGCAATGGGTTATGACAAGGGAGGGCTTACATAATTTGGCTGAGAATTTCTACGTGAAGTTGTTTACTTCACAAACGGGAGCAGACTCTTTTAGGCTATCGGAGTTGGGGGTGACCCCTTTTTCTCGAGAGGATATAGCCAAACTGGATGCTAATTTCACGGAGGAAGAGGTACGTAAATGTACCTTGTCAATGAAGGGAGCTAAGGCTCCAGGCCCAGATGGTATGTCTGCAAAGTTTTTCCAACATTATTGGCCTACTGTTGGTTCGGATCTCACAGGAATGGTACTAAATTTTCTCAATTATGGTAAATTTCTTAGGAAATTCAATTTTACCTTTATCTCTTTGATTCCTAAGGTGGAAAGGCCAATGAATATGTCTCAATTCAGGCCAATTGCACTTTGCAACACCTCGGCAAAGATTATTGCCAAATGCATTGCAATGAGGCTAAAAGATTATTTGCCCAAAGTCATTTCGAGTACACAAAGTGCTTTTGTCCCGAATAGACTTATTACGGACAACATCTTGATGGCTTTTGAAGCACACCACATTATCAAGAACCGTAAGACGGGTAAGCGAGGGCTTATGTCTATCAAACTGGATATGGTTAAAGCTTATGATAGAATAGAATGGTCTTTCCTCAAGGCATGATGAAGGTCTTGAGTTTCAGCCCAAAGTGGATTTCTATGATTATAACCTACGTGGAATCTGTTACCTATTCCCTATTAATCAATGGGGAACAAGTGGGATATATCAAACCCGGACGGGGCTTAAGACAAGGAGACCCTTTGTCACCTTATCTCTTCATTATTTGTGCAGAAGGTTTGATTGCACTAATCAATGAGGCAGTTCAGCTTGGTCACTTATCAGGGATTTCTCTAGGACCAGGAGCAACTCCTTTGTCCCATCTGATGTTTGCAGATGATACCTTATTACTAGGGAAGGCTACTACAAATGAGGCAACAATAATCAAGCATATTTTGAGTAAATATGAGCATTGGTCTGGACAGCTTGTGAGTATCCAGAAATCCAATGTCCTATTTAGCCCGAATGTGGAACAAGCTACCAGGAATGCAATCTGCGACATTCTAGGAATGCCGGAAGCTACCTCGCACGGTAACTATCTTGGCCTACCTACCATCATTGGCTCTTCCAAAAAAGAGGTATTCCAATCTGTCATTAATAGAGTGAAAACCAAGGTGACAAGTTGGAAGCCAAGACTATTATCGAAAGCAGGTAAAGAGGTGTTTCTTACTTCAGTGTTACAGTCCGTCCCGACTTACATAATGCAATGTTTTAGGCTACCAAAAAATACATGTGCGAAAATAAATTCTATTCTAGCTAACTTTTGGTGGGGATCGGACAACAATAAAAGGAAAATACATTGGTCTTCTTGGTCTTCACTTTGTGATCCAAAGGATATGGGTGGTTTGGGTTTCAGAGATGCCGAGGATTTCAACACGGCTTTGTTATGTAAACAAGCCTGGCGACTCATCACGAACCCAGAAAGTCCACTGGCAAAGGTCTATAAGGCTCGATATTTCCTGGCAGGAGACTACTGGTCGGCACAACTTGGTGTTAACCCCAGCTACACCTGGCGCAGTATCTTATCTGTAAGGGACACATTAAAACAAGGCATCAGTTGGATAATGGGCAATGGGGAGTCAATTCCCATTTGGGAGCACAGTTGGGTTGTTCAGGGAGATATCAGGAAAATTATCACACCAACAAATCCAGATATGAGTCAGTTAAGAGTCAAAGATCTAATTGACACAGATATGGAGGTATGGAAAGTTTCACTGATTAGAAGCATATTTTATACTGTAGATTCAGAGGCTATACTAGACATGCCAATTCCAGATCTAAGTACTTCGGATGTACCGAAGTGGACAAAGAGTAAAGATGGCAAATTCACAGTTAAGGGCGCATACGAGTTCATGCGACATAATCGAAGCAATCAAGCTCAGCATATATCAAGCAATATCCAGAATACAAGCTTCTACAAGAACTTATGGCAACTAAAAATTCCACCGAAAATCAGACATTTTCTACATGGGGCAATCAGAGATAAATTACCAACAACAACAAATCTGGTCAAAAGGAAAATACAGATTTCAGAAATGTGTTGCTTTTGTAATAGTCAAAACGGAGACATACTTCATGTGCTTAATAATTGCATTTTTACAAAGGAAGTGTGTTTTCATCTAGGCATTAGCAGAGACACAACAAATTATACCAACTTTCAGGATCTATTTGAAAGGTACAGGAAAAAGCTTCCTCCTGATTTATTTAAGAGATGGATTATATGCTTGTGGGACACATGGCATCAAAGGAATCGAAAGATTCAAGGTGAAAATATAAGAACTCCAAAAGAAATTGTATGTTTTGGAACCTTTTACCTGGAAACCTTCGTTTCAGCCCCTAATCTCCTTAAATCCATCCAGCCTCCAAGAATCTGAACAAGCAGCTCGCCATTTTCGACTTTCACGGCTGCTAGAAAGTTTATGCTTAATTGGTAGTGGTGTTAGGTTTAATGAAGTTAAGGTGAAGTAGCTATAGTCCAGGGTTTTCTACCTGAGACTTTAACTGATGATAGGATTGGGCCGAACTCTTAATCCATGTTGGATTTAAGAATGTACACCACCACCTTCGATCAACAACACTGTCCTATTTACTACTGCACCAACACATTGCCCCACCGTTAAGACTAAATACGCACTCGGACTGAAAGAGAGAATACTCTGTTGTATAATGAAACGAGCTTCGGTGTAACCTTCTACTAACAGCTCATGTTCGCCACCATACACTACTAGAGAAAAGAGTATTTATGACATTTTTAAAAAAACACCTCATAAAAACTGCAACCCAAATTTTACGGGAAAAGCAATAGGGCACAATTATGACTTTATAGTGACATAATAAACTTCACGAGAAAAATGATGTGGCATGATTGTAATGTCTCTGATATTAAACAGTAATTGCCATGAAATCGTTGCAAAAGTATTTTTTTACAAGAAAAACATTTAATTTCTGCATAAATCCCTATGACAACGGTTCCAAATTGGAGCAAGTCCACTAGATTGCAAAATTGAAGATCTTGTTTCATACGTACTTATGTATACACTGATATCGATTTTTTGAAACTGTGTATATTCATCTATAACGATTGCAATGGAAACAAGGAAACCAGCATCCGGCTCGCCAGCTTCACCTTCTTCCAGCGGTTCCACTTCGCGGTTTGCTTTTAACATCGGATTCTTGAAAGGACCAGTAGAGAGTCAACAACTACAAAAAATTAAACTCCATGTATTTCGAGTTAATGGTGTTAACTTACTGGAGGCAAGTGCAGATATATATGAGTCTTTTCATTTGACGGGTTATGGTTTTGAGCACCCTTATTCCAATCATAACATACCTGATAATAACGGTTAAGAGGAACGAGTAAACTCTCAGCAGAACCATAAAATAATTACATGACTTTAGTGTCTTATACTAAAGAATGAGATCAAATAGAAACGCAAAAACATACCGCATAGGCAAAAATTGATCCACCGTTGTTGAACGTGCTGCATGGGATGGGATTGGGGCACCTTGTCATATTCTTCAAATACAGAAAACAGAATATGAATTAATAACTCAGAAACTGAAGCTTTTGAAACAAACTTGTCAGTCAAAGATGTTACATTACAAATTTACAACCTTCGAGTATTGTTTCATTGTTCCACAATAAAGCATGTTAAAAGAGCGACTCAAACTAGCAGAACTTATGTAAATGCTCACCATGGTCAGAAGTATAACTTTAACAGTAGGTGAACAACGATCATAAACTCACACAAGATCAAAACCTTAAAATAGCACTTCGAGCCTCGAAACTGCGCACCAATGATTCTTTTATCATGGTTAATTACATGGAAATTAACAGAATACCAGCTCAACAATGCTAAAATTAACGAAAAGAGTGAGGGAACATTTAATTCATAACTGAGTGAGTAGGAAACATATATAAACATCAACAACCCCGCCTTTTACCCTAGAAACAAATTTGAATACACATTTTCTAGCGGCATGCCTCAAACTAAACCTTTATCTTCTACTAACTCTTGCACTTAAACAACGGAACAAAATCATTCAAGTAAGCCATATTACATATTCATGAAGTAGTAAAAGTAATTAAAATTTTAGAGGGCATGTTTCATACCTTCAGTCTTTGTTTGCTATCTTTGTCCCAAAAGTTGAAACCACCATCAGACCCCGCAGTTGCAAAAGTATGATATTTCTTAAACCAAAGGTGTCAAATATAGATTAGCAATGTGAAGAACAGCCCATTTCATGAACTGTCTAATATTTTCCCATACTAGTTCAAGAAGGAGCCAGAATGGGCGCAACGTTTGCGCTTCTAGTAATATCACAGATACTCATATTGAAAAAAGATAAATATGTAAACTATTTTTATAGTACGATGAGGTAACTTTCTAATTGATTAAGGAAGGAAATAAGCTTGGTAAATAAATATTGAAATAATTACATAAAGACCCTTTTTTTGTAAGTAGCCAAGCGGTTTGGCCAATGCTTTATTCCACACAATGAGATCCATTCCTGACAACCTAAGTACCTAACTGAACACTGAAAATTAAATCTTACAGGATGGAACTTTAATGAGTTGACAGAGTAGATGTCATTGCCATCTCTGTGGCATTTGAAAGTGAAGTTTTTGTTTTGTTGGGCATCATCTAGATGGTGTACACCAACCCTTCCTTCAATCAAGCCAACCTACAGTGATAATGTAAGACGTCAGTTGAGTTCTGACATACAACAAAGATGAATAGAAGTATAGAACCATGTATAAGAAACTGCACCTAATTGGAATCGAGAGAACTAACCAAGAATCCTTTCTGATCAGGAAAAGCAGCTAAGCATCTTGTCTGGTATTTCAGAGGTGAAACAATTCTCTTGAACTCAGTCTGCAGTGATGAATTTTCAGGTAAGTACTCGAGTTACAGGCAGAATATCATATCATAATGTAACAGAATAACACATGCTCAGAGAGTGTAACAGGTATAAACTTTACTGGTGGAATAAACCTTAGTATGAATGAAGGCACACTGACGTGCCACAACTATTAAATTAACAACAATGGCTAGAAAAGGCTGGACATTCATAAAAGCATGTCAGATAAGACTAGAGACTCAGAAAGCCAAGGGTCTTTGAGTCTCCGAACCATATTCCTAATAAATAAGAGTAATCAGAAATGTTATTATTTCATGCCACTCTCAATACATAATCTAATCATCCTTGTGAGCAGAAGATCTCTGAGGGAGGCTTACTATAACATTCAAAATGGTTAAAAGAAATACTGGCAGCATAAATGAAAAGAAAAATATTTCAAGAGCAGAAAGCAGAAGAGATATGGACAAAATAATACTTGGGGATTTTGTAAGTTGTAGACAATGATATTTCTAGCGGCAGTTCCAACAACCATTAACGGATACTTCACGTCAAGTGCGAAGCAGCGATCTGGAAGGGTTTGTACACTGACAGGATTTTGCTGCCTCAAATCCCAATACCTAAAAAATAAGGAAATTGTTTAAAGACAAAATATTTTAACAAGGACGCTGTAGAAAGAATACATGAACTAGCATCACAAAAGGAAAGCGAGAGAAGTCAATGAGTAATAATTCCAGATCATATTTTAGCTTGCACAAGATATATGATATTCCACTTGAAAATCTGAGAGGATGGTTATTTACTATGTTGGCAAAGATAACAAGTGACAACATCTACACAGAAGTTAATGATATATGATCAAAAGAATTCAGAATGTTCAGTCAGCCCTTCAGGGGAAAACCTTGAATTTGGAGCCTTCCTTCGCATACCTAGCTTATAATCTCTACTATATTGCTTAAAGAAAAACACCTAACCATATCAATTAGGCAATATAGAAGTTTAGCCAAAAGAGAGAGTGAATGTTTATTGTATATTTTCTTGGGCTCCGTGTTATTATCTTAATCTACTCCCTTTATTGTTAATCATTTTTACAGTGAAACCGTCTATCATAATATTCCCTTTTTTACTGATATGAGCTGCTAAAAATAGAAGAACAACCATCTGATCTCCTCTTCTTCCGTCACCTTAAGCACAAAAGTAGAAGAGTATAACAGCACCACCACTAAGCATTTATGTTTGTGAAACCAAAACTGATGAACTTAAAACAACATAAGATAAACCTAAAATACTATGTTTTGTGATTCGTAATAATAAATTCTTTCTTCGCCATATTAGAGGCCTCTTGTTGACCCTTTTCAGCTTGTCAAATTGATGTTGTCTTTTATTCGATCCATTCTTCTTTCTTTTGCTCTCAAGTGATCTTTTTATTTAGTCAGTTAATTGAGACAGTTCAGGAAAATCAGTATATAAGTGTGCATTCTGACAAGGCATAACATATTACTTTGTACAACAAACAATTCCAATGGTCACGACATGACATGGTCTTATCACAACAGAGTTTCTACTTCTTTTACCTTTTATTAAGGGGACAAACATTGATAAAGTTGTTAATAGCAGCAATTAAATCTACTTTGAACCATATTCTTTTGCTCCTGGCTAAGTTCAGGAACAGATAGTGAATTCAGTGCCATGTATTTATCTACTACTATCATATATTTGTATTGCCATGTGTTTATCTAGTTTTTTCAATTCCCAATCGGTGTTGATGATGAACAAAGGGTGAAAGAGTAAAATAGGAGAATTGAAGATATATACAATAATACACAATTATAAAATGAAATATCACGGGAGAAGCTTGTAAGGAACTTTATGAAAATTGTTAAGTATGCTTGAACAAGTCGCAAACGTAGACATTACAGTCAAAAAAATGATTGAGAAGAAAAAGCTAAGAATGTATTAGAACCCGGCAAGTTTAGGGTGTAATTATGTGCATGGAACAACTCAAATTCATTCTATAAGCTAACAGAAAATAACGTTAAGATGTATCACTTCTCCAATAGGGTTTCAATAGCGCTAGCAATATCAACAGTATTACATCCTTGCATTAGAAAATAATATATGAACAACCAATATTTTGATTTGAAGTAGGTTGACACTATCATTCTCTAACAAATTCTCCAGGATAACCATATTAGATATGAAACAGCCACATAGAACAAACTAGGAAATGTCCAATTCAGAGGTCAGATGCCGCAAACAAAATGTGTAAACTCAATAATGAATAGTTACGCTTAGTTCAAAGTCTTGTCCCAGCTTCCAGTTACTAGGAGATTCATCTCAGGAACCCAAGCCATTTCTTTAACTGGAGCATCATGGACAGCTACCTGGACAGGCTGGCCACCAGAGAGTAGAGGCCACATCTTTGCTTGTTTATCACAACCTCCAGAAAAGACAGTCATCCCATCGTCTTTCCACGCTGAGCATAGAACCTTTCTCAGATATGACAGAGAGATTATAAAGAATGATTAACGTAAATGAAGACAGTAAAACATCAAAGAATCCGCAAATAATTTTACCGGCTGATCGTGCGTTATAGATGCCTTTGGAGCAGAGGATACCACATTCCCGGACTTTGTTATCTCCCAGCACCGAACCTGAAAGACATATTGTATCATTCAATATATGGCATTTTCAACCATCGAATGGCCTGCTTGCCCTAAGACAACAGAAAAGATGCGAACACAAGGATACACTTGACAGAATCCATTGGGATAAACATTCAGCATCAAAACCATCTCTTTTTCAGACTGAATTACCTACTTGTCCTCTTTTATCATCAAACTCAACGTTCAGCTAAATTTTGTGGGGATATTTGCAAAACGGCACCCTCTAGCATATATCTACAACAAAACAAGAAGATATTGTATAATAGAATAGCATCGTGTATTTCTTTTTGGGACAAAAATACCTCCATTTGTGTCTACTTAATCCATTTATCATATGTATCTACATATATCCGAGGATATTTTGTCCCACAACTTAAAAGGTAGTATATGTTGCAAGTTTTAATCATTTGTGAAAAATTATAAAAGGTGCCATTATTTCTAATTTCCCAAGTACTATTATAAACCTATTAATCAACATAATAACATGAAAAATATTAGAAGTTGCAGTATTTTAACAACGAAAAATAATATGAAATTAAGTTAATTTCTAATGCAAATAGCATGGCAAATAAACAACAGTTACAACATAAATAAGCCAATATACTAGGTCGTTCAAATTGTAAGGCAACAAATAGTTCTCGACCACTTTTAATATTGATCAAACTACTATACATTGTCATTGTTCTCAATATGAAGAAATCAAAGGCAGAATCGAACATTGTCATTGTTCTCAATATGAAGAAATCGAAGGCAGAATCGAACATCACCTGATTATCCCATGATGTTGCAATTAGATGATTTGATTTTGGACTGAAACAAAGACTTGATACCGAATCACTAGGAGGTTGAGAAACCTATTCAACCCCATAAAAATCACAATAATAAATAAATAACACAGCATAATTTCAACACTCACTAAAATGAACAAGTTAGATAGTAAAATATGTTAGAAGTACTATCTTGCGATATGCTCATTCATGGCAATTGTCTACTTTTAACAAAATTTAACAGAGAACATCATAGTTACTAAAATGCACCATTATACACACTTTCAGTGACCATTTCATCAACAGTTCCACTTTCGGGATCATACTACAACAGGGGCGCCACTTAATGGGACCATTCCAACAATTAAATGAAAACGGAGTCAAAGTAGACAATCTTCATGGGACGAACGAGTATATTTTATCAGAATATTTGAGTTCAAATTACAAAATGGACGACCCATTCACCTCGGGGCGATTATTATTTTTTTACCATTAATATTACAATAATTCCAACCCCTCCTATCGAACCTCGAGGTGCTAGACTATTCGATTATCTCATACTATATCAAAGGGAATATATTATATCTTAAAATAAGTGAATGAAATAGCACCTCAGTAGACTTGTTAGGGTTTTCATTGGGTGGCGCTTGAGAACCGAAGGCAGACATGGAGCTGTCTTTAAGTAGCAACTTATAAATTTGTATGATATGAATTAGTTATTGGACAAACTTTTTGGGATATGGAAAAGAACTGAGAGAGAGCATACAAGTTGCGACTGATAAATTTTGAAAAACAGACTAATGCTGAAGGAGAAGACTACAGTATACTGAAGCGGAATAAAAAAGGGGAGGGAAAATGGAAGGAAAGCCCTTTTCAAATCTGTTAGGGGGCAAAATCGTAATTTCTTACAGAAAAAATCACTGTTTTAAACGAGCCGGGTACGAGCGGGTACCGGTTACCCGTCCAGGTTTGAGATTTTACCGAGCCTGGTAGTTACCCGGTAGTATCGAGCCGGATAGCAAACCTATTACCCGTGTATAGCTCGATAAGGACACGAGGGGTATCGAGCCGGGTTTTTTAGTCGGGTGACGAGCGAGTGCGGATTACTCCTAAATTTTTATTTAAAAATATATATTTTAGGGTTCTCTCCAATAGTATTTAATTGTTGAAATACAAATCTGGAAATTATTTGCAATACTAGTTTTATATTTGACCAAATGAAATTAATTATGGTTAAAGTATAACATATATAATATAAAAATAAACGAGCGTGTAATCGAGCAAACCCGGGTTTACTAGATAAGCTATCGAGTAAAAAAATTACTCGAGTATCGCTCGATAAGAGTACGAACAGATAACGGACCCAAGTTTTCCGAGTTGAGTAACGAGCGGTTTCGAGATTACCCAAACCTCTTTTATGATACGTCTGGATTTGGGTGAATCTAAGTGAGGGTAAACTATTATCATTATTCATTAATCTAGGTTAGGGGAATGTTGGGAAATGTAGGTGAACGGTAAATTCCTTTCCATTATCATTGAGGATAAAACTCATTTTGTATAAGGGTTAATGGCATGAAAGATCACTCAAAGATACTAATATTTCCTAGTCGATCACCCTATTATTAAATGGACCACCTTCGATCACTGAACTGCATTTTTTTGGGCAAACTTGGTCACTGGGCCGTTTTGAAAGATTTTGGGTGCATTTTGTAAGTTTTTAGCAAGGGTAATTTTGTCCGTTCATATTTATAGACATTTAATCATCGTTTTTTAAACTTTTTTTTAAACTTTTTTTTAATTTTTTTTAAATTTTTTTTAAACTTTTTTTTTCAGTTTTTTTTTTTAATTTTTTTTAAAAAAAATTTTGGTTTTTTTTTTAGTTTTTTCTAAAATTTTAATTTTTAAAAATTTAAAAAAAGTTCAAAAAAATTTATAAAAAATCAAAAAAAAATTAAAAAAAAATAAAAAGAAAAATAAAAAAATTAAAAAAAAGTTTTAAAAAAAAACTATAAAAAAAATTTATAACAAATTAAAAAAAAAATTTTAAAAAAAAATTTAAAAAAATTTAAATAAAAAATTAGAAAAAAGTTTTAAAAATGAGGATTAAATGTCTATAAATATGAACGGACAAAATTACCCTTGCTAAAAACTTACAAAATGCACCCAAAATCTTTCAAAACGGCACAGTGACCAAGTTTGCCCAAAAAAATGCAGTTCAGTGATCGAAGGTGGTCCATTTAATAATAGGGTGATCGACTAGGAAATATTAGTATCTTTGAGTGATCTTTCATGCCATTAACCCTTTGTATAATAGGCATCTGATCTGTTACACATCTAAATAGTGGGTTACTGTAGCAGTAAATGACAATTCTGCCCTCCTATTTGGAAATGTAGTAGTTGAGAAAATTAAATATGGGGATAAAATGGTCATTTACAGCTATAGTAATCCATTATTTGGGTGTGTATAGTGGATCCCAATAGGCATTGAGATGGGTTTCAAAAACTAGCGAGCAAAGTGAGTTCCAAGTTCCAATATTCCAATTAGAGAGGCAAAAATGAGTTCACTTGGTTCGTTAAAGCAAGCAATTTATGAGAAAGAATCAAGAAAACAGCATTATCAAGCTCATATTAGAGGCCTCAATGCTTACGAACGCCACCAGAAATTTCTCAAAGACTACGGTTAATTAATTACTTTTCGCGGATTTAATTTTGATTATTAAATTCAAATTTTATGCATTTTGACTAATTGAGTATTATTCCATAATTTTTCCTGATTTTAGTTGTATGTTTATTAATATTTTAGGTGCTATGTTGATGTATTAATTTACTTGATAGTTGGATTATGAACTTGTTTGCAAATTGCAATGGTTTATGTTATACTGAAGTTTCCTTGTTAATTTTGAGCTAATTTTATGTGTTTAATTGTACGTGGGACGAAGGATCGATTCGAGCGAACGAGATATAGCTTGTATGATCCTGGAGTCCGAAACTAATTGAGTGACGAACAGTCTTCTTCCTTGAGATGAAAAGGAGGCTACAGTTGCTCGTACATAGTCTTTCGACTCATTGAATTAACTGAAATCTGGATTTTATGAGCATACTACAATGTTGAGTTCCATATAAATTATTTATATATGAGTATGTGTTTGTGTGCTTAGAATTGTCTTGTTCTGATGGTAAAAAATGGCTTCGTATGTTATGCACCGAAGACTCATTTATTAGTTGATCGTACTGTTCAGAAAGTATATGGGTAAAAAGTCCCCTTGTTTGTGAAAAATATAACAAGTATATTGATAAAAAGTCCCCTCATGGCTTATTTGTTTATGCAAAGAAAAATCATTTAGCTTCACGTATGGTGTTCTAAATACTAATATCTTTGGATTGCATGACAATCGAAATGCACTGGAATTGTTAGTTTGCATGTATAGAATATCAATGGCCTTCTTCTTTACTTATCTTCATCCCTTCGTCTTTATTTATCGCTTTTTTCTGTTCAACGAATTATGCTTGTGCAGTGAACTTCTATGGAAAAGACAATGTTTCAACCGAAAAGTTGCCTGTTAAAACAGATCAGGATACTCTTAGGGAAGGATACAGGTAAGGTCAGTTCCCTTATTTGTTTATTCAAAACAGTACCTTATTTTCCATTAGAAATTACTGATGTTACTGATAGAAGATAGGTCTATTAGGTGTAGTTGCTGCATACCCTTTCAAAATATGAAATCCGAAAGAATATTTGAAGGTGCAAACGTGTAATAGAATATTAACATACGCTTACGTAGCTGCTTAAAATTCATATCAATCACTGCATACTGCATGAAATTCTCTGCAACCTCATATTTTACTGTATCTCACCTTGGACATATCATGCATTTCTAGGTTCATTCGCACCGAGGAAGATGATATGGACTATTCGTGGGAGCAAAGGCTGGTGAAGCGTTACTATGACAAGCTTTTCAAAGAGTATCCTTGAAACATATGTGGTTCTTGTGCATACTTCTGTACATGCTAGTAAAATATGTTTTGTATTAAACATCGACACAGGGACACATCTATTTGCATATAATAAGTGGGATTTCATTAACTGATTGTAGTGGAGTTTCTGTATGTTTTTCTTGGTAAGTTCTTTTACATCCTTATGAACCTGGAATATTCTTCTTAGTGCTTCCATTAATCAACATGTGTTCTCAATGTTTCTTCACTTGGACTAATCGTGGAGATTCATCATACCTTTGGAATTCTTTTGAGACCACTTCATGAATCGATTTCACAATCTGTTTGAGCTATTTTAAGCAAAGGTATAGTTTTGGGAATTTTTGTTTTGATTGTTTGATGGATAATCGCGGAACTGAAGCTAGTGTTTCTGAGGATTAATTTAGTCTGTAGAGTTCTTAGTTCTGATCGCTAGCTTCATTGCTCTTCACACAGGATTATACCTCCTTCTCAGTTGATACCTCAAATAGACTTGAATTCCCATGTAATGGTAATTTTTAAATTAAAAAAATTAGCATTATTTGTTATCAGAAATGGCGAAGCTGCTTGTGCTTTTTAGCATGGTTATATGGTTGTAATAAGTGCTTGCTGACTGTTCAAGTATAACTGCTTGTGGACATTTCTGTTGATTCCGTTAACTTGACCAAAGATATTGTATTGCTGATATGTCACATTATAAGTCTGGAAAGGTAATGCACAAGTCTTTCCCATTGACTGCTGATTTATTGTTTCTTTTGTCCGATGTCCTTTTTCTCTTTCTTGAGAGCAATCGATACAGGAACCCCAAACAGATTGGAGGCATTGCATAACTATTTGTAGCCTTGTTTTCCTTTTTCTTGGAAATATGGGGTGTGGAGGATTCAATAAACTTCCATAGATAAAAACATTAGAGCTCAATGAAGTATATTATAATTTTGTCTTCTTGATATGAGGTTTGGTAAATGTACTGTGTTATTTATTTATTTATTTTATGTGTGTTTTTGGGCTTAAGGTATAAAAAGATTTCATTGTATCAGGTTTATAGAGGGTTAAGCTTTATGCAAAATATATTTTTGTGGCAATCATGCTTCAGTGGGGTGAGCATTTATATTATCTTTTGCAGATTGGTCTGAGATGGAGGACAGGAAAAGAAGTGATATCCGGAAAAGGTAACTTCTTTCAGTAATTTACTCATGGGTGTCCTATAAAGTACTTCCATCACTTCGTAGTAACATCCTGACAAATTCATTATTGATTTTTTTTTTTCGACATGCAATAATATATAATGATCATGTGTGCTAGTTCTTCCATCATTGTGTGGTTACTCAAAATTGTCCACCAATGTACGAGCTTGACTTGATTATAGTAGATTCATTAGGTTTTCCTCTTCTCTTAAAAATGAAAACTTCCGCTTATGTTTCTCTGTATAAGGAATACTTGGACTTTTATTTGATTAGGCATCTGCGTACACAGGACAACTTTTGCCTGCATCATAAGCTCACTAATAACTGTGAGTTCATCTAGATTGCCTATATAAATGTTATTTCCACCATATGTCATCACTGATCTCCATTACAAAATAACCCTTTTTATTTTCCATATAGAGTTATAGACACTGGAAAACTGAACCCAATAGGCTTATGATAATTTAATGTTCTTTAGTATGGTCAAGTCAAATTACACATGGGAAGTTGATTGAATAATGTCTCTGGCTGAGAAGGCCATCATTTTGTGGTTACCTCAATGATTGTCAACTCAAAAGTTGAAGCAACAATATAAATTACAATAAATCATATGGCATTTTGTATACACACCTTGCCTTTCATTATAAACCACCTACTTCGTATTGAAGTTGTCGTTGGAATATATGTAAACAGAATAGTCTTTCTTTTTGGTTTGCTTGCTATCAACTGTACAACATCTTGTAACGATCCAAGACGTGCCCATATTATATGCTTTACTTGTCTATTGCAACAAGAACAATAACATGCCTCAATGGCTGGCTCCAACAGGGGCTCCCGCCTATGCAATTAACGAGGTTGGTTTGTATGCAACCTTACTCCTGTGATAACAGGGAGGTGGTTTTCCTGATTGACCAAAGAGGTGGTCCAAAGACCTTTTACTCCAAATCTAAAATTCGTACCACATGTGCAACTTGGCAGTCAAGCTGCTGGCTACCGGGTGGTTGCTTAGTTTGTAATCGACCTACTGAGTCGCGTGTATGAACCAAATGAGCATTACTAAACTTGAACTGAATTCTAATTGTTTGAACTTTGACTGTCAGGACAGTTTGTATGCGGTAATAAACATTGCAATGAAAGGGGTGGCTTATCAAGCTATGAGGCGAGTATTAGATTCTATATTTTGAGAAGTGCACAGTTTTCCTTTACTAGATTGATAGAGTTTTTCTAAATGTAGTTCACCATGAATTGATCGTCTCTTGAATCCAAAAATAGGATTGTTAGCCACTATTTACTCAATTAAATGACTTGAAGCTATTATCATGGCTCCTCTATTTCTGTTGCTTCCTGCCCAAGTCCTGCAGATAAAGTTAGGAGTGTAATATTACATTTTTATTTCAGGTGAACTTCTCTTACTTTGAAGCTGGAGAAAGTAAGCAAGCTCTGGTGAAGTTGGTAACCTGTGAGAGGCGAGTGTATTTTGGTCATTATACGTTACATATATCTTCTCTTAATTGTTCCAGGATAGCTGTAATGTTTTTTGGAAGCTCTAGTTCATGGAAGGGCTCAGCATGATGAATTATACTTCTCGAGCATTTGTTTGAAACTGGTTACACCATTGAATTTGGGAACTACATATAACAGGTGCTCTGAGAAGCTTGCGTACAAGAGGCAGAAAGAGAAGGAACAAGAAAAGCAGAAAGAAAAGGAACAAGAAAGGCATAAAGAGAAGGAAGTCCGCCATAAGAAAAGGTCTTGCTGTGATGCTATGAACTCCTTGTTTTTCTTGTTATGCATTATTATACTGTCCCACGAAACGCAATTATTCATCTGGTGGTTTCTTATGTTTTTTCTTAATTACCAAACGCTGATCCCTCTTTTTTCACAGAAAGATATCTCATAGTGATGATGAGACCGATGAAGAATCTGAAAGGAGGCACAACAAGAGAAAAGGTTTTGATGCTAAATCAAATTCTGTCATTTCTCTCCGTTCATAATGTTCAATCTGTTTCATCATCCGCATCATCATTTAGGTGTCAACAGTCAACTGTAGAATCACACTGAAATATAAACCACATACATTAAGCAATCTAAACTGTGAATTGCTAAGATATAGCATTCTTAAAAGGTTGACTAGCGTAGGTATGAAGCTGATTATTTGATACTAGTGATCCTTTGCGTTGTGGAACACAACCTTACACTTGTTCTTCTCTTCTTGAGTATCACATCATTATTATTTTTTGTAAATTAGCAATGAGGTGAGTTTCGAAGCTAGGACCTTCTGGTCACTAGCAAAAGCCTTTTCCACTAGGCCTTTCGATTAACTCGAGTATCACATTCTTTTGATTTCAGGAAAAACTGCTTCAAGTTCAGCTAACAATAAGGACGATGATGAGAATTTTGATGAGTATCTTGAAGGAATGTTTCCCTGAATGGCTTTTCGATCTTTTTCATTAGCCTGGTACAACAAAAAATGCTCAACCTTTACATTTCTTCGGAGCCAGATACCTACAAGTGTTATGGCAACAGTCTACTTAAGTTTGCAATTATCGTGACATATTTGTAGAACAATTAAACATAGTAAAATATAGTAGGGTAAGATTATCTTGTGTTGTACGTGCGTTGGGATCGCATTTTAAATTTGGGAATTTATGGAGTAAGCTCAAAGCTCGAAACTATAGGGAATTGAATGAGACAGGCATGCGTCGACTTGATTTGAGCTTGGTTAATTTCTCAGACAGCTTCTCATGAAGCAAGGTAGTTGAAGTTTTGGTTATTTACCATTTTATACAATTATATCTAATCAGAATAATCGTGCTAGTCAACTTAAATCTATGTAATATCTAGATGCAAAGTGGGTGATGTACGTACATGATTCGTAACATTTGATTGATATTGCTTATACCATCGAGATGAATACTTTTTTGAAAGTCTAGCTCGTAAGTACTTTATAGTTAATCATGTTTGGTTTGATGTAATTATGTAATGAGTGATCCTTGAGAAGTCTCTTAGTGAGCATGTGACTGAGGATAAAACATGTTAGTAAGTCTAGAATGATTGTGCCTCTAGTCCATCGAATCTAATGATGTATTGATCTTAGAGTTGGTGGGAGATGCATAATACATTACAAGTGGTATTAGATCAAAGTTGTCTAGTAGCCATCCCCAGAATCTCACACTAATGGTATTGTTGTCGATATGATATTGCTCAATGAGGATGTTCAGAATTTTAGTGAGGGAGATTGTAGTACGGGTGTCGGGTGATGATAATTAATAAGATCTGGTTGGTACTACTCATAACATGAAATTTTATCTCTTTTTTTCGATAGTCCAATTCATATAAACTTTTGACCTGGTATAATGAGTTCTCCAATAAGTACGTGAGTGAGTGGGCATATAAAGAACTAAAAAATTCGATTCGAAATTCGTTTCGAAAACACATAAACTATCCATTGACAATGCAAGAGGCACACATTAACTATCCCTCGGTTATGTAGTCAATTCAAAATCATTACATGTTGAGCTGCTAAAGCTCTTGGCTATCTGGAAGTTTCAAGAACTAGGATGAGTCGCCACGACCACCCCTTGATATTGCAAGATGTGTACACTCAACTAGGAAGCCCGACCAAGTTCAGGACTTCGTTGTGAAAGCCCTAAACTAGTCAACCAATACGAGATCAAGCTGTTAAGACACCCCGATTCGAGCAATATCCAAATCAAGTCATATATAACTAACATGGGATCAAGCTGCTTATACATCCCGACTCGAGCCATATCCAAATTAAGTCATATACAACTAACATGGAATCAAGCTGCTTATACACCCCGGCTCGAGCCATATCCAAATCAAGTCATATACAACTAACATGGGATCAAGCTCGGTCTGGATCTGGTGCCAACACCCTTAGTGTGCCAACATGCCAACAAAGTATATATGTACTCATATGTTAACTAAACTGAGTATATATGTACTTCAACTAGCATATAGAACTAACAGAGTATATATGTACTCATATGTCAACTACACTGAGTATATATGTACTCCAACTAACATATAGAACTAACAGAGTATATATGTACTCATATGTCAACTACACTGAGTATATATGTACTCCAACTAACATATAGAACTAACAGAGTATATATGTACTCATATGTCAACTACATTGAGTATATATGTACTCCAACTAACATATAGAACTAACATAGTATATATGTACCCATATGTTAACTAAACTGAGTATATATGTACTCCATCTAGCCTCCTTCTCTAATATTTTCTTTATTTTGTCTTTTGTCTCTTGCAATAATAATTAAGTATATACTCAGTTATGTAAGAGTACAAAAGTACTTCAACCCAGTTATATATTCTTCATGGTGGAGTGCAAATATACTCTGAAAATTTATGTCAGAGTACAAAAATACTCCAACCCAATTATAGATTCTTCATGGTGGAGTGCAAAAATACTCCGAGAATTTATGTCAGAGTACAAAAGTACTCCAACCCTGTTATATATTCTTTGTGGTGGAGTGCAAACATACTCCGCAAAACATGTTAGAGTACAAAAGTACTCTGACGTTATTTAATTAACGAAATTTGATATTATTGGAGTTCAAATATACTCTACAAATACATGTTAAAGTACAGAAGTACTCTGACGTTATTTAATAAACAAGTTAAAATGCAAATACATGTTAGAGTACAGAAATACTCTGTTAATTGAAGTTGGAGTACAAATGTACTCTGTTAGCATTGTTGGCACCTAATTTTGTTGGCACCAGATCCAAGCCCGATCAAGCTGCTTATACACCCCAACTCGAGCCATATCCAAATTAAGTCATATACAACTAACATGGGATCAAACTGGATTAAGTTGGAAAGACACCATGACTTTAACCATATCCAAAACCAAGACCACCTAGGCGTCACGAGACCACTAAATTGGTCTTCAAATTCATTCTATTTGATAAATTTATTTGTATTATGAAACGATGTTTTTTACGATATATGCTATGTATAGAGGTCCAAGGATCGATTCTTGTTAGACTCATAATGAGATTTGGTCCTTTATTACCTAGTTGATTGGGGTTCGCTGAAGGTAGTTGTCATTATTGTTTAGTCAGTAACATGTTGTTATATAGTTTGGATTTCGACATGAGGACGTAATAAAAAGGGGTATTTTATCAACTTGTTTCGATCTAGGATGTAACCGAAAAAATATAGGCAACCGGAAACAAATGTCTTAACAAATATCCCTATTCACCTCCCGAAATTCTTTCCTAAACAGTCGTTTATTACTACCAAACCAAATTCCATCGTTTTCTTAAGCATAATTAGACAATATAACTCCATTTGCCATTAGTTGCACTTGATTCTCTAACGGATTTGATATTGTCTCAATGTTGTTTTGATTGTTTGATCAAATCAATATTCTAAGACAATATCATTTCCTGATTTAATATATCAAATATATCATTATCAAATTCAAGATTTGAAAGTTGTTTAAAGAAAACTCAAGGTGCATTTTGTATGATGATGATGATGATGACAAGTTTTGATATTCTTCCATCAAAATTCATTCATTGAAATGTTTGTTTGTCTTTGCCAATCTTTTTCTGTTTTCTTTCTTCATCATTTTTTCGTTTTTTCTTGAAACGGAGAACATTTGGTCACACGATACACAGTTACGATAATATAAAATGTCGACTATCAAGCAAAATAGTAGTAGTTCTGCATTATCAGCATGTGACACAAAATATGAAAATATGGATGAGAAGAAGAGAAAACGAATGATTTCGAACAGGGAATCCGCGAGGCGTTCGAGGATGAGAAAGCAAAGGAAGTTGCAGGATTTGAGTGAAGAAGTGAGGAGATTACATACATCAAACATTGATATTATTGTAAAAATTAATGGAATTTCAGAGAAGTATATGGTTCTTGTTGCAGAAAATAATGTGTTGAAAGCTCAAGAAAATGAACTGGCTGAAAGATTGAAGACATTGAATAATATGATTGTTAGTATTGGTTTAGTTGTGGATGATTCACAAGTGCAAGATCCTCTTACTAACTATTGGGAGTTTCCTTGTTCAATGCAACCAATAATTCCTCCATCTTCTACTTTTCAGTTCTAAAAAACAAAAAAGTTGATGAACCGCGACTTCAACGGTCCCGTCGCCTCTGCCCTCTATCCTAGGAAGTCGCGAGGAAGTAAATCATGGGATGTGCGTCAGATAGTCAGAGAACTTGAGGGTGTCCGTTAACCTTTTCCACACCAGATTTTGTCTCATAGGAGACTCGAACCCACACAGTGAAAAAGATGTAAGGCGTGATGTGGTACTCACCTCAAGTTCTTTACCACTTCACTTGGGCCCCGGGGCCACATATATACATATTACTAGTGAGTAGGGCTGTAAATGAACCTGGAAGCTCGACTCGACTCGGGGTATTTGGCTCGAAAAAATTCGGTTCGTTGTTCGATTCGGAATAGCAAACGTAGAGCCCAAATCTTGAAATCAATATTTGGCTCGATTCGCAAACGGTTCGCAAAAAGTTCGGCTCGACTCACCATGTGAAATTATGTAATAATATTGTAATATAGATTTGTATGAGATCGATTAATCGTCCATTTCTTTGATAGATCTAGCATATTTGGTTGAATTTTGAGGTAAAGATATATACTTTAGTTTTACTTTTATTTTCTTTGGTAGATTTAGCAAATTTAGTCGAATTTAATTCTGTTTCATCACCTTCAAACCAAATTATTCGGCCAGTTCGGCAAGAGTTCGACTCGAATTCGTCTGACAAAATTAGAGCCGAGCTTCTCATTTCGATATTCGACCATTATTCGGCTCGTTTACAGTTCGGCTCGAGGACGGTAGAGCCGAACTAGAATCTTCCGATGTTCGGTATTATTCGGCTCGTTTACAGCCCTACTAGTGAGGGGGGAAACTATTTCCACTTCGCTGCTCACGTTCGACAATGCCGTGGAAATATGTCTCCCAAGTAAAGGTTATTAGTTTACATTATATTGGAAGAAGAATAGATTCTTGGAGTTCCATAATTTAGATTAAGACTTAGGAGACATCTTAGTCAAAAAATTATGGTTCTATTAATTATAAAACTATATCTTTAAAAGATCATTTTATAAGTATCTTATGGTAATTAATACTCTTTTTAAGTTTTGTATACACATACATATGTCTGTGTCAAACTATTGATTTAATTGATAATTTGATGATAAAGATGTTTGAGTATCCATGTAATTAAGGATTCTCACAGTCCTCTTCATCAATGAGTATCCTAGATAACATGTTAATGTATATTCAATTTTAAGGATTCTCATAAAAAGGGGTATTTTATCAACTTGTTTCGATCTAGGATGTAACCGAAAAAATATAGGCAACCGGAAACAAATGTCTTAACAAATATCCCTATTCACCTCCCGAAATTCTTTCCTAAACAGTCGTTTATTACTACCAAACCAAATTCCATCGTTTTCTTAAGCATAATTAGACAATATAACTCCATTTGCCATTAGTTGCACTTGATTCTCTAACGGATTTGATATTGTCTCAATGTTGTTTTGATTGTTTGATCAAATCAATATTCTAAGACAATATCATTTCCTGATTTAATATATCAAATATATCATTATCAAATTCAAGATTTGAAAGTTGTTTAAAGAAAACTCAAGGTGCATTTTGTATGATGATGATGATGATGACAAGTTTTGATATTCTTCCATCAAAATTCATTCATTGAAATGTTTGTTTGTCTTTGCCAATCTTTTTCTGTTTTCTTTCTTCATCATTTTTTCGTTTTTTCTTGAAACGGAGAACATTTGGTCACACGATACACAGTTACGATAATATAAAATGTCGACTATCAAGCAAAATAGTAGTAGTTCTGCATTATCAGCATGTGACACAAAATATGAAAATATGGATGAGAAGAAGAGAAAACGAATGATTTCGAACAGGGAATCCGCGAGGCGTTCGAGGATGAGAAAGCAAAGGAAGTTGCAGGATTTGAGTGAAGAAGTGAGGAGATTACATACATCAAACATTGATATTATTGTAAAAATTAATGGAATTTCAGAGAAGTATATGGTTCTTGTTGCAGAAAATAATGTGTTGAAAGCTCAAGAAAATGAACTGGCTGAAAGATTGAAGACATTGAATAATATGATTGTTAGTATTGGTTTAGTTGTGGATGATTCACAAGTGCAAGATCCTCTTACTAACTATTGGGAGTTTCCTTGTTCAATGCAACCAATAATTCCTCCATCTTCTACTTTTCAGTTCTAAAAAACAAAAAAGTTGATGAACCGCGACTTCAACGGTCCCGTCGCCTCTGCCCTCTATCCTAGGAAGTCGCGAGGAAGTAAATCATGGGATGTGCGTCAGATAGTCAGAGAACTTGAGGGTGTCCGTTAACCTTTTCCACACCAGATTTTGTCTCATAGGAGACTCGAACCCACACAGTGAAAAAGATGTAAGGCGTGATGTGGTACTCACCTCAAGTTCTTTACCACTTCACTTGGGCCCCGGGGCCACATATATACATATTACTAGTGAGTAGGGCTGTAAATGAACCTGGAAGCTCGACTCGACTCGGGGTATTTGGCTCGAAAAAATTCGGTTCGTTGTTCGATTCGGAATAGCAAACGTAGAGCCCAAATCTTGAAATCAATATTTGGCTCGATTCGCAAACGGTTCGCAAAAAGTTCGGCTCGACTCACCATGTGAAATTATGTAATAATATTGTAATATAGATTTGTATGAGATCGATTAATCGTCCATTTCTTTGATAGATCTAGCATATTTGGTTGAATTTTGAGGTAAAGATATATACTTTAGTTTTACTTTTATTTTCTTTGGTAGATTTAGCAAATTTAGTCGAATTTAATTCTGTTTCATCACCTTCAAACCAAATTATTCGGCCAGTTCGGCAAGAGTTCGACTCGAATTCGTCTGACAAAATTAGAGCCGAGCTTCTCATTTCGATATTCGACCATTATTCGGCTCGTTTACAGTTCGGCTCGAGGACGGTAGAGCCGAACTAGAATCTTCCGATGTTCGGTATTATTCGGCTCGTTTACAGCCCTACTAGTGAGGGGGGAAACTATTTCCACTTCGCTGCTCACGTTCGACAATGCCGTGGAAATATGTCTCCCAAGTAAAGGTTATTAGTTTACATTATATTGGAAGAAGAATAGATTCTTGGAGTTCCATAATTTAGATTAAGACTTAGGAGACATCTTAGTCAAAAAATTATGGTTCTATTAATTATAAAACTATATCTTTAAAAGATCATTTTATAAGTATCTTATGGTAATTAATACTCTTTTTAAGTTTTGTATACACATACATATGTCTGTGTCAAACTATTGATTTAATTGATAATTTGATGATAAAGATGTTTGAGTATCCATGTAATTAAGGATTCTCACAGTCCTCTTCATCAATGAGTATCCTAGATAACATGTTAATGTATATTCAATTTTAATTTTACTAAGAACCTTTTTTCACTAAATTATTCGATTAATTCAATTTTAACTTCATTAATATACTCCATAATAGAATATTTTTAATTTCAACATTTAAAGAACAATTAAATGGATTTTTTTATGATAAAACCATAACAAATATTTAAAAGCTTTGATTATTCTTGATCTAGATTTTCTTTTTTTTTTTGTAAATTAAATGAGTCTACGAAAATATAATAATTACAAACAAGAAATATAAAAACTACAAACTAATAAACAATACGAGTATGTGTTAATCAACAAACATTATATAGAAAGTATGAGAAATATTTCTTCTCCAAGAGTTAAATCCAAAACCTCATGGGTAAAGGCTTGAGTCAGATATCACTAAATTATTGAATCATTAACTTGATCTAAAAATCTTTATGTTAGGCTAGTTGATGTATCTAGTTTTCATTTTAAAGATTCTTTCACTTTTCCTACCACTTAAGAACTATGAGTATCTACCTAGTGCCCCCTATACTTTTTAACTACGACGGGTAAGGGTGGGATGCGGGTAAAATGTATTGAAGAAGAAGGGGTGAGATTTAATTTTAATTATGTAAAATATTTTAATATTATCCCATATATTTTGTAATAGTGACAAGGTACAATAGTCGTTTTATTTTTTAAAATTGGAAAAAAGGATTCAGGGGCACCTCAGACACGATAGAGAATAGGGGCACATAGAAACAAAAACGATATTATAGGGGGCAAATAGAAAATAAGCCTTGCTTTTACCAGAAAATCTAAGGTTAACCTTACATATGATGGAACCCAATACCATGGTCTTACATCTATTTACAAGTGTTAAAAGTTATCGGAACCACCGTTTCGAGGCTGTGGAAGGTTGTACATAAGGAGACCCGCCACTAAGATGGCAGAACCTAGGAGGAAGAATGGGCTCAAACTTACGCCTTCCGGTAGATAGGGCAATGGAAGAGTCAGTATATAGATTGAGACTGGTACTGCAAAAATAAAGAAGAAACCTGAGTATTAGTTACCATAGTACCCAAAGCATGCATCGGGTGAACGAGATATTTAAGCCGTGTATGTTCAGGAAGTACCTGATGCCATCACGACAAGGGATGAGACAACCGCTGAAGATCTTTTCACTAAATTGAGTGCCGATATGTTGAAGCATATGTTTGTAATAACATACAGCATTGGCAGTAAGGGAGCTCCATCACAACCTGAAAACACGGAGACATCCCAGAGATAAGAAATACATGCTTTGGCTAATGATATGAATCCTACAAAATTTATGCTCATCGATGTTTGTAATTTTGGACAACCTTAAATTCCTACTAGAAATATTGCTCAGAGATGAATGACTTATGTTAAGAGTAATAAACGCGTTAGTGTACTACATGTATCCATTCATCAACATTAGTACAAATACATTCAGGAGAGTTGGGAGTACTAAAGGGCTATGCCAACTAAATATGTTTAGTTGTTTCGAGAAATTTCCTTTGGTATCAATCCGTAACTTTTAGCACCCCCGAAACTTACTACTCGAACCTTCCCCTTACATCTCCATCTTCCTCACATATACATCATCCCATATCCCATCCCACCACCATCACCACCACTCCAACCACCATCCAATGATCCAAACCACCACCACTTTTACATCTTCTTTCTCACAACCATTATACATTTTCTTCTTCTTCCTCACAACCACCATCACCACCTCTACCTTAGATCTTCTTCCTTTCTTCTTTTTCCTCACCACCACCCTAAATCCGCAATCCCCCATTCCACCATCCTAAAATAGCGACTACCACCCTCCACCACCCCAAAATCCACGAACATTACCCTTCAACACTCCAAAACCGCAACCACCACCCTCCAAACACCCCAAAACCGTGACCATACCCCTTGCCTCATGCTATCGTGTCTTCAATTAAGGGTGGGCTAAGGTTTTTATTTTTTTAGTTAGGGGTGAAAGTGGGATTTCGGGTTTAGTTAAATTAAGGATAGGGGAGGGTTATTGGTGATGTTAATTGATGATGGAGAGAGGGAGGTTGCTGCTGGTGGTGGTGGTAGGTTTGTGAGTTGAAGAATAAATGTGTGAAGAAGATGATGATAAGAGTGTGTGATGGTGGTGGTAGAGGTGGGGTATGTGGTTTTGCAAAAAATAAATAAGGGGTGCTAGTATTTAAAGATTGATGCCAAAAGGTGCCGACCTATCAAATTTCGCTAGTTGTTTAACCATAAATTAGTTAAGTACTCTGTTCCACTGGAAAGAGATATGACAAGAATAATGTGGTTAGCTATGCATATGAATTTAACTTTATGTTCAACCATTAAGTAGTTCAGTGGACTATTCCACCAGCTGCGCCTAACTGTCCATAAGGAAATATTGACAATTTTCATTTTCATAGATGGAAATTTCAGTTATTTGAGATCGAATAGGGATAAACGTTCACCTGACAGCAAACATCCGGCACCATCCTTAAAATAAGAAGGGAGTTGGGAAAACGGTATACCCTTCAAGTTCGACAATATAGGTAGAAAGAGAAGCACAAAAAGTGCCTACAAGTTGAAGGAGGACAACATAAGCAACATCACAAATGAAGATTAAGCTTAACACAATACTCAACTTCTGGAGTTGTTAAGTTATGAACGTAATGGTGTGCTAAGCATAGTGAAAACTTACTTGGAATCCAGAGCCAAAGGAGTTGACAACAAAAATATCAAGCATCTTTCCCTATGTAATTGAGCAATTTTTAAGATCCATATCAAAAGAAAGGCAAACCAGTGGGAAGAAGTAAAATGAAAATGAACGTCAAGGACAAACAATTAAAGTCATACGCACCTTCAAGCGTGTCGTAGAATCAATGAACACTGATTCCTACATGTGCCAAAAATTAATAGTTTACAGTTGGCCTGGGAATATTTTCTCGAGAATATTTCATGTATAAATACCTTAAGTATAGAAGCTCCTGCTTGAAAGGAATTAGATATTATCATCACAGCCGGCCAAAACAATCCAAGTCCAGCTAGCATATGATCCTTTTCAGTTCCACTGTAATGCCAGAGAATGCAGCATTCGACTTAGTCATAATGGGATAATAAACTAACATAAAAATTGGCAGCATTAAATTGTTCATAGCATAAAAAGTGTTGAATAATCAAGGGTTAACGTAAGTTCTATCCCCAAATTGGCATGATCACGTAATCCTATATTTTTCCAGGACAAAATATAGCATAATAAAAGTTATTTTTGAATGACAAAAGCATGCTTAAATTCATCGCCTATAAAGTTGAATTAAACAAAAGGTAGGAAACATAAAAGTTGAATGACTGTAGATGACACAAGCTGGTCTCACTAAAATCCATATCAATGATTTGGTGCATGTTGCTTCGATCAAAGATACTTTATCTCTTGAATACCAGTGAGGAATTCAGCTGATCCATATTTCAAATTATGGGCTCATTAGAATTTAAAATATATCAAATTAAGAAATAGGGGAACCTTGACACAGCACAGACAACCCCAGCCGCTACAAGTAAGCATCCAACTAGACGATTCCATGTATATCTTTTTCCTAGAAGGACAACTGAAAGAGCCAGTTGCCACACTAAATACGTCTGAAAAAGAGAACAAAAAGCAGTTGAGGAACACAACAAATAATCACTTAATAATGATAAATAGATTATTTGTTAAATTCCTGATTCTATATGTTTATTATATGCATAGATCAGGTACTTGAACTGCAATATTTAAGTAATTAATCAAGACAACACATTAATCACACAAATATATACAGGCACATTTTTCAACTCGGGTTATATGGTCAGTAACAATGAAGAGTCATAAGTGATATTTGCAACGTCTTCTTCACATTTTATAGGGAATAACTTTCTTCTACCAGTAACCGCGATTAATATCTCTAGGAAGAATATATGTTTTTATACAACAAATAAAATTTTGTTGTGTCTAATCTGTCGGGTAAAAAATTTCCTTCAATGTGATACATCCTAAGGATCTCAAAATCCTGGGATAATAGGCTAGAGATCGTTCTCATTTGGGTTTCAAGGTATACTTAGAGGAAATACAAATGATTTTATTTTGACGAATTTTCAGTTTGAATTGCATAATAAACATGTAACAAATTTTAGGAGGCTTTACATTCAAAGATCGTTTTCTGTAATAGAAATCTACCAACTTTGATATGCTTATTAATGCCAACGAGGCAACGCTTAAATAAAACAATCATTTTCTCGTAATTTTGACATTCTTATGTAGTAGTTTGTTGGCAATCTTGTAGCAGTTACTAAATCTTATGACCAAATAGTCTGCATTGATACAACCATCTGAATACTTAAGAAGTTAAAAGGATAGAAATGCCTCGAGAACTTCATGAAAGGGATAAAGGGAATTGGAAAAAGATTGATGATGTATTAATAGAATGTATGCCCTCCATACCTAAGAAGTTAGAAGGATAGAAATGCCTCCAGCACTTCATGGAAGAATTTTTAATTATGAACTTGAATTAAAACTAACAAACTGTCTTCAAGTTACATACATTACCTGACTCAGTATCGGTATTGCTGGACCAGGAAGCTTTGCTGTAGAACGAGATACAGGTTTACATTTAGCAATCATGTTCTCAGTCCACATGCAAAATTAATAAAGCTACCCATCAAGATATTCACCACGGAAACCCAACGACTCATTTCTATGGATATGTAAATACAGCATTTCCAATGCTAGCAGGAACGGGGGGGGGGGAGTGGATACTCAATTCAAAGTCAGTAAACAAAAGTCCATACTCGATCTCATTGATGCATATAGAATTCTGCAGATATTTCATGGAGATTGAAAAGTTTATATGTTCTACCTTTTCTCTAAAACACTCCGTATATACTATATACCGAATAATTGCCAAAACCACATGTATACACTTTCATGAAATATATTTGCATTGATAATCAAAGGTAAGGGA
Source organism: Echium plantagineum (assembly GCA_003412495.2). Classification (NCBI taxonomy): domain Eukaryota; kingdom Viridiplantae; phylum Streptophyta; class Magnoliopsida; order Boraginales; family Boraginaceae; genus Echium; species Echium plantagineum. The sequence continues at coordinate 35,683,841 of CM016561.1, read as the reverse complement.
TTGAACTTGAATTAGCAAAACCAAATGGAATTAAGTACCTGCAGCATACATTCCAGAAACAACCCCAAGAGCTTCAAGAAAGCCGATAATCACAAAACGAAACTTCGGAACTTTCATCATTTCATCAGTAACGATGCCAGACTTACGTCTCATATGCAATATGGAAAAATATATGATCACATACCTGTATTCAGATTGCCAAGGACCAATTATTCAACTAACATGTATTAAGTTTATAAATTTGCTAAACATTAGGAACATATTTAATCATTCCTGAATTGTTATTCACTATTCCCTCCAATTTAAAATAATTGGCATTTTCATTTATCAAGGTGAAGCTTTAACCATCAATTAATTATAAACTACATTTTTACAAATCACAAGACAAATATTTTGAAACCATTTTCAAAGAGGCTCTTTATAATAATGATAATTACTTAATTAGTAACTGATTGTCAACGCTCAACTTTAATATACGAAAACTTGAATCATTTAAGCCCCATAGTCATCCCACTACGACACTTGCCTTTACAACACAGAGACATGTGTCCTTACACGGTGAGTCATAACACACGAGCCTAGACGTTGACACGTGTTTCAGACATTGGAGGGAGCATACTCAAAGAAAAACCTTCGACCATAAACTAGCATGTATTAAGTGAGAGCATAGATATTATTGGCTTAGTTAGCTTACTAGGCATTTGAAAAATGAAGGATACTTAATATAATCATTCATTATTTTTGTGACAAATAAACTGCTTAGGATTCAATACATTTAGCATTTGTATTTTTATCACACAATACAATGTATCAATGTCATCACCAAAGAAACACAATTCCGAATTATATAGAAAATTAAAGATACATCCAATCCTACATATTTCCAAGAACTTTCAGCATTTGATCACATATGTTTTAAAATCACTTTTTCGATAAATAATGTTTCATAAAGTATTTCACTTTGTACTTCTGCTATATTGACCATTAAGTTTGACAAATTAGCAGGACAATATTGTTCATTTCGAATTGTACATTATCCAAGCATGTCCAAACATAAATATTTACCCCAATTTTTTCGCTAAATTGAAAAATTACCAAAATTTTAGACAATTTAACCACTAACAATAAAAGGGAAGTACAAATGAGATACTTGTCCAAATATGTGTGATCGAAAAAGGACGAGAAGTGCACTGAAACATCCATGATCGAACGTGTCATTAACACTAAAAAAAATACAAAAAAGGTGGAAGATTACCCGAAAGTAGTGATCTGAGCTAGAAAAAAGGGATATTCATTCAAGGGCACAAGTGCAAGTTTGTAAAACACCCGATTGGCGACAGCTAGCACGACAGTTACAGCAGAGCAGGCAATAACAACCTTTGTATCAGCTGCTGCAGAAGTTGTCGGGCCTTCACCTCTTGAACTCTTTAGTTCAGATTTTATTGTATATTTCGACCTTGAATCTGAGTAATGGCCAAAAGGGGTTGATTTTCTGTGATAAAGATTTAATCTTGACATCGAAAAACGTATTGGGTTCTCAAGAAATGGTATTTTGGTGAATTTTGGGACATTTTTGTGTCGGATATTGGGTAGTAATACACGTAAGCTGTAAGAACATTGAACTTCCATAATGTCTGGTATTTGACTCGGTTTGTAGGAGAGGGAGAAGAAACGATCAAATCTAGTTCTTCAAGACATGGATATTTATGGTAGGTCACCGCACTAAACATGTTTATTACATTTAAAATGGGCAACACTATACACACCATAATAGTGTTAATTACGTTGAAAATTGAGTTAATCGAATAGTCTAGTGAAAAAAGCACTTGCTAGTGACCAGAATGTCCTGGGTTCGAAACTCACATCATCGCTAGTTTACAAAAAAAATTACGGTGAAAATTACTATCTTCCCCCGAACTTAACTTCCTCACCGATCACACTGTCAAAGGGAGTAATAAATAATCATCCCCCGTCCCCCTCCAACGCCTTCTACAGAACGACACCCCCCTCTATCGTCTCCGGCAACAAGCTTCCCTCCTCCATCGTCTCAAGCGAACCTCCTCCCCCACGCAACACTATACACACCAAAATAGTGTTTTTAGGAGTAAAATTACTATTTTACCCTCACTTCAATTCCTCACTAACTGCACTTCCAATAGGGGCAGAATGGTAAATTACTCCTAAAAACTACTGCTTTGGTGTGTATAACAAATAAGATGATAACCTCTTACGCAATTTAGCTCGTTTATGCGAATTTGGCAAGGGTTCATTGGCAATGAACTCAGGCGAATCGGTTGGAGAAGAAGGTGGGGTGGGTAAGTGGATGGGCGGGGTGGCTGGAAAAAAAGGTGGGTCAAAATTTTAAATTTTAAATTTTTGAGGGTTGTTATAGCTAAGATTTGAGATTTTAGGTGAAGGAAAATATGAAAGGACAAAAATGTCCCTCTAAAAACTAACGAATTTAGCCATTTTATTGAAAAGCTTAATGAAATGACCAAATTGAGTGACTTTTGCAAACATTAATGATCACATTTGGTCGGTCTAATATCAAGGGCGAAACTAAAGGGGTGGAGTTGGCACCGCCCCCTCCCCCCCCAGGTTTTTCGATACCGTTATATTTAGTATATATGATTTTTAAATTTTGTGATATATAATATAAAAAGTGTAAGTAAATCAAGTGAAATTCTAGCTTAGTTGGTTGGATCCTTCATTTGGAAAGTGTTTATCCCTTTTTTTAACATAGTTAGAGATTTTGTTGATACTTTAATTATTTTTTTAAAATTTTGCCCCCTTATATTTTTTTTAAAGTTGGCCCTCCTTTATTTTCATCCTGATTTTGCCCTTGTCTCAAATGTCAATGATCTAACTAGCTTTTTTTTTCACAAACATTGCGCTTGGTAGTTAGGAATGGATTTGGGGTAATTGAATGAAGATAGGAAAGAAATACACATGAGAAATGAATTGTTTCGAATCATTACATTAATTTGTTTGATATGATATGTGCTTATATCAATGGATCAATTTATCTTATGTTTTTAATATCTAATCTAACTATATATAATTGGAGGACAGGGGTAGTAGGAGATAGAAGTTATATATGGAAGTTTTTGGAACCTCCATGATCTCCTAATATATAGGAAAGATTATTAATTAAAATTACTATATTTATTTTTTATAAATATTTTGTACAATGGTTATTCATAACTACCTATAAATACAATCAAATATATTATACCTTCATTATTTTTGAAAATAGTTTTCCCCAAATTATATGTTGTTTTGCATAACAAATTTAAACTTTGTTAAGATGAATTAAATAATATTATATAACCATGTTATATGTATTTATTTAATAAAAAAAATTATAAATTATAAATACGATAAACAAGTTTGCACAAGTTGAAATGTGTACAAACATCTAATATATGTTAATAAATACTCCATAAAACAAATTATTTAAAATCCTATTTGTACAAATTTGGTGGTAATGACTAATGAATAAAGACCCAAAATGAGGTAATGAGCTTAATAAAGAAATGCAATGTCAATTTATCATTAACTACCAAACTTAGGAATGCGATCAACTTTCATTTCATTCTCACCCATTCCATTCCTCGCTATGAAACGCAACATAAATATTAAGTAATAAATATTTTTCTATAAATTAAATTTTAATTATTTTAAGTTCATAATTACATATTCATTTCGAAAAGTGATAATTCATGAACTTTTTTCCACGCACAGTGCACCTAACATCTTACTAGCAAAAAGAAAAGAATTGTTCCTTGTATTCCATCGTTCATGAGAAGAGGCTCTACAATCTTCTATCTCAAGGTTTCCCAAACTCAAATGATCCGCAAAGTCCTCCCGAGGAGAAGTTTGGTTTCAAACCCCGGTTCGAGCAGAATGAATACGCCATGATGTTAAAGCACGTTCGCTTTTGCTTCATGCTCTGTCGGGAGTTCCTCCTTACGCGACTAAGTTCCTTAAAGCTCATCGACTGGTTTTGATGAGACTTGCAGAAGTACATCACCATACGCTTCTTCTTGTTGAACTTTCACATAGCTAGCATTTTGCAAAACCTGTCAACTTATAGTTCACGAATCAGAAATTATATGAGAAGATTATGTAACTACATAACAGAAATAAGAAGAATCAACCATCAGCTACCCAGTAGCAACTGCTAAATTATAAATACTTTTAAACCTAAACTGGATTCAACAACTTACCAGGATCTCATTGAACATTCGAGCAGACACTTTCTTGGTTTTGCCTTGTAGAATTGTGTTCAAGCTGATTTTGGGGGAGTCTTCTTCGAAGTCACCACCTGAACGTCTGTCCTTTTCCGAGATAGGGGTGGTAAATGATTGCAATGATTGCCTTTTCAAGTAAGTAGCCACAGCCCTGCACAAACCACATTCGAGTTTCAGCGTTTACAGAAAAGTACAAGCATATAATATGTAGTATATAGTTGCAGACAAACCTTGTTCGTTCAGATAAGTTCCAGGATTCTTGCGTCCCTCCCTTAGTTCTCGGTGTGTAACCAGATAGCGGAGTTTTTAAAGATCCTGTGAGAGAAAAGTAAACTTCATTCATGTGATAACCAGTCTAAATTGCGTTGATCTATCTACCAGCATATGGAATAAATGAAGATTTGCTTACCAGGTGAATAGTCATCTCGTTCCAGAAAACCTAACTCCTGTAATAAGATGAGGCTAATTCATGAAAATATTCATTTCGCAGGTACAATTTGACAATACTGATATAGGACAATACTAATATTCATTTCGCAGGTATTTTCAGATGCCAACCTTTACAAAACCCAAGCAACAAATTAGATAGAATGTATGAATTTGTGACCATTTTCCCCATGAATACGGAGTTAAGTGAAGAAATAAGTTGAATGCAAAACCCGTAAGAAATAACCCAAGAAACCTTCTTAATATCGCTAAAACAGATACAAAAATACAATATATGCAACTTGACCTCATCATATTAGAACTAGAGGCTACATGATAGGGAGAAGGAACTAAAAAATAAGACTCATATCCAATAAGTGATTAGACATACCCCAGGTGATTCCGGAATATCAAAAAGAGGGGTGTGTTCATAACCATGTCGATCGCCTGATGTTCCTGGAGTTCTTGTACCGGCATCATAAGACCATGTAGATCCAGCCAGATCTGGGGTAGGAAGCATGCTAGTCCCTTTGGTCAGTTGCTCTGATTCTGAACCCAGATTGATCGTGGAAGGAGTAAAACGATCAAAATGTGTGGAAGAGGGCATGTCTCTTGATGGAGATGGCATAAATTGGTCTGGCGAACCCGCTAATTCTGGAATATGGATGTTTCCTGGACCCTCATAGTTGCGGAGACGTTCCGTTTCTGAATGAATATCAGATTCAGTTTCCGATTGAGCGTCCTCTAGAAGAACTAAGGGAGCCCTTGTGGAAATATATTCAGGTTGAAAACAATTCCCAAGATCAGCAGAAATACCTGGAACATAGACGCAAAATCAGATCCACACAGAATAAATATGAACCTAGGAACACTAATTATTTTGAAACAGAAGGAAGAACCTACCGGTCAACAAGGGCTCATCAAAGATTACTTCTCTCCTCAATCTCTTGTTTGATCTCCATATGGCCAGTGAAGAGGAAGGACCGTTCTTTAATACTCTCTGTATATCGTTGGTTTCTTCAAGTGATCTTTTCATAAACCTGAACAGAATAATGAACTATTACCAAAAGCCGCCATATTCATCATCAACATGCTACAATGCTATGAAGAGTTTCCCGCCTGAGAGAGGTAAGGAGGGGGGGAGGGTTTGGGTAATACACGTCTTTATTAACAAGCATGATGCATCACTCACGCGTTAGTCAAAACTGTAGTTTTATCGAAGTGTTGCCTTCTCCTTTTTCTTCTTGGGCGCTCAGGCTTAGCCTCTGGTTGCACGAGTTGTGGCTCCACAACTGGTGGAGATGAACGCATGGCCAAATCTGGATAGAGTTGCCCTGAAAGAAACAGAAATAAACTTTAATTCAAAATCTGAATACATTACAATCTCTCCCAAGGACTCAAACAGCAATGTTTTCTAACTGCAACTCTTTTATACTCACCAAATGAAATATTTGCGTCAGAGTTCTGCCTGACATCGTTTGGAGAGGGAGAAGGGAACTCTTGTTGATTCAAGGATTGGGGTGAGAATACAGGAAAAGCTAAAGGTTCTTTGCCAGGAGTGAGAGCTTCTTTATCTTCCAGTATTTGCTTTTCCAAAATTACATCCGGTTCCATTATGTCACTCAGTCCTAGATGTCCCATTTCGTAACCATGTCCTGCATCACGTAAAGTTCCAATGTCTGGCGAATCGTGACGAATGCTATCTTCAAAAACTCTATTGTCAACTTCAGCTGGATCCCTTGAAGAAAGCCCTTGACCATCATCATCATCTATGCCCATTCGAACTGAAGGATGAGAGCTGTAGTCACAAAGAGAAGACTTCTAACCACTTTGTCCAGAGGTATATCTAACAAGTTCAAGAATTCGTAAGGATAAAGGAAACCTACTCTTCCTCCATGGGCCTGACCTCTGATCCTGGATCATCTTCTAAAAAAGATCTCAAGACATCCTGAAAAGTGGAACTCATCAAGATATGATGCTGATCGTATAATCAAGAAACTTGAAGTACAAAAGCAATATACTATACCGGTTCAATAAAGAACGCCACATATGGATCTTTCCCAGTTGGAATTTGATCTATCACATAAGAAAACCAATTTTTCATAAGATCATCTCACATGAAACACAAGATACTAATCAAAAGATACTAATCACAATCAGTACTATCACAATCTATATAAATTACTCCAATAAAGAAGAAAAATATTAGTCAGAATCGTGCAAATACAATGCCTTTTCAATAAGTAAAGGCAGTCAGAAATTGAACCTGCTAGTGTTATTTCATCTTGGCTCTTTTTGTGTTCATCATCAAACCTATAATTATAAACCACCAGATCAATATGTATCATTTATCTGAAGAGATACACGATGAACTATTTCAAATAATTACCTATTTTCAGTAAGATCGTGATCTAACTCCAAGGCATCGAGCTCAAATGTTTCTGGTAATGTGATGGAATGGAGTGGAGCATGACATGCATTTTCGGGTAAATTTACATTTGCTGTAGTCACGGCCTCCTTTATTCTAAAGAATACTACATTGCATTCTTTGTAAAGATACTCGACTTGCTTTGAGTAAATCCGGACAACCCCGAGCAGAAGATGGCCCGACATCCTTAGAGCAATAGGTACTTCAGGAAACATAATGCGCTCTGCAAAGAACTCAGAGTTAGCAACTTCCGGCCAGCCAAAATTTAAGAAGTAGAATCATGAGTACCATCATTAACATATGGTCAACATAAAAGTATGGGAAACAGATGAAATCTTCTTAATCACAAGAAGGTATAAATGGAAAATTCAAGTTTCATAGTTAAAGCTACTTTCGAAAGAAATGTATGAGATCGGCAAATGACAATAATACAGAAAATAAAATCTCTAAATGGTAAAGAAATATAAATTTCAATTAACACTTAATTAACTACAACACCAACCAAAACGGGAACTTTCACCTAATTCAAAAACAAAAAGACGAGCATTTAACAAGAAAACGAGAAACTCAGATCGAGAACAGATATTAACAACCAAAAAACTTCACCTCTTAATTATATACCCTAACAGCTACTCAAATTGAAGCAATTCAACATACGACATGTATAAATTAAATAAACAACCATTTAGAGATTGAATACCCTAAAAGATTGATGTATGGTTCTATAAACTCTTTCATTACAATAAAGCAACCACTTAAGCAAACATTCCAACATAAGATGGAGGTTGTTCCCGAATTGACCTGAGACGAATTGCAAACACTATCTACAACCTCCAAGTAAAAACCAACAACCCAAAATTATATTTTCAATCAAATACATTAATAACCAAAAAGAAAACTTTTTAAACACAATTGAACAAGAAATAACAAAATAAAATTTATACCAACAGTAGAGCGGATATTGGTGGAGGTATACTGAGACTTCGTGAGCCGATTCTGAAGATGGGCAGCACACCAAACAGTCCCTAACGGACCTTTTCGGGCCAAGATTGTATGCGAATAGAACATTTTCTGTTAACAGGGTAACGAAAGATGTTTGAATTCTTCAATTTGTGTAATCTGTGGGGAGACGATTAATGGGAGGCGACTTATGGTGTCGCGAAGCAGCAACGACTAATGGTGTCGCGAGGAAGCAGCAGCTGATGGTGTCGCGAGGCGGCGGGGGTCGGTTGGCGAGGTGGAGGAAAGCCAGGGAAGATTAAGACAGCTAATTTAAGGTTTTGGTTTTTGGTTTTGTTTAGTGTTTGGAAAAGATTGTCGAGGAAGATTTATTTAAGGCAAATGATGGAGCGGGAAAGATAGAGGAAAACGCGCCAAACGTTTTCTAGTTTAAACAAGGGTTTTTTTCGTGTAGGCACGTGAAATAACGAAATTTTTAAATAAGCACCTGTAATTCTCAACATTTTAAATAAGCACTCGAATTGTGTTTTTGGCGCCCGAACTTTTCTGAAATCGTGATTTTTATCATTTCCAGTCTACTTTTTTTATTCAGGGGTATTTTTGGCAATGTATATTCACTCAATAACTATTCAGAACAAATATCGGCTGGAAATGATGAAAATCACTATTTCAAAACATTGGGGTGCAAAAAATTCAGTTCAGGTGCCTATTTGAAATGATTTTGTTAGTTCAGGTGCATATAGAAAAAAGGCTTTAAATAACTAGTGTCGAGTGGATTTCCAAGCCAAGCCATCAAGAAGAGTTATTTTTACAAGGCTATTTGATTAACTCGAAACGTTTTTTTTTTGCATTTTTTTGCCGTTTGCCTCTTGAACTATCGTTATCTTTTCTACATGTTCATAAAATATTTAAAACTCAATTTTAATAATGAAAATTGGCTTAATGGGAATGGGTTGGGAGTTGGGGTTGGGTGGGTTGGAGTATAAAGGGTGGTACGGGCAACATAATCAATTCACTTTAAAACTTAAGTTTAATGATGAAAATTGGCTTCAAGGGCATCTCAGACAAGATAAATAGTTAAAGGACACATAGGAAATAGGCTAATTTACTATTTGCCCCCTATACTATGAAGTTTGTTTCAGATTGCCCCCTATACTTCTAATCGTTTCTGAGATGCCCCTCGACCCGTCTTTTCAATTTTAAAAGATACAATGACTATTGTACCCTGTCACTATTACAAAATATATGGGTAATATTAAACTATTATATATAATTAAAATTAAACCCCACCCCTTCTTCTTCAACACATCCCACCCCTACCCCTACACTCACCATCGGATATGCAATTGGAGCACCATTTTAATACCACCAACTAGTAAGTTGTCATCAACCCCCACCGATTAACAACCACAATACTCATAAACCACAATAACACACCCGTCTCACATCTCCAACTCGTTGACCACCACCTGAACCACAACCACCCACCTCGCAATAGTGTTTGTTCGAGTGAAATTGAAGTGAAATCGATGATGAAATTGGTACGTGTGGTAGAGGTCAAGTCTTGGAGAAATTGAAGGCTAGAACTTTTGTTGGGAAGGGCGTAAATTTGTTGGATTCGAGAGTGGTCCGATGTGAATTAAGTAAGCAAAGTGGTGCCTTTAGAGAAGCTAAATGTCTTGGGTTGGGAATATTGTAGGATCGTTGAAATCCAAACAAATTGGACAAACCCAACAATTTTCTTAATAAAATTTTATGTTTTTTGTATCGAACTCAGTATGAGGACAGGCATTTGTTTGTTGGAAAAATTGTTTGTTGCTTTCACAAGTACTGTAAAGAGGATGCTTTCAAGATCCGACTCTTCAGAAAGTTACGGGTTGGGGTTGGAGTTGTTGAAGAAGAAGGGTCGGGTGTAATTTTAATTATGTAAAATATTTTAATATTACCCCCTATACTTTGTGATAGTTATAGGGGTACAATAGTCATTTTATCTCATTAAATGAAAAAAACGCATTTAAAGAGGTCCAGAGGGCACCTCATAAACGATCAGAAGTATAGGGGGCAATCTGAAACAAACTTCATAATATAAGGGGCAAACAGTAAATTAGCCTAGGAAATATGGCGATAGTATAGGGGCAAACTACCGAAAAGCCTTTCTTTTAAAGTTACAAAATGCCTATTTATGTCTCAATCGTTTTGGATTCTTTTTGTGATATTACATATGACGCAGCGTAAGTTATTGCATGAACAATTTTAAATATTAATTTTAAATAAACCAACAATCTACTTGCATACATTAATTTGATTTATTTAAGCTCGATATGACGTATATATGCTAATACATATCATCGAATTCTTTTAAAAAGTGAAAATAAATTGAAGATTAAACGAATTCTCTATTCTACCAAAGCCAATGACACAAAAGATACGGTTAAAAATCTTTTTGTCATTAATCTAACAAACTCATTTTGGTAATTAATTTTTTGACACTAAAATTAGTATTTAGATACATGTTCAATAACTAGAGACACGACATAGTCATGCAAGTTTAAGATATAATACACTGCCTTTGTCATGTAAAATGTGCAAATTTCGAAGTTCCACTTGTGGAATTAAGCTCATATCTCGTAATTGTTTTGTCTTGAATGATTTGAGTATATAATTTACTTATAATGAGAACTTGAATGTTGCTTGATTTAGTGCGAGATAACTCATTTATATTTTACAGTAATTGTAAACCTATTTGAATGTTAACTTCTTATTCAAATATATTGTGTAACTTATCATTAGTTATTGAATTATGATATTATCATTATTAGTTGAAGAGTGGGTAGATTTGATTAGCAATCAAATAAGTTATAGAGACGCCTTTGGAGTCGATAACTCAAACAAGAAATCGTCAATTAAATTCAAAGAATAAATCATCGCTCAGTCAGATTATCGTAATTGTAATGAGATACCATTTTGATTAGTATGTTGATTGATTGTATGATAATGTTTCTTGGATCATAAGGTGACATGAATTATTTATTTTAACCAATCATCTATGTCAACAGAGTAGTAATTGATGCAAATGTGTTCGTTTATTGTGCCTATTAAAATAATTGTTGTAATAAATTATTTACTAGTTTGTTTAAATGTGATTGCAAAAATATAATGTTCGAATTTTCACGATTATACCAGGAATTACAATAGATCGCTAGATCTTGTGCAGGATCGTTATGATAAAGTTGATGACCTATTATATTTGGATATGGTCACTATCATATGAGTTCAAATGGTCATACACATACAGTGACATTAAGTTACATATCATATTGATACTAAACGAGTTTATTTAATCGATTAAATGAGTTTATTTAATTGGCTTGGTAAGATCAATTATATGGGGTTTTCATGAGAAATTACTAAGCAATAATTTTATACTAAAATCCCAAACCCTCAATAAAATAATATGTAACCCTCTCCTTGAACGATTTGAAATAAGGATTTCACTATTTCAAGCACAAGAACAATTGCTATTGTTTAATTATTAATCCAATCTTGAGTTGATAATAGGTCACCGCCATATAAAAGGTCCCAAAATTTTGGAGATTTACTATAGTTGACGAGTTAATGCTTGATAATCCGACAAACAATGTTTTATCGAGTATACCAGATTTATTTAATGTGATTTACCTAGTGTTCGTAAGCTATTATGTTTAATTCGAAATTTATCGAGAGTATTGTAATGGGGGATCCACAACCGCTACTCGTAGAGAGTGCATACTGGGTACTTCATATTGACATAATAGCTTACAACCAAATTAGGTAAGTCACACTAGATAAATATTGTGTAACAAACTCGACCATAAACTTACGATCATAAAATCAAATACTCCACCAATTTTGGCAACTCACGGGTTACCTTTTGCCTTATATAATAACGAATGTGCTTATAGTCATGACTCATGAACATGTTTGGTTTTAAAAACACAATCACCCTAAGACAAAAACCATAACTCAAACGTGAAACAATAGAACACAATAGATTTTGTGCTTGTAAACGAAATTCGAAGCGTTGAAACTTCTGCCAAATTAGGGTTTTATTTAGTGATTATTCGGTTTCAAAATTTGCGGGAAATAATACGTAGAAATTACGTAGAGGGTTTTATTATTGTAGTTCAATGATGGCCGGAGATGATCGCCAGTGTACAGTTAATTCGAGAATCGACGGCGAGGGGAAGCTCCGGGAAGCGGTGGAGATGAAGCTGAAGGAGTTTCTGGGAGATTATACTGATGACACTCTCGTGGTATATTGCCCCCTTCGGAATATATTTATTGATAATTATGATAATTATGTAGTGCTTGATACATCAGACATTGATCGATGATAGTTGCTGTACCATTGGTGTTAATTTATTTGTTTATAACACATAGGACAATTGTTATTGGAAGGAGACGTTCTGGAGCTCGTAAAAAATCCGACATTCGGTTATTGAAATAGTACTTGAACTGGATTATTGTAGGTTATTGCAGATTGTTGTAATTAAAATTAGAGTCGTGAATGGTTTTTGATTGATTTGATGTAGAATTGCTTTTTGAAAACTCTGTATATCGAATTTGCCGAAGGCCACGAGCATCTTTGTGAGTGGTGACGCCTGGTGCCACCAGTATATACACTGAAGTTCTTATTAGAAAAATGGGGAGGAGAAGAAAAAGAAAAGAGAGGAGAAAGAAATATGGAGTGATCGTAAGACCATATGTGAACGGGAAATTCGTAAGGATGGTGTTCGATATGCAATTTATCTATCTGAAGGGATTAAATAGGTTGACCTCATCAATTTTGTGGAAGTTTACAGTGATTGTTATTAATCAGAGATTTGGGAGTGTGAAGCCTGCTGTTATAAGGGTACATGTAGGAGGGTTGTATTAGTTTGTAATATTCTCGTATGTATGTGCAGGAATATGTTATTGTCTTGCTGAAAAATGGAAGGGGTAAAGAACAAGCAAAGAATGAGCTACATGTCTTCTTGGGAGATGATAGTGACTCTTTCATAACATGGTAATTTATTGATCTGCTGTGGTTGGTTATATCGACTATTTGTACCTAAGGTCGAATTATTTGTATTTTATTTGATTATTATATGTATCTTATCTTTTAAATTTTATTTATACGTAGGCTTTGGGATCACCTTGGATCAAATTTGCATCTGTATTCACAATTTGTTAGTAGTATTCAGTCAAATAAAGTAGTATGTGCGGAACCTGCTATACATGAGCCTGTTGCAAAGCTGGATTCTGACTCTGTTGAAGGAAGGTCTGACAAATTTTCCAAACCCCGGCACCGTAGACAGTGGAAAGGTCTAGCTGGGGATGTGGAGCACCATATTCTTAAGAGCTTTATAACTGAAAGTGATTCTACTAATGAAGACAGTCATAGAATGGCCAAGGCTACGCAACCACATGAGTCACTGCATGAAGGTCCTCAGAGAAAGAGATTGCGCACTGAAGCAAGTGGATCTAGCAAGGTTCTTTCTACATCTGTAGCATGTGGATCCAAAAAGGTATATTCTATTTTTTCATTCTTCGGCTTATTTACAGTATATGTTTGAGGAATTTTGGTGTGCTGTCCATCGTTTGTAAAACCTGACTTATTTCTTTCCTGATAATTTCAGTGATAGATTCTGGACTCCTTCAGTGATTGATTGTAATATATTATTTGCGATCCTTCTAGTTCGTCCATATACGTATGACACAAAATAAAGCATTCATATCATGTTACATTCATATTAAATATAGAAATTATACATATTATAGAGATTAATCACAAAATTAAGACATCATAGAAATTAATCAGTAAAGTAAATCAAAAGAATTAACTAGAGCACCAAAACACTCCGTTCCACAATAGAAGATTGTCTAACAATAATTTGTTTTCTTATAATAGTTCATTGTGGAGGACTTCAGTGTACTTTTGAACTCATTTTTTACCCTAATAATTGCTTTTGCTTTGAGAGTAATCTTTGATAAACCTTAATAAAGCATGTTTTGGCTAGATGATAAACTATTATGGAACGGAGGGAGTATTAATCGGAAATTAATAAGAACATTAAAATTCAAAAGTACAACTAGAAACTAAAACGGAGGATTAAAACAGAGAGCCAAGCTCTAGATAGGGTTTAAAAGGTATCCAAAGATTTCTCCGAAAATGCCAGCGCCGCTACCACGACGCCACTATATCGGGATTTTTCGGAGTATACGGCTACTCAATCAGCCATAGCTCTCTTGGACCACAACGCGCAGCTAAACTGCTCTTTACTGCAATAGCGCCGCTATTTACAACTATGGTCAGAACTCAGAAGTTATTGCTTTCATTATCCCATGAAGATATGTGCATTTATATTCTCGTTTGCTGCTAAAGTAGGCTGCCCTTCAACGAGGATGTTTTTCTTATCTTATTAATGGTTTCAATGCTCTGCTCCACACTGAAGTTATTGGTTTATTTGTCTGAGTAATTTTATGGTTTGACTCCTACTGAAGAAGTTTTAATTAAGACCTTACATATTAATAACCGGTCTCATTTCATTGACGTCCTGTTTCTCTTTGTTAATTAAGCGTTAGTTTTGTTAATTGTTTTAGTTTGTTATCATACCTCTGATATGCTAACCATCATGTTCATCTTCCCAATTCTGTAAAATGTTACAATTGTTCTTGTGAAACGATTGAAGCAATTCATATGTTATCTTGAGCTTGGTATTGATGTTTGATGTTCATGTTTGTTGTCTTTTATTTCCTACTTTCTTTGGTAGATTGATGGTTTCAATGTTCTGTTTCACACTGAAGTTATTGATTTGTACGAGCAATTCTATGGTTTGACTCCTACTGAAGGAGTTTTAGTTAAGACCTTACATATTAATAACAGATCTCATTTCATTGACTTCTTGTTTCTCTTTATTAATAGCTTTCGTTTTGTTAATCTACATCTACATGACTACATCTGCACTATATTTAATATGGGAAGGGGGCAATTAGAGGTTTCATTTGAAGCCCCATGATCTTTTCTAACCAATAAGCAAGTGACACATGGTTAAATTGAATAACAACTTCCATTTATCTATAATAACTTTCACTTAGTTTCATGTTCAAAAAAATTGCAAAGGTTTTTTATTACTCTATACATTAAATTATTTAAGCTTAGTTAAGATGAGTGAAAAAGTTTCCTATAATTGTATATTTGTTCAATGGTTTTACCATGCATATGTATTTTTGAAATTCACAAGGAATATTTTACCATCATATATTGATGTAAAAATTAATGTCAAAACAATATATTTTAAATATAATAAATGAACTCGCACAGGCTGGACTGTGCACAAACATCTAGTTGTTTTAGTTTGTTAGCATACCTCTGATATGCTAATCATCATGTTCATCTTCTGCAATTCCGTAAAATGTTATGAAAAATATGATTATTCTTGTGTAGCGATTGATGTAATTCATATGTTTTCTTGAGCTTGGTGATGATGTTTGATGTTCATGTGTATTCTCTTGTATTTCCCATTTTCTTTTGTAGATTGATCGACTTCATGAAGCAGCCATTACTGCCCCTCGAAGGTTGCTGCAAATTGCAGTACTAGATGCAGTTCGTATAGTAAGGCCACCCGTTTCAGTTATAAAGCCTTCATTGAAGAAGGCTGTTCCAGAAGCCGATTGGTCTTTGCATAATTCAGAACAGCCTTATGATTTTGGGGATGACCTTCCAGATGGATACGTTCGACCTCTTGATGAAGTAAATGTACATTCATCTTATTATGATTACTTCAAGGAACAATATGCTCTTGAGACGGCTTTTTTGGCAAGGGACTCCGATATAGCTCCGGAGTCCGGATTTGAATATGATGGGTATAATGATATGGAAATTAGGGGCAGAGATGTTGAATCATCATATTACGATGACTTTAAGGGGCAGTACGTTAGCGACACACTGTTTTGGGCTAGGGACAATGAACTGGCTCCTGAGTATGGATATGAATATGATGGGTATGATGATATGGAAAGTAGGGACAAAGATGTTCATTCATCTTATTATGATGACTTCAAGGAGCAGTATGTTAGTGACACGTCTTTTTTGGCAAGGGACATTGAAATGGCTCCTAAGTCTGGTTTTGAATATGATGAGTACTATGATATGGAAATTAGGGGCAGAGGGTTTAAGAATGTCTCTACGAGCAGTAAAGTTGCTATAAAGAAAGTAGAAGATTCACTGAAGTTGTCATATGGTGCGGATAACAACAATGATGGAAGATCACGAAAAGCATTTTCATTCGTGTGTTTTCCTGATGCTTCCCATAAGATTGTAACTTGTAATTCACCTCAATATAGGGAGGCAAGGGAGAATACGAAGCGTGATAGTAATAGGTCGAAGTCAGATAACAAAGCTTTGGATGCAAGATTGAATCTGCCTTCAAAAGAGGCTAATACAAGCTCTGCAGTTCGTGCAAATGGAAATGTAAGTTTTATAGTCATGCGTTCAACTCCATTTGTGGCCATTGTTTTTTCTTAGGGTTAAATTAAAGAACTTTGGATGAATAATTGAACTAAATTAAATCTTAATATTGTAAACTACATTAAAAATGCTACAAAAAGATTTAATTTAACATGCTATTATGATAATCTTCATGCATCTTAATATATTTGATTGTTTAGGATAAAGTTCCTCTTAAGTTGTTGCGACTTTTACCATTATACATAAGTAACTTCGGAAATTAACTTAATCATTATATACTAGTCAATGAGTTTTCATTGAACCCCATAAAGTAGATTGTTTTTTTGTAGGGATAACTCAGGAAAGTTGAGGAAAATTTCTATCAACTTCGATGTAGACTATGAACTCTTAAAAGACAACGAGTATTAATTTTGATTTTACAAATATTAGTTTGAAAAAAAAATTCCAACCAAAACCACAAAAGTACCGAGGGAATATGCAGAGTTGTTTTCTTATAGTTTTTCCAAATCTTGTGTACTTTGATTTGTTTGCCCTTATCCACATCTACGTTTACTGTATAGGTAAAACGCAAGCCAAGCATTGTTAAGGAATCTCATAAGATGCAGTTGTCCACCCATGGTTAGTCGCATGTTATCTGGTAACTTTGTTGACTACCAAACAGATAATCTTCCCATCTTTGAACTCAGCGTTTGGCTGTTTGTATTTGTTTCTGTTATCCATATGCGAAGCTTATGAAGGATGGATTGTGTGGTATCTTGTGGACTTCTTTCTTTCTTTATTATTGTCCTGTGGCCTGCGTGTATGGTAGTTTCTCTTATTCTTATTTTCTGAAATGTTTTTCCCTTTTGCTTTGCCTTTATCACAGGTCGCTATTCAACTAGTGAACCAACAGATGATGCTGATTCTCGAAGTATTTTTATTAGCAATGTAACTACCATTTCCCTGTTACTAAACTGAGAAAGTTGATAATAACGCACATATCATTCTGATGTAAATTTCATTGTTAGGTTCATTTTGCTGCCACTAAGGATAGTATTTCCTGGCACTTCAACAAATTTGGTGAAGTTCTCAAGGTGAACATTTTATCTGATCCAGCGACAAGGCTACCAAAAGGGTAAGAATGTCTAATGTTGATATCAATTCCAGACTTATATTATATGTACTGTGGATGTTTAACAACGGCAGTCGCTTACAGATCAGCTTATGTTGAGTTTATGAGAAAAGATTCAGCAGAGCATGCTCTATCGCTTGATGGCACCTCATTTATGTCACGAATCCTTAAGGTATATTATTGAAGCATGTAGATGCTGATACTTAAGCCTTTTTCCTAAGCAATTACTCGTCCCTGGCCCTCTCTTTATATAAATATTCTACATCATCAATAGTTTGAGAGACTCTTGGGGAAGCTTATTGAACATGTTAAGGTTGAGGCTTTGAGAGGAAGACATTCTTAGTTCGCTTGTTTGTATAGAAATAAATCCTCTTATGTCTTTAAAATAAATCCTTTTGGTCTGTTAGGGCCTCTTTATTTCCCTGCTTCATCTATTTGGATCTTGCTCTTATGTATATGAACAAATGCTCCCTCCATTTTTAAAAGATCGTTCAGTTCGTTGGTTGACTTTTTAAATTCTAAACTCGAATGGTTATGTTGTGTGTAATTGTGAACAATATTAATACAGTATTTCTAACATACTGAATTATGAACTAGATAAAGTAGACAATCTTTTAGGTAGAAGGTAATATATTATTCACCAATGGGACAATGATTTTCACCTGAATGTTTGTATGCATGGTTATATATTTTGCAGGTTATAAAGAAAAGTCTTGTTCCGTTGGAAGCTTCTTGCACCGTCAAATGGCCTCGTTCTGCCAGATCTTTCCCGTATCCTAGAGGATCCCTTAATGTTTACAGAGCTCGCCCTCTCAAACCTTTTGCGAAGAGTTTGCAGTGGAAACGTGATACACAATCAATTCCAAATCAAATGCCTAATCTTGCCAGTACTACCATACCATCAGCTGCTGCTCCTCGTAGTCTGACATATATTCGTCCAGACCCCAATACGAATGGAAGTTCTAATAAGGCTTAGCTTCCCAATGCTCCAAATATTCAAGCATCTTACATCCATGCTTATGGGATTATTTCGTGGACGGAAGTAGACTGAAATATGGCAGATCAATTGTGAATAGCCCGTAGGTCGAGTTTTTGTTTAATAGTGCCTTCATTGTTCTTCCCATATCTGAGATTTTGATAGAGGTATTGGTGGTCTAGAATAGGAGAAAGGAGCACGTATAGTGCTACTTTGGCTCAAAGATTAAAAAAAAAAACTCTACTTTTGGTATTCCTGAAAAAATAGGACATATTGGTTAAAAAAAAAGAAAAAAAATTGGGTTTTCATTACTCTGCTATTTTCATCTGGTAAAATGGTTTTCTTTTGTGTATTTTATTTTGTTCAACAGTGCTGTAACTTGCAACGTCGTATTCATATAATATACTCCCTCCGTCCCTAAAAGATTGTCACATTTTGACTTTTAGTGGTCAACAAAATACGATTTAATACATAAATATATACTCCCTCCATTCTCTTTTACTTGTCTTTCTAGCCTCATATTTTTGTTTTTAAATACTTGTCTTTCTAGCATAATTAATTACAAATTTACATTTTCAATGCACTTTTTGATTAGTTTTTATTATAAATTTATCAACCAACCAATCATATAGTATCAATTGATTATCATTTTACATTTTCAATGTACTTTTTGGCTATCTTAAATTTTTTTTCTTAATAATTGTGCACATGGCTAGAAAGACAAGTAAAAGAGTACGGAAGGAGTATTATTCTACATGCGAAAAAATTATAAGAAGTTAACATTTCAAAAATATATATTGAGACGAATTTAACAAGGTTCCACAAGACTATAATATTTCATACTCATTTAATGGGAATTCATGATCAAATTTTGTAATGTTTGATTAATAAAAGTCAAAATGTGACAATCTTTTAGGGACAGAACAGAGTACTTCTAAGCTAAAGCTATTTTTCTTTTTCAAAAAACAAAAAAAAAATTATGATGTTCAGTTAAGTAAACCAACAATCATATTTTTCTATTCACCTAGGTTAACTAAGGGTAAATGATTGACCTTTATTTACATAGATTTATTCTGTTTTTGTTAACAGAAGTGTGGTGTAATGTAGGTGAATTGTATTTTTAGTTATATTTTGCCTTAATCCACTACAATTCAGCCTAATAAATTAAATAGTATCCAAACAATATTTAAACACATTTATCTAATTTCATCTTAATTGCCTTTATTTAGGTTAAATTTTAAAATTTTATCCTCACCTGAATTCACTAAGGAGTAAAGTAAATATAATTATAAATTAAAGATATATATAAATAATAGATCATAGATATATTGTAATCTCTTCATCCATTTATTTAAGGACTTTTCACCTAAATTAGCAATATATGTTAGGGTCTTATTTACCGAACTATGTAATAAAATATGGAGTAAAAATCATATTTGTTGGATATATTCAATATTTTTAGAGAATTTATGCAAAATTTAGTGTTTTAACAAACAGACGAAGGAAATTCATAGAAGTTATTTTAAGTAAATCATATCTTTGTGGACCAGGGTCGGTGTAAGCATTTTTGGTGTGACTTGTGAGTTGTGACTTGTGAGAAACTAAACATGGGCCCGTAAATTTTTAGTAGCTTGGGCCTATTCCCTTATTATCAAATCGGGCATACGGACTTAAAGGAAAAGAATACTTCCATATTCTTCATGCTCAAGAGACTAACTATCTAGCCTATATAAAGAGGAGTTCACACACTTATTAGTGAAATGGACAAAGGAATGGAATAGACAAAGTAATGGAATGGACAAAGGAAATGAATGAATTAATGAATTTTATTACTTTGTTTGGTATGTGAGTAATAATGTGATTGAATTATCACATTACCCCCAATTTTTCTAATTTATTACTTAGTAGGAGGTAATCATCCATTACCCCCAATTTGGGCGGAATGGTTATTACCTCAAATGAGGTAATTCAATTAACTAGGGAATGCAATCAAAATTCATTGTTATCTACCAAACTAAGTAATACAAACCAATTTAATTCCATTCCTTCCTATCTCATTCCATTCCTGCGTACCAAGCACAACCTTAGAAGAAGATGCAAAATACATGAGCATACATTTTATATTTTTTTGTGAGCATTGGAAGCTAGGTTAGTTTTGTTAAGAGTTCTTATTCTTTACCCTTAGCTGAATGTACAACAACCGTGAGATATTTTTTATTTACATACACATTGTAATCATAGTATACCGGGAAGGTACTGTAGTAGAGGGATGAGGAAGAAGAAGGGACACTATAAAAGAGTATAGGTTAGGATGTCGAGGATGTGGGCATACGAGTAAGACCCTTCATGTAATATCTTTTCGCATAGTAAATTTTTCCTTGAACAGATTGCTCCCGAACATAAGTGCTACATTAATATTGAACCGAATTAACAATTGGTGTGTTACTTAACTTTTCTTTATTTCTTAACATTTACGTATTGTTGATCTTACTGCTAATATTTGAAACAACAATATACGTAACTAACCTCTTCAATAATCAACAAAACAGAGATGATTATTACCAAAAGAAGTGGAGGCATAACTACCATTTCCTACTACAACTTGGTGCATATAGAAGCAGAGCTTCATTAGCAAAATTGAACAAAATTGTACTCCCTCCGTTCTTAAATGATTGTCACATTTTGGCTTTTAATGGTTAACAAAACAAGAATTAAAACATAAATATTTCTTATTCTACATGCGAAAAAATTATAAAAATTTGATATTTCAAAAATATATATTGAGACGAATCTAACAAGATCCCACAAGACTATTATTTCTTATAGTTTGATGATGAAAATTTATGATTAAATTTTGTAACATTTGACCATCAAAAGTCAAAATGTGATAATCTTTTAGAGACGGACACAGTATTTCTTGTGATGGACGCTTCAAATGGGATATGGAGAGTATAGATAATTAATGTTACATTCTTATTATATTCAAAGTCTTGTTGATATAAGGACTCTTTTCCACCTAGTAGATTCCCTGGAATCTAGGGAACTCGTTGACTTCACAGAACATAAATAATTGATCAATTAACATCTTACCATTATTATCATGTAAGGCATAAGTAGACACTACAAAACATCCAACATATTAGAAAATTTAATTAAATTTACAATTTGACATGCGTCATGGTGTCAAAGAGACCTACATTTTACGATTGGGCTCATTCGTATGTGTTCCTGAATTCCATCTAAAACAATCCGGACGCTCTAGACTTCAAGCTCGGACCGCTGCCCACAAAGTGGTCTACGTAGTTTGATATCTAGACAAGTGTTATCATTTCAAGAGAGGGAGGCAGAGATGAACACATGATTTTAATATCGGATATTCATTTTTTATTATGTTTGTTAATAAAATTATAATAACCATAATAAAATTGTTAAACGATTTTTCAAAAGTTATGAATATTACATTAAGAAAATTAATTACCATTGATGATCGAATTGGAGTTAAAAGTGAAAGTTTATATTGTATATTACTTGAACTAGTAATGCCAATTGAATGCCCACATTTCTCTTTGACTTAAAATATTTATGTATTTTAAAAATAAGATTAAAATATAATAGTTACCTACTAATCACCAACTAAAGTAATTAGAAAAGTTCAAAAGTATAAATTTTTAAATTTAATTAATCTAATTAAAATCCTAAGTTAATAACATTAAGGCATTAAGATTGGATTTAAGGATTTGAAGGAAAAAACTAAGATTCACTATTAGTATAAAACTTCAATTATAATTTCACAACAATCAATAATACATGAGAAATAATTAGATAGTTATTTTTTACCTCGATATAGTTTTGGTAATTAGAAAATGATAATTGTTATTGATTATCAGTTATTAATAACTAGGTTTAATATTAAAACATTTTATATTTTGAGGGCCTGCGGTTAAAATTTAAAAAGGGAACTATAGAGTAGATGTGGGTATTCACACATTTATATGTTGTTTTCGTCCCTAGATTGAGGTATGTCTAGTGTCTCTCCATTCCTCTATAAATAGTAACCAAGGTAACTTATTTCTGATTGTGCTATGACATATTGCTCTCTGACACCTATTGTGGATCTGACCTAACTTAGACATCGGAGTGTCTGTGGTCGTACCACTTTCAAATGTGACGGATCCATCAGATATCGGACCTTCGCTGGCACCTAAGCAACCAAGAAGTAAGTGGAAGGAGATTCCTCAGAGGACTATATCCACTAGAGCAACTCCAGCACCACAAGGACCCTAAGTTACCTTTAATCCACATTTTACACTAGAAGGGTTGCATAGATCTGTAGATTCAGAATTTGCATATCCATCATTCGCGTCGTTTGTGGGCTCGATAAAAGAAGTCGTGGAACATAATTATGAGACTGACCAGGCTCTTCGAGCAAGTCCACCGCCTCAGCCTCCAGCAAATCCACCACTTAGACATGCCTTTGCTGAGGACATTGAGGCATATAGATTAATCGGAGAGTGCAAGAGAAACTTGGGGATATGTTGCATACAATATACACCCTCATAAAGGAGAATCGTCTAGGCAATGCTCATCATGACAGGGCTCATCATTATGACGACTACTAAGGCTCCCATGATCCTGCTAGTCATCAAAGAGCAGCAACGCCTGAGAGACCTCAAAGGTCCACACCACCTCTGGAGAGAAGTTCCTGTAACTCAGGCAGCAAACAAGCAATATCATGGTAACCCAGAGAGGTCAGCAACGCCCGCACAACAATTCGGGAGGAACAATTTGCTAAAAGGATCCAATAGGGAATGTTAAATCTCAAAAAGTTCATAATTGAGAACACTCACAAGGCTCAGACAACATCATATCACTACTACAGAAATGAGTTTAGATATCGCTCTTTTTTGGCCTTAGATAGCGCTTTTTTGCGCTACTGAAGCTACCGCTATTGTAGTTTAGATAGCGCCCAAAAAAGAGTTAAGCTAGTGATATCCTTAAATAACGCTTTGTACTTGTATAGCGCTCCATAACGCGTTAAGCTAGTCATGTACTTAAATAGCGTTTTGTACTTGTATAACGCTCTCTAAAGCGCTAAGCTAATCATGTATTATATTTCAAATTTTAAGTACGATAGCGCTTGTATAAGGGCTATTTAAGTAGTGATCGATCTTGAATAACTCTTAAATAAGCGTTATTTTAGTAGTGTGAATCTTAAATAGCTCATAATTAAGCGATATCCAAGTTATTTAAGCTATTTTTCTTCTTTTTTTTCCGATAAATTATTGTACCAATTTTCTGTGTGCTAATTAATTACAATGTTTGACATAATAATGACAAAACTCAATTGATAATAAAGTCACAATGTGATATCTTATCATTTAATACAAAACATAATATAAGCATTGAGTAAAATAATTGTTGATACAAAATTGAAAATATGTCATCAAATATATTTAGTCATAACACACTATCAACTAATATCTAAACTACAAGAATAACTAAAATGTTTTGCTTCACCGACCACTGGATGTATCTTCCATAAAACTCGAATATGGATCAAACTCGAATATGATTTTGTTATTCGAGTGTGGTATACTATTAAGGACTTATATATATATATGATTTTGTTATTCGAGTATGTGTATACGAATTCGAGTTTGAATGTCAAATATGTCGAATACCGAACCGAATTTGAATATTTGTATAGTATCGAATTCAATGCGAACTCTTTTAGTATTTGAATCGAAAATGAACACAAATTCTAATAGTGTTATAAAAATTGAAATCGAATATTTGATATTCGGACTTGTTAAGATGCACACCCACATCGGATATCGGTGTCCTCCCGGGTCAATATATACGATCTTGGGCTACTCCCTCTATAGCCAATTGGTTTTAGAGTGGAACCTCATAGACTCTTAATATGGTATCATGAGCCAGACCCGAGTTAATGAGGCACGTGTAACCCCGCCGATGTTGTTCCGGCAATTAATACCGCCGATGAAAATTCCGCCGATGATTGGGTTACACGTGAGGAGGATTGTTAAGATGCACACCCACATCGGATATCGGTGTCCTCCCGGGCCAATATATACGATCTTGGGCTACTCCCTCTATTGCCAATTGGTTTTAGAGTGGAACCCCATAGACTCTTAATAGGACTCGAATGTTAGTTATTACGAATGAACTCGAATACAATTTTGCTAATTGAATCATAATCAAATATGGATGTTTACCAATTAGATTTGATAACTTCCGAATATGTTCATTTCAAATTCGAACCGAATATTCAATTCATATTCGAGCATTTATATGAAAATATGTGTATACGAATTTGAGTTTGAATGTCAAATGTAACAATAATATTCGAACTGAATTCGAGTAATGGAAAAACATGACGAATATCAATTAGTATTCAAATTTTAATAAAATAGTACATATCAAATTGAATCCAAAATGGATTTTAGTATTCAAAGCCAATACGAATACAAATTCGAATATTATTATTATAAATAATAAATTTTGATGATATGCGAGTCTAATTCGATTCGATTTTTAGTGTTCCTTTCCAACCCTTATTATTATTAGTATATTATTGTTGTTGTTATTATTATTATTATTATTATTATTATTATTTTGATAAATTATTTAGTGTTTAATAAAATCTAACAAATTAGCCTTAGTTGAATATGGATCTTCTTCAACGCATATGGATAGTTTCAATTGATTTGGATGTTGTCTCAACAACATGGACTTATCCATCTAGTTCTTGTCCAATATTGCAAGCCCATTAACCTAAACAAAAAACCGCTATCTAAGTACCCACTTAGATAGCGCTTGCTAAATGCTATTGAAGTTATGCATGAGATAGCGCATTTGAAGCACTATTTAAGGTTCAACTTGCATAGCGCCTTCGAAGCGCTATTGTATTTATATTTTGCGCTATTGTAGATTTTGTAACGCTTTCTCCTATAGCATTTTTTGAAGCGCTATTTAAGTTATCACTTGGATAGCGCGTAAAAATCAAAGGGCTATGTAAGTTTTTTTTAACAATTTCGATTTTCTTTTTTCATTTCAAAACATCAACAAGCGCTATTCAAGTACCCACTTAGATAGCGCATTAAAAAATCTCTATTGAAGTTGCGCTACTTAAGAAAATATTTGTTGTAGTGTCTAGTGCCTCAAAAGAAAAACTGTCGTTTTCAGCAAAGCTGGAGGCAAAAGAAGTCCCTCTAGGACTGGGGATCCTCGAAAACATTTGTAAGATTTCACTGCTCATACGATGGTGATTACAAGACTCTATTACTTGTCAACTCAATTATGAATTAATTTGCATATTGAATTCTGGTTGTCCAAATAAATTGATTCTTACTTACTAACTCGATTATGATATATTTTGCGTTTTTGGATCCACTCATGTAATGATAAGGTGAAACCTATTATCACGACTCCAATTTCTACATTTCACGATCATGGGATTCAACGATGCTTTGGCTATCATTTTTTCTCTAAAAATTACTGAACGTACGAAAGGTAAGATAAATTTTGGGTGACAGCATGTGGTGTTGACGATTGGCGAAAGAAATGTAAGCCTAAATGGTGTACAAGAACGTCCAAATTTTTATGAAAGCAAGACAAAGACTAGACCTTCCTTAAGACAAATGAAGGATGATAAGGAAGTACACTGTACACATGCTAATCAATCATCTTACATAATTGAGAGAAAATAGAAGAGAGTAGGAGAGCTAGAGATAAGGTGGCCAATTTTGTTTTATTTGTTGTTTAAAATATTAGTTGGTTTCATGTCTTCACAATTTCACAATTTATGTTTATTCATTGCCTTTTACTAAGTAGATGATAAAAAGGGATTTTCCTACATTAAGAATGTTAGGATTAGTGCTGTTATCGAGTCGAGTCGGTCTGAATCCAGTTATAACCGGACCGACTCGGTTGAGAACCGAGTAAACCCGATACCCGGCTCGATAACAATTCGAGTAAGCATCGAGAGCCGAAATCGGCTCGAAATCTCTTATTTTCAACGAAGACCCGACTCGGGACCGGTCTGGAGTCGAGTACCCGAATCGATACTCGATTGGACTCGGTACTCGATTCAAACTCGAAATCCGCTTGTATTGTTCATGACAATCTATATAGAAACATTATCAATTAATCCTTAAACCAAGTAACCAACAATTTAATACTGAAGTCAAAAGGTCTAATAATTTAATACTGGAGTCAAAAGGTCTAATAGTTTAATACTGGAGTCAAAAGGTCTAATAGTTTAATACTGAAGTCAAAAAGACTATTAATTTAATAAAGATTCCCGAGCCGGTCCCGGGTATTACTCGAATCGGTTTCGATTTTGATGTTGGAATCGAAACCGGGTACCGTTACATTTCGAGCCGGGTTTCAGACCGGGTTCCCGAGGCGGGTCTCAGGTAACCCGGCCCGCAAACAACACTAGTTAGGATAAGGTGTTACTCGAATTGCATAGTGAAAAAGGCTCTTGCTAATGACCAGAAGAGAAATCTTAAAGGTCGGCATTGTTTATGGACTACTCAATGCATTAATTTAGGAGTCCATCAAAATGAACAATACCTCAGTTAAGTCTATGAGTGATTGAGTCATCAGACGGATTGTTAAGAAATGTGTTTTAATAACAATCGTGTAACGGAAGTGATTAATTGTACAAAAAGCCAGAGACAACTTATGTAATATTTCAACAAAATATTATTTTCATACCAATTCAAATCCACCATTTCTAATTGCCATGCCTAGTAACCTATAACCAATTAGCTCATCCCACCCTCCTCATGGGGCAATAATATTAGGCATGAAGACTTCGAGTGATCTTAGGAAGGGAATCTAGCCTTCATATATATCATGTGGCCGTGCCAAGTTGGTAATATGACCTCTTAGAAAAAGGAATTCAATGCAACTTTTCAAATAAAAAGCAAGTCTTTTGAGGTAGTGGTAAATTTGGTCATATATTGGGATATAGTTATATTTTAATTCTATATAGTTACAATATTGTAGATTAGTCTATAAAAATAACATAATTATTGTAATATAATCCTCGAAAATAATAAATATTGTAGTTATGATCCCCGAAAAAAAGGGGACTAATATGTAATAATTATCACGATTAGGAACTATATCACAACACTTAATCCACTTTCAGAGACAAATCTACAACAATATAACTATCTGGGATTAAAGTATAACTTCGTCTCAGTGGGACCAAATCAACAATTGTATGTCTCCAAGTCTTCTCATCATTTCTCTCCCCCTATATGTAAGATATATCCATATCTATCTCCATCTCCATACCTCTTCAACTTGAGTTCATTAATTGCTCTTTGTAGCCATGGAAAAAAATGGCACTCATAATCATGAACATAACCATCATCACAACAAGTTAGACCCCAAGCTTCATCATCAACAACATATCCAATTCCCTTCAACAAATGTTCTTATGATAGCTATCCCCATCATCATTATAATCTTGCTTATTTCAATTCTTCTTCTCATTATAATGCTTCGAAGACTCCAATTTTCGAAAGAAAATGTTGCTCGTACGTCTTCTAAAGTTAGAAGCTCCATCAACAATAGGAATTGCTTGTTTATTGCTCATAGCACCATTAACATCACTTCAAGTCCAGGTGAGTATGTTCACATTCATCTCCACTATTAGAATCTCCATGCATTGTCCTTCTGGTTTCATAAATTGGTCATCAATATAACTAGGCCCGGCCCCTTGACATTAGTGGGACACGCGTTCGCACTAGGCTCCTGTTTTAAGAGGTCTACTCATAATAAAAAGTGTATTGTTATATTTATAACTAACAATAATCTAACCCTAACCTTAATATACTCTACGGACTTATGGGCTAGGGTTGCTCATTAGCCTAACAGATATTGATATTAAAATTTAAAGGAACGTACAATGCTCTAGACTTTTAATGTTTTTTTGCATACCATATTCTACTAGTAATGAGTTATTATATTAATAATTAATTAGGGTTTTATTTTTAATCTTCACACTATGCCCTACACCCTACACCCTACACATACATGTGGACCTACCTTAGATGGCTAGATATAACATCAAATATTAGAAATGAAAAATTAGGTTATTAAAAAATGTATATGAAAATATCAAATAATAAATGCCATCACACAATAAAACTGAAATGTATGCAATGTAGTAAAGGAGGCAAGATATGTTTCATTTAATAATATGATCTAAATTAAATTAAAAGTTTTCTATAAGAACCCGAAAGATCCCATTTATTATGCCAATTGAGAATTTGAAAATGAGTAATATTAGAAATTTGAAAAATCGTTACTATGGTATTAAATATTCGAGAGACTATTTTGCAATATTATGGTCCCGTAATAATTGAATATATGTGTGTTAGTTTAAAGTGTTGACGTCATCACGTGCATTTGCTTTTGTTTGGCATGTTTCAATGTCAGAAAAATGTGGATGGGTACTTGGGCAGGGGACTAGGGGTAATTAAATTCAACTAAAAAGTTGAAGATTAGTTCACACGTTAAATTTATAACTTGAACACGGATTGAAATTTTGTCAAAAAACTAAATATGGATGGCCCATTGAAAAATCCCATATAATAAAATGTCAATACTTGAATTGCTATTAACGAGCAAGTTCTAATTCGCTTGTTCATAATAAAATAATAAAAAATTGTAAGAATTGTACATTAAAAGATTAAGGAGATTGGATCATGTGTTACACTTTTGTGCAACATTCTTTGCTATACTTTTATAATTTGGCTATTTTTCAATCTTTTAAGCATGATACCTTAAAAAATACTGTAATATGTATGACGTTATTTACTATCATCTCCAACTAAAAGACTGGGTTCTCTTTTTTGCTTTTTATGATAAAATTTTGTAATTATTGATTTTAATGCTAGAAGTTATGAATAGTCAAATATTTACCTCGAAAAATGTAAATGAGAATTATTTTGAAATAGATATAGTAGTATATACCACTGACAACATGAGTGAATAAGATATATAGTCAATGAAAAGTTCGAAAAAATAATCAAATAATAAAAATGTAATTATAGCAGTATTTTCACTTAGCCACTTAGGTAATTATAATTTTTATATTGTACTGTCCTCTCCTCTTTTTTTTCATAAATTAGCGATGAAGTGAGTGTCGCATCCAGAACCTTCTGGTCACTAACGAGAGCCTTTTCCATCAGGCTATTCGATTAACTTTACTCTCCTCTCCTCTTAAGTCAAGTTAGTCTAGTGGTATCTGACTCAACTTCCATGTAAGAGGTCCTGGATTCAAGTGTCGTTATAAACAAAAGTCTCTCATATTTCATTCTAACTCTCTATTAATTAATAATTTATGTATTTATTTTTTATAATACTATAAATTCCAATATAAATATGCATAAGGTAGCTAATTATTTTTGTTGTTGGCATGGAAAATTGTAAAAGAAATGGATGGTGGATGTCTATATAGTAGCACAGGTAGCTCAACACAAACATCACAATCGAAGATGAGAGGAGTACAAGTATTTACTTACAAGGAGCTTGAGATGGCCACTGAGGGATTTAATGAAGCAAATGTTATAGGAAATGGAGGATATGGAGTTGTCTTTAAAGGCATCCTAACTGATGGCACTCTTGCTGCAATTAAGATGTTGCGACGTCAAGGCAAACTAGGAGAGCGTGCTTTTCGATTAGAGGTTCGTTGTTCGGATTCGTTCGTCTTATTTATTTTTGCACAAAGTGTTACAAAGTTTATAGGGACTCGATTTTGGGATTTCTAACAAAGAGATAAAGTAGAACAATTTAGGATAGATGAGTCCTAATGTCGGAATGAAGAAAATTGTCAAAATGGTATCAGATAATATGTGCAAGTTGCACTTTAATTCCAGTAAATATATGGTTTGGACAAATTGTTCCTGATATTTGCGTAAATATAGTTTAGTTCCTCCTTCTGACGGAGACATTAAAGTTTGACAGAATTAGAGTCAATATATAATTTTCAAAACTTTACTATTTCTTGAAAAGGTGCACTTGAGTCCCTGATATTGGACGAAAATTTAATGTCTAACTCAAAAAAAGGATTAAAGTACACATTTTCGACCAATATCAGAGACCATTTTTGCAGGCTATTTACAGAACGTTAGAATTCAATGCTAGACAAACTAAGTTGTTCGTAATTATTTATAGTATATAAATTGCATAAAAATATATTAAACATCAATGCATTTAATTGAAAGATAAAAATTTAAAACTAATACAAGAAAAAAAGAGATATTCAATAATGAAATTTGTTCATATTTTTTTTTTGTAAATTAGCGATCAATATTGAATACAATGATATTACAAATACTAAATACATAAATTTTTAACTAATAAACAGTTAGAGTTAAATAAGAGACATTTGTCTTTAACAAGGTTTGATCCGAGGACCTCTCACATGAAATGTTAGATCAGATGTCACTAGGCTATTGAGTCATCGGTAAATTTATCTCATATTTGATTATAACTATTTATGTATATGTTATTTGTAATATTATTGTATATATAAATGCTTAATTATGCAGGTAGATTTACTAAGCCGATTACAATCTCCATTCTTAGTTGAGCTACTTGGGTATTGCGCCGATCAACATCACAGGCTTCTAATATTCGAGTTCATGCCTAATGGTCCTCTTCAACATCATCTCCACCCCACAACCAAAAATCAAATCAAGCCACTCAACTGGGCTACCAGGCTCGGCATCGCCTTGGATTGCGCCCGAGCCCTCGAGTACCTCCACGAGTACATTACTCCATCGGTCATTCACCGCGATTTTAAGTGCACCAACATCCTCCTGGATAAGAATTACAGAGCTAAAGTATCCGATTTCGGCTTGGCTAAAATTGGCTCGGATAAACTCAACGGCCTAATCTCGACTCGAGTTTTGGGGACCACTGGATACTTGGCCCCAGAGTGAGTTCCTTTTTCATGTTCTTTAGACGGTCACAACTTTTTAGTTCATGGAAATTCATTAGACATAAATTTCTTCCCGTTTTGTCCTTAACGAACATTTGAAACATGCGTTCAGTGTGTATTTGGAAGTATGTTTCATGTGTTCGGTGCGTATCTTGAACACATGTTCCATACTTTTACTAATATACCAAACGAATGTTTCATAAATCCGACGCATATCTCATGCGTTGGGAAAATTTATGGTCTTGAAAATAATTATTTTAGAAATAGGTTTCACCAAATCTGCATCTTTCTTGTTTTGCATTGATAAGAATATGCTAGAATGGGATGGGTTAAGTGGTATCTGACTTTGAAAGCATATTCTTTCATACAATTTTTGTAGTACCTACTTTGTCCCTTTAGTTACACATTTACATATTGTTATTTGTAATATTTTCAACTTCAAAATTCGCTAATTGTAATTATCATCGTTAATATACGAAAAATAAACAAATAAAATGCAGGTACGCATCAACTGGGAAACTTACAACAAAATCAGATGTATACAGCTATGGTGTGGTCCTTCTGGAGCTCTTGACAGGCCGAGTCCCAATCGATACTCAACGCCCTCCTGGAGAACATGTGCTCGTTTCTTGGGTTAGTCCTTTTTCCAAATTCATGCCCTTTTATGAGTTGTTTTTCATGGTATTTTTAAATATAAAAAAATTAGCGATGTAAGTATGAGTGTAATGAGTATAGAATTGGAGTAACAAACATTATTTTTGACATTCGATATCAAATTAATCATAGTTATCGAATGCTCAATTTCTATACGTTTTTTTTATCGAAAGGTCAAATCTAAATATGAGAATTGTGACATCTTTTCATTTTTGAACAAATAATAAAAATTCAATAATTAAAGCTCACTTTTTACTTTTTAAATTCATGCCCATTTTCATAAGATAAATATTTCCATAACTACTATTCCTTACTTTTTTTGGCTCTCATTGATTATCAAAATATTCTTTCAATATATGTTTTCTGTAATAATTTTTTCTATTTCCTCTCATATAGTATAAAATTTAGCCATTATCTTTATAGGCCCTTCCAAGGTTAACAAATAGAGAAGAAGTTGTGAAAATGGTTGATCCAGCCATCCAGGGTCAATTTCCAATGAAGGATCTGATTCAGGTAATTTTAAAATTTTAGTTTTTCAAATCTCATTCTAAATTGGTGAATTTTATTTTTATAATTACTATTTCCACAGCATATATTCATTTACAATACCAATATTTGGTATTCCCTCCTTCCTAATTTCTTATTTCAATTTTCATTTTTGGGGTCAAAATTCTCGAATTTTGACCATTAATTTTTAATAATCGATAAGAAATAATATAGTCAAATTGGATATTGTTAGATTCTATTTAATATATATTTTTCAAATATCCATCTTTTATAATTTTTACATGTATAAAATTGGAGATATTTATGTTTTAAGTCATGTCTCGTAAACCGTGAAAAGTCAAACTGAAACAAAAAAATGGGAAAAAGGGAGTACTACTTTTCACGAAAAAGTATGCATTGATGTCGGAAATTAGAGCGGTAAATATATATTTTACTTTTCAAATCGAAGATAGTTGTAATAAAATTGTCAACATTTCACAGGTTGCTGCCATTGCAGCTATGTGTATTCAGACAGAAGCAGATTACCGACCTCTGATGACAGATGTCGTTCAATCATTGGTTCCTCTTGTCAAGAATTACTCCTCAGGGAGTGCCTCAGTGTCCAATTCCTACAGATTTACTCCACAAATGAGCCCAAGATCAATTACTTAATAATAACACAATGTTTTTAAGATGTAATATAAGAAGAAAATATGGAATATCATTATAGTACTATACTACTATAGTATGAAATTGGTTAATCTAAATTGAAATATTTGTTGTAACTACGCCTGTGAGCAAATGTCTTGGTTCGAAATTATCCGACGTATTCGACTCGAAAAGATTCGGTTCGAATGCATAATACTGATACCTGAACCTTGATTTTAGGTATTTCCAAAATCGAGAAGAACGGTTCGATTTAATCCGGCTCGATCCCCCCCCTCCCCTCATTAAATAAGAAGGCTGAACCATTGTGGACTAATATATGTATTCCCTTCAACCCACAGATATTCCCACATATAAACCATAATCACTATATATGTATTTAATGATAAAATCCTTATCAACCCACATATATTTCCTTCTATGTAGAGTGTACTCCTCTCATTCTTTCATCTCCACTTTCCATATCACCCTCCCCCCTCCCCTTCGGCCCTCCCTCGTCTCTTCTCTTCTCAAAAGCCGCTACCCCACCCCGCTCCCCCTCATGAGGCATGCCTAGGCTTGTGATCAAACGTCTCTTTTCGAAATAGTCCGACGTATTCGACTCGAAAAGATTCGACTCGAAGTATGTTCGAAGGCATGATACTGATACCTAAACCTTGATTGTAAGTATTTCCAAAACCGAACGGTTTGGTTCGAAAAGGTTCGAAGGCATGATATCGAACTCGAACCTTGCAAATATTCGATTCGATTCGGCTCGATTACAAGCCTAGTTGTAACCACGGTCGATCCGTAAATTTCTTAGGCTTAGTATAAAAATTAAAAATGAGAGCCTAATGCCATCACATCTTCTAGCTTGAGGTAAGGGCCTGCCCTGACTACAACACATGGATGTGTGTATAATATATTCCACATATATATGTGCGTAAATATATATATTTTTGAATTTAGATTGGGATCGAGACGGAGCCTAAAACTATTCATAAAGTAGGGGCTTATTTTCTTTTGGCCCCCTAAACTATTTGGACGTTTGTGCTGGGATTTGAATTTTCATTTTTTTTTTCAGAACAGGGACTATATATTGCTCTTGTCCTTCTTTTCTGTTTTGCTGCAAAATATTAATTTGAGACAAGGACAAAATAGAAATCACATATAAAATTAGACTTTGGGACAACACTTTAATAAATAAAAATAAAGGTTCACTGATAAAATTAAAAAAATATTTTTTTATTAATAAATAATTAAAAAAAAATCCTCCTTATGTGATCTATCTCGAGAAATCCAATAAGAGTTGGATAGTTTACTAGTGAAACTCTGCTTGGACTTTGTTAAGTCAAATGGAAACTGAAGTGGGTTGGATTTGATGAGAAAAAACAACGACCCATGAGATAAAAAACTTGGAACCAAGTACAAGGAGAATCCTAAATAACTAAACTGGGTTTTGATTTTTTTTTTTTTGTTTAAGTTCAGATCCACAGTGGTGATGGACTGATGGTGGATAGAGGAGACTATATGGGCGAAATTTTACTTATAAAGATTTGCATATAATTATAAGAGTTTTTGGCCGGAGACATCACCTACTTTTTACCTATGTCACCAGTTGATCACTCACTTTTCAAAGTGTCCTGGTTAATCACTCACTTTTTAAAAAGTGTTTCTTTTGGTCAGTCGACCACTTTTCCAGGTGGTCAACTGCCGGTCAACTCACGTGGCACCCATGTGCGCCTTTAGTAAGGTTATTTTAGTCTTTTCAAGTCGAATTTGACCAAAATTTTCAATTAATTACATATTTGGCCCCAATTTTATGGTTAATTATAATTTGACCCCAAAATTAATTGAAAATTTTGGTCAATTAATTGAAAATTTTGGGGTCAAATTATAATTAACCATAAAATTGGGGCCAAATACGTAATTAATTGAAAATTTTGGGCCAAATTTGACTTGAAAAGACTAAAATAACCTTACTAAAGGCACACATGTGTGCCACATGAGTTGACCGACAGTTGACCACCCGGAAAAGTGTTCGACTGACCAAAAGAGACACTTTTTGAAAAGTGAGTGATCAACCAAGACACTTTGAAAAGTGAGTGATCAACTGGTGACATAGGTAAAAAGTAGGTGATGTCCCAGCCATAAACCCTAATTATAATTAAACGTGTTCGAAATGATTTCATTGTATTTTAAACCTTTTTGTTTTTTAACATGCACCCCTTGCTTGTTGTAACTTGCAAGCTGATCTGTTATACACACATCTAAATAGTGTTTTACTGTAATACTAAATGATTATTCTGTCCCCCTATTTGGAAGTGTAGTAGTTGAGGAAGTTAAATGGGATGGGCAAAATAATCATTTAGTGATATAGTAAAGCACTATTTGGATGTGTGTATAGTGGATCCCACTTGCAAGGTTATCGATTAAAAAAAAGATTTGGGGTTTCAAGTGAAAGTAAATATAAAAAGGAAAAAAATGCCCCTCTAAAAACTAGCGAATTCGGCCACTTCGTGAAAAAAATTAGAATGTCCAAATTAAGTGACTTTTATAACATTGGTGATCATCTTTGGTCCATTTGAAATGTGAGTGACACAACTGGTTTTTTGTTAGGGATGTCTCAAGCCATTAAACCATTACTTCATACATACCTTATAAGAAATTACAAAAAGTAATATTGTGAAAATATTTTGAAAAATCGAATTCAATTAGATCAATTATATATTTTTTGAATAAAGTACTCTCTCCGTCCCTAAATGATTGGTACATTTTAACTTTTCGTGGTCAAACTTTAAAAATCTAATCATGAATTCTCATTAGACAATAGAAATAATATAGTGAGATCCTGTTAGATTCGTCTCAATATATATTTTTGAAATATCAAAATTTTATAAAATTTTTGTATGTAAATTAAGAGATATTTACGTTTTAAATCATGTTTTGTTGACCACGAAAAGTGAAAACATACCAATCATTTATGAATCAAACGAGTAATTTATAGTAAAAGTTTGATACGAACTTCCAAAATGTCATTTAATTTAAAATGGAGGGACTATCAATTTAAACATAAAAAATCTATTAAAAATAATGCATACTAGATTTATGTAGAATTGAGTAACTCATGCATTAACATAAATCTTAATAGAAAAATTCTTAATAAAACCGTAGCTACTCCGGTCAATTCCTCTCAAATCACTAGTGAATCTTGCCAGAAGAAGAAGAATATATTAATGGAAGAAGATAACCATGGTGAGAAGAGTGGAAGCCCAAGTGGAGGAACACCAAGAAGTCCAGAAGCAAAGGTGGGGTTGCAGGTAGAGGATCTTTGGGATATTCAACAACCTCAACTCAGCTCTACTCACAAGCTCAATGCTTGCTTTGAGAGTATCCCTGTTTCCAGCTTCCCTCTTGCTTCTCCTTCTCAAGGTTATCTTCGAAATTCGACTCGTTGACCTCATGGATAAGTATGCTAGCTCAACTGCTAGACCATTATTCGAAAAATATGGTTATACATAAATCCCAATTAGAAAAAGTGCCTTTATTGTATTTTTGTCCCTTTTTCAAGAATTAGTATAATTTTGAAGTTTCACTGTGAGAAGCAGAATGTTTGATTTTTATTCTTAAGCTGTTTATAAACTAATCCATCCATATTCATATTTTCTTGTTTTATTGGAGCTTCTATAATTGAATTCTAATTGTATTATGACACACATACAAGAAAATAATGTTGGAAAATAATCTTTGATCAAATTGTTACATGATGAATCGAAAACGTCAATTAAATTGAATGGAATGGAGTATTGATGATGGTGGTTAGTTGGGCTAATTGGGGTTTTCCAACAAGTCCATTTTGGTTTGATGTTACTTTTAATACCAAACTTGGGAGTTTTTAGTTGGGTGTCCTATTTTGTTTTCTGTTTCTAGTTAAAGTGCTACTCATTTAATTTTACTGGTAATTGGTTCTTGTATACAAGCAAGATATTGATACATGTTTATGGCTAACAGAAAGATATTATGTTAACTGAGCTAAGATTTGGTTCATGATTTTGATGTTGCTTCCATTATGCCTGCAGTGATTGATATACGATCAGACACTTCGCTTCCTGAAGCTGTCAAACTACTTTCAGATGGTAAAATTTTAAGTGCACCTTTGGTGGATGTTGAAGCTTCCGATGATGCTAGTTGGATCGAACGGTACACTGGTATGGTGGAGTTCGCAGGAATTGTTGTTTGGATTTTACATCAGGTCTGTTTATATTGTAGTGGAAGCTAAGTTTCTGATATTTTGATTGTTACTGTAAATTTCACTTGTTTCAAAATGAATATGTCAGGACACGAATTAAGTTGATATGAACTGAATCTCTTGAGATAGATGAAGTGTGTTCATTTTGTTTCGATCGCTTGATCTGCATAAGGATTTTTTATATGACTAGGTTACTTTCTCTGCAGTCAGAAAAGATGGAAGGCTTCGACTTTACAGATGCAGCAACAAGTTTTGTGGAGGATAAAAATTTCCCTCTTGTTTCTGTATCATCTGATGGCTTTTCTTCCCCAAGATATCGCAGTCTGCATCCTGAGTCTCCAACAGTCACTTCTGGAAGCTTCTTTGAGGCTCTAACTTCTTCGAACTTGTACAAAAATACAACGGTATCTTCTTAGTTTGTTACCCTTTTCATATGTTGTTTCTCTTTGGTCTTCATATTTTTCCCCTCAACACGAAGGCGTAAACTTCAACATATGATTCCCCAGGTTCGAGATATTTCAGGGTCATTTCGGTGGGCTCCATTTCTCGCTTTGCAGAATTCAAACTCTTTCTTGACAATGCTTCTCTTGCTGTCGAAGTACAGAATGAAGAGCATTCCCGTGGTTGATCTTGGGCAAGCGAAAATTGAAAACATTATAACACAGTCTGCTGTGATCCATATGCTGGAAGAATGTTCTGGTCTTCATTGGTTCGAGAGTTGGGGATCTAAGAAACTTATTGAGCTTGGTCTTCCTTTAATGGAAGCTAATAAAATTGTTAAGGTATGGAGTAGTGATAACTGCTATTTACTATTTTTCAGAAGAATAGCATCATTCTAATGAGTGTGCGAAACTTATTGTAGAAGTATCATTTTTCTATCATTCATATAGTTTATTACCTCTTCTGTTCTATGAGAGATTGAGAAATAGACAAGTCTATAAAATCAATATTGGAAGTCTTCGTCTTCAAGATAGTGTTTGACTTACA
Source organism: Echium plantagineum (assembly GCA_003412495.2). Classification (NCBI taxonomy): domain Eukaryota; kingdom Viridiplantae; phylum Streptophyta; class Magnoliopsida; order Boraginales; family Boraginaceae; genus Echium; species Echium plantagineum. The sequence continues at coordinate 35,645,190 of CM016561.1, read as the reverse complement.
TGTTGGATAAGCTGCAATTGTTTAGTTTTAATTCACATTAAAGACCATATACTTTTCCTGCCAATGGAATTCCCTCCAACTAGTTATAAGTTTAATAGTCCGTCTTATTCTGTCTCTCTGCACACTCCAGTCATTTGGTTCCTACGTGATATCTCCTTGAAGTATACGATGTTATCCACTCTCTATCAACCCTCCTAGATAAATCGATGTTTCTTCAGACTGGCTCCATAAGTATATGTTTTCTACCTTCCTACAACTCATGGTCTGCATTTTTTCATTAATGCGCACACTTCATATTTCCTACATCATTTCTCTCTGTTTCATCTGGAGAATCTTGTATCTCCTAACCATTATGGATATGTTACATAAGAGTTTCGAAGTTGTGCTTGTAACCTGTAAGCTTGTTGAAAGTTCTGTAACCTGTGCAGATCAGTTAAATACACCTACTGTCGTTCCGTCTGTTATAACACTTGGTTCTAACAGTACGACAATCGAACACAGAACAGTAAAGCAGCAGTAATGTAAATAAGACAGAGATTGTTAACCCAGTTCAGTGCCAATGTTGCACCTACGTCTGGGGGGCAGCCTACCCAAGGGAAAATCCACTATACGAAAAGAGATTACAAGAAGGGTCTTACTCGTATGCCCACATACTCAACGCCCTAAACTAGACTTCTCTATAGTGTCCCTAATACATCCTTAGTCTTCTACTAACAACGATTTGAACTAAGTTGGATCAAAGATTAAACCTCACTGTTGATGCATTGGTATAACACATCAACTGTACAATTCAATCTAGAAGCTAATAATGATTAAACTGCTTCTAGACACAATGCAAACACTCAATACTAAAAGAAAACACTTGCTCGTCCTTTTTGAATATATTTCAGATGATCCATCAAGTATTGAGAATGTGCATATATATAGGATCCTTGTTGAATGAAGAGTTGTAGTCGAGTAGAATACTAGATGACTTCAACCTCCTTAAATCTCTCCTTTAGCCCAAGTCGATCTTTATCTTGTATTCTTCATTGATCAGGACTCTTATTCATCTCGATCCCATAAACATAGAAACTCTTTTACCATCAAACAACTTCTTCACGAGATTCTTCTAGAACCTGCATATGAGGTTCATCACACTGTATTCCATTTTAACACTTGTACTCGCATGAAACACTTCACCCAACTCACTGCACTAACAAACTCCCCCTTTGGGTAAGTTTTTCATGGCAAATCCTTTCTTCATCGTGTAGCACAAAACGAGACAACAACAAGTGTTAAAACAAGTAAACACATTGTCTCCAAATTGCTTAATCAGTCAAACTGTCAGTATCAGCGAACACAGCATGCCTAAACGCACATATTATCAACCCAACTATCAATAGGAGTGAGCACAGTTCCTTTACTCAAACTCCTTTACAGTCAACTCCTTTACTCAAACTCACTCAAACTCCTTTACTCCCCCTATTTGTCATAAAAACATGCCCAAAGACAAATATTCGGGGTCTAGGAAGGATCAGATTTGAGTTCTAACATCTGGTTTGGCAGAACTGTTAGCCGCAGAATCAATAACAGTTGGATTAACAGACTTCTGCATACCTCTCATCTCAGCATCCAACTCAACAACCTGATGATTCTTCCCCTGGATTTCCTTACTCACAGTGTTAGAACAATCTCTAGCTTTATGCATATGAAACCCACCTTGAACAGTTGCATTGGTTGACATTTGTTGATTAACCGGGTTAGATAAACCGTTGTCTCTTAACTCTATGCCATTTCCTCTAAGATCCCTCTTGATCCTCCATACTTTATTCTGAGCAACACAAGGAGCAACCCTTTTGACCCTCCATTCCTTAAGAGGAGCAGTTTCAGATTTGGATTTACTAGGAATTGGATCACTTTGACGACGACTCTGCCCATAAAGCTTGAAACAATATGGCCTGATATGACCCTTCTTTCCACAGTGATGACATACCCATTTCTTCTTCTGTTTGACGTTGGGTTGCTTTCTAACCTGCTGGTGACCAGATGTTGGACCATTTGTCGGTAACAGTTGGTATAACATTCGGGATTCCTTAACTTTTGCAGCTGGAACAAACTTGGATTCCTTAGAACATTTTCCAGCAACATATCCCAAGCCCGTATGGTCATTCGGAGACTGTCCAATAGAAAGTATTTCATCCAGCTTTGAAGTTCCAGAATTGAGCATACGGATGGATTGTCTCGTGACTTCTAGATCAGTGGTCAATCTCTTAACCTCCTCTTGTAATTCAGAGATGATAGTAAGGTTCTTATTTTTTTCATCAGTGAGAGCTTTGTTCTCCTTATTTTGTTTTGTAAAAAAACCTACTAACTCGGTATAATGGTCAACCACTTCCTTATATTTCTCCTCAAGTTCTTCTTTGGTGAACTCTGCGTTCGTGCTCTCATCATTCTCATAGGTAGATTTATCGACTTTGGATGTCAATGCAAGCATCATCCCAACATCAGTGTTTCCTTCATTGAATGTAGTATTTCTTTTCTTTCTCTGAGAGTTCGGACATTCAATCTGAACATGTTCATCGTTTTTACATTTGACCTCATTAGATTGTTGCTTCAATCCCTTTTTTTCTTTTGTATCTTGCTGAGACCAACTGTCAGACTGACAGTTACTAACGATTGGCCTATCAATACCAGAATCTTTGTTACTCTTTGGGCCCCATTCATTCTCCGTCTTTTTGAAATTTTGATCATCAAATTCCATCTCATACGCTGTAAGTCTACCAATTATGTCGTTGACTTTCATGGTGGAGATATCATTAGCTTCATTTATGGCATTCACTATGGGTTCAAATCTTTCCGGAAGCGATCTGAGTAATTTACGAACAAGTTTTTCTTCCGGTATCTTTTCTCCAAGGACATGAAACTCATTAGAGATATCAATGAGCCTAAAATAAAAACCAATAACAGTCTCACATTCCTCCATTTTCAAATTCTCAAATTTGGATGTAACTAGTTGAAGACGACATATACGAACTTTGGAAGTTCCTTCAAATACAGCTTCGAGAGTCTCCCACGCTTCTTTAGCACTGACACATGAACGGATCAGCCTAAAAACATTCGCATCCACACTATGATAAATTACATTGAGTGCCTTTGAATTTGATACTGAGTTTGTAACTTGTAGTCCCTTCCAATCCAACTCAGGTTTCATAACCACAGTGCCATCAGGTAAGGTGCATTGTGGAGGAGTCCAACCTGATAAAACAGATTTCCAAATTTTCATATCACCAGATCTAAAGAAAGCAACCATCTTTACCTTCCAATCTGCATAGTTTGTCTCATCCAAAACAGGTAGACGATCCACAGAACCTTTTGCCATAATACAACAAAAAATGAGCTTACGATGTACTTTAAACTTCAGACACAATCTGTGATGCACACTGTTATACCAGATGTCGAAGACAGTTGGTATGATCTTCAATACCTATCACCAAACCTTGTGGACTGATACTGCACACGAATTACAAGGACCGTCACTCTGTAATGTCGAGTGTCCGCTCTGATACCAATTGAAAGTTCTGTAACCTGTGCAGATCAGTTAAATACACCTACTGTCGTTCCGTCTGTTATAACACTTGGTTCTAACAGTACGACAATCGAACACAGAACAGTAAAGCAGCAGTAATGTAAATAAGACAGAGATTGTTAACCCAGTTCAGTGCCAATGTTGCACCTACGTCTGGGGGGCAGCCTACCCAAGGGAAAATCCACTATACGAAAAGAGATTACAAGAAGGGTCTTACTCGTATGCCCACATACTCAACGCCCTAAACTAGACTTCTCTATAGTGTCCCTAATACATCCTTAGTCTTCTACTAACAACGATTTGAACTAAGTTGGATCAAAGATTAAACCTCACTGTTGATGCATTGGTATAACACATCAACTGTACAATTCAATCTAGAAGCTAATAATGATTAAACTGCTTCTAGACACAATGCAAACACTCAATACTAAAAGAAAACACTTGCTCGTCCTTTTTGAATATATTTCAGATGATCCATCAAGTATTGAGAATGTGCATATATATAGGATCCTTGTTGAATGAAGAGTTGTAGTCGAGTAGAATACTAGATGACTTCAACCTCCTTAAATCTCTCCTTTAGCCCAAGTCGATCTTTATCTTGTATTCTTCATTGATCAGGACTCTTATTCATCTCGATCCCATAAACATAGAAACTCTTTTACCATCAAACAACTTCTTCACGAGATTCTTCTAGAACCTGCATATGAGGTTCATCACACTGTATTCCATTTTAACACTTGTACTCGCATGAAACACTTCACCCAACTCACTGCACTAACACTTGTTTTTGTTCTCCAGGTTTACGAGGATGAATCAGTGTTGCAAGCCTTTAAGCTCATGAGTCAGAAAGGTATTGGAGGTGTACCAGTAGTAGAAAATGGTGGACTGAAGGCGGTAGGGAATATAAGCATACGAGATATTCAGTTCATTCTTATGGCTCCAGAAATCTTCAAGGAATACAGGTCCGTAAATAACTTTTCTTACTCACTCCAGTTTACTTGTTATAGAATTTCTATTAGACTTATGTGATATTTGAACGTATTTACTCTGAATGTTGTTTAGTGAATCTCCATTTATCATCTAATATATATATCTCTTTTTCCCCTATGAGTTTTATAGATCTATCAGTGCCAAGGATTTCTTAACAGCAGTGAGGAAGTACTTGGAGCATAATCAAATGGATTCGCCCTTGTTGAATGGCATGGTTACATGCTCAAGAGATGCTACCCTTAAAGAAGTTGTCAGGAAGCTTGATTCTGCCAAAATTCATCGAATTTATATTGTCGATGGCGTAGGAAATCTTGAAGGGGTGGTCACTCTTAGGGACATCATCTCAAAGCTAGTCGAGGAGCCTCACGGTTATTTTGGAGATTTCTTCGATTGCATTCGTCCTTTGCCTGCAGACAGCAGAGTATGATTTCCTTTCCTATGCTTTGTTGTTTCAGATTGCAAGACAAGTGTACTGTTTACTGGGTTGTTTCTCATACTGCATCTTGTAAATAATGGATATGCAAGTGCTATAAATAATCTGTATTTGCTTCGAAAAATAATTGGCATCAGTTGTTACTTCCCTCAAAATTACTCCCTCCGACTTTGTTGAGTAATAAATTAACCTTGCAAACGAACAAGTCGAGTATAGCTAGGTTCGATTATAAGAACAAATAGTATATATTTTTTGTATAAAACAGATCTTAGTGAAAAGATTATCAGGTGTTACTGTCTGCATCAGTTCAAAAACAATAAAAACAACGCAATTAATCATAGCGAAGAAATGAGCCTCGTATAGAATCACATAAGATCTCATACAATTTTTTACGCCAACAAAAATGTGCCTTTATATACTAGGCAACATTCAACAAATTTATTTTATTTAGTATAATCTGACGCAAAAAAGAAAAAATATGAATTGCGCGAAGGTTCGTCGATCGTTTTTATCACCTCTTCCACACAGCAGAATGACCTATAATAATACAGATTAGAAGGTTGGATGAGAAGACATATAAACAGATGAACAAAATTTTCTATCATAATTTAGTGGATGGAACATTAAGAACAAATTAAATATTGTATAAAATAAAAAGATATTTGATCTGTTTACTGATTTTTGTGTAACTAAGCTAAACTGTACAAATTCTGGTCAGGAATTTACATGTTTGCTCATAAAGCATATTCCAACACAAGAAACCAGTCCTATTGCATTTTTTTGTTCTTTTCGGGGAAGCCGAGAACGCCACTGATTCGACCACGAAACACTAGCCTTGCATTGACATAAGAATTATGATCTAATGGCTATCATACTATCTATTTGAAGCACCTCAAGACGAGGATAGTAGCAGTAAAAAATAACAACACGATCAGCTTTGGAACGATGATGTTGCACGAAAGTATAACTATACCATTTATGTGCATCTTTGTTGGCTCACTACGTGCTGAGGAGGGAGAAACCTCAGCAGTTGAACTCAGTTTGACAGATCCGCCATGCTTTGATGAGGCGGCACCTGGTAGTTGCAGTGTTTGCCAAAGCTCAGAACAGTTTGTTTTCCAGAATCCTATTCTTTTATGCTCACGATCATATGTAACGAGAGTATTGCGAACGACAATTCCTGTTGAATATTGCACATGATAGTCAATCGAAACAGAAAACGAAATCCAGCTCAGAGTTAGATGAGAGCTTAGAAAAATAAAGCAGACAATCAAGTACCTCCCAAGAGAGTGGTCGGCTCCTTCCCGTTCTGAAAGATTCCCAAACAGTATGCACCATGCTCTTTTCGGTGCTACAATCGCAAAAATAAATATGTAGATAAATAAATAACAACATAAATAGAAATATCTAGGATAATAAGTACTTCTCTAATATAGAACATAAAGCTGAATTCAGAAGGATCCCATCAGTGAGACGCTTACGCGGAACAAATAGTTTTCGGGAGAGAGAGTAATCTTTTGTCCATTGTTAAATACCAAATCAACAGCAGGAAAGCTTTTAGAGAGGTCTGACACTTCACTGAATAATATATACCATAAAGTTTAGCTCATTGTTACATGCGATAACTAATGTAGACACATTACAGAAAACTACCTTCCAGCACCAGAAAAGCATATATCTCGAACATTTTGTTCAGGACCTCGCATAAGTTTAAGGGAACGAGTTTCGTTCATGATCTGCAGAAAGATAATTTAGTAATATATCAAATGCCATATACCCTATAAATCGCGAAGGATAATGCAGAAAGAGTTGAAGATGATTCAGTAATATATCACATGCCATATATATTTAAAACATTGACATGTTCGAATACCTCAATAGGCTAACACCTAAGGGTAAAGGGACGTCAGATTGTAGTATTTGTACTGCGCTAACAGGGAGGCTGTTTCCGTGTTCATACAAGATAAATTGCAACGACAATTTAATACACAATAGAGAAGTCCTCTCACTACACTACCTAGGCTAATAATGACATACCCGAAGGAAACCCCTATATTACACTTGATAACTTCAAAATATTGATACAAATAAACTTCAGAGGAGCGAACAGAGAGGAGAGAGTAAGAAAATGTTAAACAACAGATTGAAGAGTGATATAAGAGTTATACACGCATTCACCATCATATCATTCCAAGCTACACGTTATATCGTCCATGTGTAGCTAGTGTAGACCATCTTGTTTAATCTTTGCAGATTTTAATCGTCTCTCGGCCTTTCATAAGATGGGGTTTGTTCAAGGAAGTACCCGAGGAACCAATACCAAGTAGCATATACTATTATTTAACAGGTGACAGGTTGCAAACATCTTCACAAGACGAAAATGAATATTATCAGTTATGTACTATGAATTATTCCGATAAGAACTTACTGCACTCTTGAAAGCTAGAAATGCTGCTTCAGGCAGGTAAGCATAAGTGGTGCCGCTATCCATTATAGTTCCGAGGTCTCCATCAAAGACCCTTGGACTTAGTGGCAATTCTTTCCCAGCAACATTTAACCCCTTCAGATCAATGTTGTAATAGGGACTGTTTCCATATCGAAAACAAAGAGAGATGAATCAAGTGTAATTTTTTTATTGAAAAGACGGAAAGGCATACATTTAAAACAAACCTGCGATAAGGATCTGACTTGGCGAAAACCATGTCATTAGGGCGTGAAAGGTGGCCAAGAACCATGGCACCACCACCAACGTCCATTCCACCATAGCATAAGGAGAAAGAATCTTTAATCACCTTTTTTTCAACAAGTTGATCAAGAATACTCAGATCTCCTCCTAACAAACCCATAATGCCATCTGCCTGTTGGGTATATAGATCTCCCGTTTCCAAAGTTTCACATCCGAATTGAGCTCTTTGAGGAACGAGGTCACTTGAGTTTCCAAACGACACAACGTCCTCACCAATGACCCCGCTGCTAGAACTCATTTCAGCATATTGCCTTTCATAAACACAATTTTTCTTTTCATTGTCACAGACACAACCAGCATTGCACTTCACTTGGCTGTAAGTAGTGGACAATTCTGGCCGAAACCTTGGATCCTGTTTGCATAGAAAACGAAAAAAGACTTGTCAATATCAGTTAAAGTAATATTTAACCCTCTAAAGACGCCTTCAAGAACCAACAATAGTAATCACGAATGAGAAACTCATGCATAATTATAAAACATAACTAAATCAGCCATCCACACATCCCGTAACTGTTAAGTTCTTTCGATTAACAATAACAAATGCTCATCAGACACCTTATCATATCCCTGAATATTTTTGGATTCGTACACTGAGAATAGCTAAAAGATATCATAAATTACATGATGTGACGGCAAGAGTGAGCAAGCTAGCAGAGTAGGTAAGTTCGTGACCACAAGGTCATGAGTTCGATTCTCCCTACCAACACTTTCTTAGTGAGTGCCTAGTGTGGTCTACTGACGTGATTTGCAGACTTTGTCAGTAAACAAACAACTATGTGAGCGAAAATCAAGTATGCACTGGAATAAGCTGACCTGATGTTTACCACACTTTTGACAGTTAGAACATGGCACAAAAGTAACGGAGCTTCCTGTGTCGACAATCAGAGCAAACATCTGAGGTGGTGTCCCAATCCAAAGACGAGTCGAATAGTATCTGAATCATTAAATTCATATATCTTAATTCAGTTATACAGACATAAGATCAACTGAAATATTCATTCATAAACAGAACAAAAAACAGATTCAACAACTCCAACAAGAAAAATAACAACCCCAATGTTAAATTCAGTCTCATTACTATATCATAGACAATATATACTACAACTACCTATCTGAATTGAAACGTGAAATAGTATTTGACGTTTCAATAGCAGAACTTTCCTTGAAAATTAATTTACACGTCAATATTAGTCGTAAAAGAACTGATGGCTATTAGCCTAGTAGTATCTGACCAAGCTTCTCGTAGGAGTTGTCGGGTTCAAATCATCGTTGGAACCATATTTAACTGTGCAAATTGAAAACCAGGCCGTCTTCATGGCATGTTGGACTAATATTTTTCACTATATACTCCCACCGTCCCTAAATGATTGGTACATTTTGACTTTTCATGGTCAACAAAATATGATTTTAAACATAAATATCTCCTATTCTACATATGAAAAAATTATAAAAAAGTTGATAGTTCAAAAATATATATTGAGACGAATCTAACAATATATCATATGACTATATTATTTCTTATTGATTAATGAGAATTATTGATCAAAGTTATTAAAGTTTGACTATGTAAAGTCATATTGTACCAATGATTTAGGGACGGAGTTATTTATCCCTTATTTGATGAACACTCTCACTTTTAACTTACTTAAATTTGTCCAACAATAATCTAGTTTATTTCTTATTTCTAATTACCATAATTCGTAATCGTAAGATTTGACTAATTTTTACATCCATATTACTTGATATTCTCTTCGTTTCTTCATATTTGTAGGAAAAAAAATTGGCAAAAAGTATAATGAAAGTGTAATATATCAATTCATTGAAACAATATAATTGAAAATGTAAAGATACAACCAATCGCTCATTAACAAAAAAAAAAAAGAAAAAAACAAAAAAAAATGTAAGGATACAACTTTTTTTTTAAACCCACCCACTGCCCCTTTACAATGAGAATCGAATCTAGAACATGTAAGAGCACTGACATCAGCTCTCCTATAATTTTTCCTAAAATACACTTCTAACCGACATTTTTCTATTTTTGGGTTCATTTTTCAGTTGTATACTTTAGCAGCTTCCCTATTATTTACATTAACTTAAAAATTTAAATTTCAAATATGTTAATGTTTTTTTAAATTTTCAACAACTATATTTTTCAAATTATATGTGTGATTTAAATAAGTTGCTAATAAATTCCATTATTTTTTCTTTTTTATTCAAACAAATTTTAAATTTTTTCACCATCAAATTAAATAAATTTTATAGCATCAATATTTTAAGAATAAATTAATTACTAACAATATGTATGTAAAGAGATTATCATATTGAATGTAATATGTACGTAAAGAAATTATGATATTGAATGTAAAATTAATGAAAAGAATGCTATTTTAATATAACTGTAAGTTGAGGGGTGTATAAGAATAGGGGATGAGAGGGAGAAGTGAATAATTATTTGTGGGTCCAACTTATTATAGGAGAGGTGATAAAGTGTATTTTTTGTGTTTTTAGTAAACTGGCTCCTTATTATATGATTTTAAGAACACTGAACACTGATATCACTCGAAAGCCTGCAAACCACTAGACCATTCGATATTCTCTAAATACAACTTTAATACTAAAAAGACAATATTTTTAAAACAAAAAAATAATGTTAAATCGACAAATATAAGGAAATGAAGGGACTACTAAAAAGTCCAAATTTATTATATTTCTTAAAAGTCCAACTTTCTTAGAGCACTCACATAAGTCCTCCTACGATTTTCCCTATTTTTAGAGTTCACTTTTCATCTATATACTTTAACCGTCACTTTTCTATTTTTGGAGTTCACTTTTCATTTATATAATTTAGCAGATTCCATATTATTCACACTAACTTAAAAGTTTTAACTTTTAAATATGTCAATGTTTTTTTTTATTTCCAACAACTATATTTTTCAAATTACATGTGTTTAAATAAGTTTTTAATAAATTTCATTATTTCATTTTTATCTAAAAGAATTTAAAAGTTATAATTTTTATAGCATCAATATTTTAAGAAGAAATTAATCACTAATAATATTTGATGGAAATCAATTATCATATTGAATGTAAATTAATGAAAGTAATGTTATTTTGATATTTTTGCATTGAATATTATACAAAGATGAAATTATTTGCACCAACATGCAGTAGCGACCTCAATGGGATCACGCTTATTCAAAACTTTTTTGTTTGAATTTTTTTTATATGTATAAAGGAAAAACTAATGTAAAACTTAGCATTTAAATTAATATTTGAATATATTTAAGTGTTTTGAACAGACACTTTGAAAATTATGTTGATTTCCAACGGACACTTTAAAACTCCTAGATTCGCTACTGGGAACATGGGATGAAAAGATGAAAATTTGGTGGGAAAATGAGATAAAAAGATGGGAAAAAAATGTAACCGCAATATGAGGAGCGTATAAGATTAGGGGACCAAAGGGGAGAGTGAATAATTATTTAGGGGCCAACTTATTTCGAGAGAGCTGAAAAGTAGCATTTTCACATTTTTTAGTGAATTGACTCCTTATTATACGATTTTAAGGGTACTAATGTGAGTGCTTTTATGTTAATTACCAAGTGACCTATTTTCACATGCATAATACTATTGGAAATAGACTCAAAACATTAGTCGATAGCGATAAAAAAGGTAGTGGTTCGAAACTCACCTCATCACTAATTCACAAAAAAAGCTCTTGCTAGTTGTTTAAAATAGAAACCACAAAGATGGCAAGCTCGGGGCCCATGATAATATAGCATAATTTCAAAATTCAAAATTGGACGACCCTTTTTAGAAGTAACTAATATAATAAACATACCCATTTGTCCTCAGATCATCATGAAGTCCAATGCGGGCATTAGCGACGCCGCCCGACCGGAGGAGACGATGTGAGGAAGAGTTTTTAGAAGGAGTAAGGTATAACGGGAGTATCATAGTGGTCGGTTTCATACAAAAAATGACGTCGTACCACGATAAATATATAAAAAAAATAAATAAATATTGAAGTACACGACGACATGCCATTATGGTACCAGGTTTTTTGCTACCGCAAAAATGATGTAATATTAGAAAATATTTTACGAGGTTGTAATGAAATTGAGGATTTATTTTTGAGGAAGATTATTAAGAAGAAGAAGAAAGAAAAAGATAAAGGCGTTTCAAGTAGGGGTTTGAGATGTTCAATGTTCTGAGTAATTAACTACAACAACAATTAATGTAGGTACACATAACTGTAAGAGTACAAGTTCATTCCTAATGTTGCTTTCAAATGTTAATATTCTTATGACATCTGACTCAATCACCCAATTTTCATGTAAATGCATCGAACTTAAAATATTAGACATAATACCGGAATAGTTCTTTTAGCTCAGTTCGCTCCCTCGCCAAAATTTCATTTGAGCTACCAAAAATTAAAATATTATAACTTTGGGGTAGATTTATAAAGACAGATAAAATTAAGATCTTCTTAAAAATATGAATTACAATTAATAAAAAAATAGATATTGTTGGGTTCGTATATATATATATATATATATCCTATATATAATGTGGGAAGGGGAACTAGAAGTTATATGAAACCCCATGATCTCCTACTTTATAGGAAGAAAAAATAATATAATTACTTCTATCCTATATAACTAGCCGTTTGTACACAGTCCAGCCTGTGGTAATTCATTCTTATTCACAATTATATTTTTGTATAATTTATTTGTTATTATTAAAATTTTGTAACATATATGATAAAATATCAAAAAAAATTGTATACAATTGAAAAATAAATTTGAAGAAATATAAATGCATCGATATTAAATATAAAAAAATACTATTGTATTAGTTAAAAATTACATGATGAGTAATTAAAATATAAATAGAGGTTATTTTTAATATCAAGAAATGCTATTTTCTAATTGGTTAGAAAATATCATGGGGCTTCAAATAAAATAACTAATTTCCCCCTTCCCACATTATATATGGTGTAGATGTGAAAGGGGGAAATTATAAGTTATATGAAACTCCATGATCTCCTACTTTATTGGAAGAAAAAATAATATAATTACTATTTGTTATTTATATGAATATTAAATGACTTTGCCAAAATTTTATATTATTCTACACATTGTATTTAGGCTTAGTTAATATGAGTTACACAAAATTAAATATTTATTTTGTCATCATAATAAGTTCACTAAAAATTAATCAAAAAACTATATATTTAAGTAAGACAAAATGAAATCGCACGGGCAAGACTGCGCACAAACATATAGTATATATATACACACACAATCGATCACTCATGTTTCATAACGTTCACCATTCGATTACTCATGTTTCATTTTGACTTTTTTGATCACTCATGTTTCAATATTATGTCTCAGTTGGTTTATGGATTGACTTTTGTTGAACTCAAATTTTTAACCAAACTGATCCTTAATTTGGAGGGGTAAAATAATCAATTTACATAAAATCGTTTTTGAGTCCATAATTTAAAAACTTCCGAATTAAGCATGAGTTGTTAGATTTAAATTAGTAAAAAATGATTTTATGATAATTGGCTATTATACCCCTCCGAACTAAGGACCAGTTTGGCTAAAAATTGAGTTTGATGGAAAAGTCAATCCAGAAATCAACTGAGACATGATATTGAAACATGAATGATAAAAAAAAGGTCAAAATGAAACATGAATAATCGAATGGTGAACATTATGAAACATGAGTGATCGGTTATGCCATTAATCTTATTTAAAATATCAACTTTTTTATAATTTTTTTGCATATGAAATAAGAGGTATTTACATTTTAAGTTGTGTCTCGTTGATCGTAAAAAGTCAAATGTGAATTAGAAATTGAGGAGGAGGCACAAAAATTGATTAAATAATAAGTGAAATTGTGAATCGTTAATACTATTCAACTGTGCGTCCAGTTGGTAAATCACTTTGTAGCAACAGTGTAAAGAAATGACGAACACTTGGCATACAATATTTTAACCCAGTTTGATATGTCTTGGGGCAACCTGCCTAGTAAAGAATTCCTTATAACAAGATGTTTACAAGGAAAGTCTTATAATTTCAATCGCCCTTGACTATATTCTTCAACTATTGAGTTCTATCTATGTCCCATCATCCCGATGTGACTAAACTATTGTAAATAATGTAAAATGTTTAAGGTTGTTAACTTAATGAGAATTAACAATCTGACAATCAACGTAAGAGTAGAAAAAAAAATCTCTTAGAGACAACTAGTCTAAAAACAATTTTTGAGAGCAAAGAACAAGTATGTTATTTACTTGTACATGTTTCGACTATCTTCGTATATGTAGCCTAGTGATCAAATGAACAAAGACTCCTCTTCTTGAATGTTGATTCATTAGAAGAAGGATTAATTGATCGTTATTAGGATTCTTTTCATTTCGGTCTTAGGATTTAAATTTAAAATTCTTAGTTTTCAAATTGTATTCCATTAAGTCGTCACTAAATCCTACCTCTTCAAATCACGGCTTTGAACACAATTTCTTTGAGTCAGATATCCATGAATCTTGGTCTTCACACATTGGGGACCTCATTTGATTATGTTTAGCTCGAGTCGGCTTTACTAGTGAACAGTTCTTACACATCACAAAAAAACACATTTACGAAAACTGTTGTCTAAGTGAAAAGGTCTTAGACAGCCTACACGGGGCACTGTCTAAGCCTTAGACAATGCTCCCGTTGCCAAACTCGAACCTTTTTGCCAAAATAACAAGTTGATAAAATGTCCCCAATAGTGCCAATCTAAAAAGTTTATCGCACTCTATTGGAGCTTTCATACCCCAAGTCAAGAGATTATATATGGAGTTGTTTGCTAAAACTAATTAGAAACTAAAATTAATTAATTACCCTTTTGTATTAGGTCGAATGGATTATATTATTTGAATTACAGGGACAAAAAAGTCTTCTATTTTTTTTTGAAGATCTTGACTTAAAATTTTATAAATAATTTTGATAAAATGTTGATTTGTTAAGCACTTAATATAATTCATTAACGATAAGTCATAAGTATAGGTATAAAGACTCTCTTTAGAGTTCTCTCTTTAGAGTATCATCTCTCTAACCTTTTAGAGGCTATCAAATCTCTTACCATAATGGATCAAAATATTATTTGAAATTTATCCTCCTCTTATTCTATAAGGAACAATTCATCTTCCATGAATACTCGTATTTTGTACAAGTAAAATTGGTATTAGGATAATTCATGTCAAATGGATATTATTATAATGATGATAATAATAATAGTAATAATATTCCTATTAATGATAATTAAAAATAATAATGCTAGTAGTACTAATATGATTATTATTAATAATAGTAGCAACAATAATCATGATAGTTATAATAGTAATGGTAATAATAACAATTGTAATAATAGTAATTATTATTATCATTATATTAATATTAGTAACAATTGTCATAATAAAAATAATACTTAATAATAATAGCAATTGAATAATTTGATTCAAATATGTCGAATATCTCCATTCTCGGTCGTTAAAATTACTAACTATTTAGACACATTCCAATATGTGCGAACTGATTTATTATGCAACATGATTTTTGATGTATAATAATGATCAATTTTAAATTTCACAAATTATAAAATATTTGTTTTGAAGAACATTGTAAATGAAATATTTTAACTAAGGATAAATATGAGGGTGCTTGAATAAAGTAGTTTTTTTTAGTCGTAGAAATTGAAATGTTAATTAGTATTTATATATATATATAAATTATTAATTAAAAAAATGAGAGATTGCCATGTGACTTTTGGACCTTGGACATTATATATAGTATAGATTTCGCGCTTTCAAAAACTTAATTTGAGATTCAAAAATGATACTTATGCAATATATACATATTCCTATTGTTTTAGACTTTAAATTGTCGTTAAGTTAAACTTCTCGTTTATAACTACTTATCATTTTAGCATAACAAATTGTATGTCTATATTTTTAATATATTTTTCAATTAACTTTTATCATAATAAATATGTTAAAGTGAATGATGTTAAGAGTCTATGGGGTTCCACTCTAAAACCAATTGACAATAGGGGGAATAGCCCAAGATATTATATATTGACCCGGGAGGACACCGATATCCGATGTGGGTGTGCATCTTAACACTCCCCCTCACGTGTAACCCATTCATCGGGGGAATATTCCTCGCCGGTATTAACTGCCGGAAACAACATCGACGGGTTACACGTGCCTCAATACCTCGGGGTTTGGCTCATGATACCATGTTAAGAGTCTTTGGGTTCCACTCTAAAACTAATTGACAATAGAGGGAATAACCAAGATCTTATATATTGCTCCGGGAGAACACCAATATCCGATGTGGGTATACATCTTAACAAATGATATGAATCGAAACGATGGGAAGAAGTGAAGATATCATTTCCTATTAATATCGTTTGAGAATATCTTTAGCGCGCAAAAACATTAAATTTTCCCCGACCGCGCCAAACCCAAAATATGAGTACCACGCTGGCAATCCGCGCCATCACTTTCCAGCCAATCACATTCATCCCCTCTCCTCTATATAAACAAACCCCACCCTCCCTTATCACTCACTTCAATCGCCATCCCAAAATAATTGTCCAATTAGGTCTAGGGTTTTTGTCCATTTCCATCAAAACCACTACAAAATGAGCTCAAAAGAGGGAGGATCTCAGGGAAAAGGAGGCAGAGGCAAGGCGAAAAACACCAAGTCGGTTTCGCGATCATCGAAAGCCGGTTTGCAGTTTCCAGTAGGGAGGATTGCGAGGTTTTTGAAGGCGGGGAAATATGCCGAACGTGTCGGTGCTGGTGCTCCTGTCTACCTCTCAGCTGTTCTTGAATACCTCGCTGCTGAGGTAGTTTATCATTTCTTCAATTTATTAATAATTTCTGGATTATTTAGTAGTCAAATTGGTTGATTTTCGGAGCAATTTATTTTAATTGATTTTCTCACTCGTTGGTTTGTTTATTTTTATATTATATTTTTTGTATTTTTCATAATGTGGAAAATTGAGAAGTTTATTAAAATTAATTGGAAATAGCATTTAACTATGTTTCAATTCTTTTGATCAACAATAGTTGGAAATTTCTTATATACCGGAGGCTTCTTTTCCGGTATCATACCGGACTATAAATCTGGACCCTTGAATAACAATGAAAATTGAGATTTAATCTAATTCGTATTTAACCACAGTTAGTAATAAACTTGAAAATCTCAATTTAAACATAGAACTTTTTTATATATTTTACACGAAATATCATTTGATGTATATACAAACCTTTGAGATCGTAATTTAAAAAGTCAACCATTGAAATTTTAAAATAGACAAAATTTTTGGGACAATTACCTTAACACCAATCTGCAATTCATCTACATCCTTGAATTTCTTAGTCGAAACTGAGGAAAAAAACACATTAATTGAAAAATAATCGATTTGAAGCTTTGATAATTGGTGAAAATTGGGGAATTAACTAGATTAAAACCGACAAGCACAAAGATTGAAATTAAAAACTGAATCTAAAAAGACTTGAAAATTAATAAATAGAGAAAAAATAAAACCTTGAGAGTTGCGTGTTGGTGGTGACTTTGTGGAGATAAATGAGATGGAGGTGATATGATGAGTTCAGTGGGCTGGACGATCGAGATTGGTGTTGTCTAACGGTGGCGGAGAAGTGAAGAAAATTGTGAAGAAGAGATAGTGAGTTAACTGTGGTTAAACTTGAATTAGACTAAATCTCAATCTCAGCCGTTCATTGTTATTCAAGGGTCCAGATTTGTAGTCCTGTATGGTACCGGAAAAGAGGCCTCCGGTATATAAGAAATTTTGGCTAAAATTTTAACTACATGAATATTTAGATCAATTAATTTATCGATTGTCTAGTCCTTTCTTCTACCGTCTGTATCTTAACCCAGAGGATCATCAACCTATTTTTTGTAAATTTGTTTGTATTGTTTAGTCCAATTGTTTAATAGTTGGATCAATTAATTTATTGATTTTTAGAGCTGAGTTTCTGATTCTGTTGATTAATAATGAAGTAATTGATGATTAATTTGAATTGGTTACAGGTGTTAGAGTTAGCTGGTAATGCAGCAAGGGACAACAAGAAGAACCGTATTGTGCCACGACACATTCAGCTTGCAGTGAGGAACGATGAAGAGCTGAGCAAACTGCTTGGTCAGGTGACGATTGCTAATGGTGGGGTGCTTCCTAACATTCACAGTACTCTGTTGCCAAAGAAAGCTGGCGGAAAGGGTGAAATCGGGTCGGTCTCTCAGGAATTCTAGATGTGCTATGTCCTCGGTTTATATGTTTATCGGGACTCGTTTTGACAATGTGTTATATAATGGTTTTGTGTTGTCATATGAAGTAATGAGGTTGTTTCCAGTGATCTTTAATGGAATTACAAATTCTATAAACGAGTTCAATATTCGGAGATCTGTTCTTACAGTCGTTGACTCAAGTACAATACCTGCTTTGTCGATTTGTTTCTGTTTGTCCTTGATAACTTTAGTTGTATATCAATTTAGTAACATCTTGCACTCGATCCTCTCTAGTAACCTGATTTTGAGTCTAGATGTGGCTACACAATCGATAGGCGATTTTTACTTGGGAGACTGTTCTCTATTGTATGAATGCAGAAGCTGATCGATCTTTGGCACGCCATGGCCTCTGCCAATTTGGACCTAGCAAGGTCATGACTACTTAGAATAATGGTAGTGTTTAGTGCAGCATATCTCACCCTCTTGTAAGCTTCGTCGTCTGTGAAGTTCAACCATTTGAGCACATTGTCCATCTGTTCCATCATTTTATTTGATAGAAAATTAGCCAACAGAGGGTTTTGAACGTTATAATGAACATTGCCGAGTGAGAACAAACCTTCGCGATATCAGAATGAAGCATCTGGGAGTAACCAAATAGCAGATGCTCAGTCACCAACCCAGCAAGGATCACACAGAGAAACCTGTTTAATGTCTACAATAGCATAATTCCTCACTGAAATATAAATATACAAACTGCAGTCTCCAAAACAGTATACTGAATTTCGAGTTCTTTTAACATTTTGTTCATATAATCGACTTGCTAAATCTGCAATATTATAATCTTCGAATTATGATTTAAAACGAAATATGAACATGTACTCCGTAATTAACAATTGCAATCAGAGTTCAAATGTTTGCATTATGCAAGCTGACTAAGATATTCAGTTACCTCATTGCTCAATTTTCTTTTAGTCCTCTTTCTGTTTTTGTTCGATGTATCTGCAACATCAATCTGCTAATAATTTGCATATGAAAAATTTAGTACAGGTAGCTCGAGAGGCTTAACGATACCACCATAAATAGGCTCCCCAGTCAGTATCATCAACTATAGTCACGTTGAACGATCAAGTTTGTAAAGTACGTCTAGACAAGTTGTGCCACACGATTAATTCTTAATGATTACTCGTATTCAGAAGGTCAGTAGTATAATTTAACAACAAGGTAATCTTACCTCTGATAGGAACTCAAACCCAGGAAACTCAACCATCCCTCCTGCAAATCTTTCTTCCATCAGATCCTGCACGCTCGGTATTTTGTATTGTTTAGGCAATAGCCCAAGCAAATAACCAACAAGAAAATGACCTGCTTCATGCTGCAGAACGATTCAAAGATCATCTGTAAGTTCTTATGATGACTCGTGATTGGAAGTATGATAGGTGAGGTCCCAAAACAGGCGAGTAAGAAATAACATGACACAGTTAGGTAAGGTCAACAACATAATTCCAAAATCAGCAACCAAATCCTAACATACCTCCCAGGTTTAGTTACCTATGCTCGACATGTGATATTAGATGAGATATTGTATTCGAATTTCATATGTTTTCGGGGAAGGGAGATCTTACTTGCAAGCACATGAAGTGATCTTCAGAAGAAGAATTATCGCATTCATTGTCTACTGAATCCGATTCTGATGCTAACCCCTACAATAATAACGTCATAAGAGCAGTTCCCCCGATGATAAGGATTACATTTGTGCATAAACAGCAAATACCACATTGTTGCAGGCTGAGCTAGCGTGTTCCTCAACCGCAAACCGCCTACAGCACTCAATCGAATGCATTACCCGATCAATCAATGATGGTTGACCGGGTAATGAGGCTGAGCTGATATCCTTATTCTGAACTTCATTGAGTTCCAATATCTTGCTGGGCACCAATTTGATGGATGCGAAGCCACGTAAGCCAGCAGGGTGACGCTGTAGCTGCTTGACCAATGAAAGAGCTTGCTTATAGTTTCCATTATCCAATTCCCGATCGACACGTGTCAACATCGCAGGGCGTGCAAGCCCGGCTTGAAGTGCCGGAATATGGTACATTCCAATCTTCGAGTCGAACACCAAAACTTGAAAATTTGGAAACTAAATACTGCTAAATCATATCTTTACTTATGTGGCTGAAAATTGGGAACAACAATTTGCATACTTGAACAGTAAAATAGAAGGGGGCGAAATGTCAATTTTGCCCCTTATTCGAATTTTGTTTAAAAGCTACACTGAGATGACATAATATAAGTGTGGTTTTTTTAACAAAATCGCATTTGTTTTACTCGAGTGAATGTTTGTAGGTTGAACGTTTTGATGAATGTTTAATGTCTAAATATTATCTTAATATGAATTGTGTCATATTATCAATTTACAATTTATACAATATACGAAACAAATTAAGGAAATTTTTTTCACATATTTACTCCATTTTTATAACCAAAACAGTTTGAGCACGTGACTGATACATTGATGTATACATTTCAATAAATGTTTGGTTAATTTGTATGAATTTACAACTTAAATACATTTGGGTAATTAATGAGAAAGCAACAAAAGAAAGTGTACCATACAATTACAACTTCTAGAAAAACCAACCACCATGACCATAAGGCTCATAAAAAAAAAAAAATCCAAAATTGTAAGAATGTCATAAAAAGTTCCAAATATTCCTCTAAGATGAGTCCACTAAAGTTTTACCCAAATGCCTTCACTAGGAACTTCTTGATGAACCACAAACAACAGGTAGTATCTTGATGGTATAATATTGCATGAACTAGGAATCATCACTTTTGTACTAAATCTTGATTGTCCTTCAACAATTACCTTCTCATGAGTAAGCTCAATTAATTTTTGACCCATAGAAAATGAATGAGTGTTGAATGGGGGTGCAACCATTGTTACCTTGACACAATTCGGATCGAGTTTACCAGAAACACTAAATCGAATTTTGACCTCGTGACCGTACTTGATCCGGGTTTGAGATTTAGGCGAAAGAATCTTGGGGCGGAAATGGGCATATCCTGGTTCCAAATATGATGGCGAGAATGCTTCCAAGCTCAACTCGGTTGGGTAAAGCACATTAGTGAAATTGTAGAAATTATGAGGATTGCTACCACCGACAAGAACCCGACCATCACGAAGCAACACCGCGGTAGAATGATACATTCTTGCTATTTTAGAAGGATTCTGTATCTCGAATCTTGACCCGAGTGGATTGTCGGGTTTGTAGATAACCGGACAAAGAACAGGATCCCGACCCAACTCCCAACCCGCGACACCCGAAGCACCGCCATTAATAATCAAAACATTCCCATTTGGTAACAACACCATGTCACCCATGACCCTAGGCATAGGCATAACTTCCATCACCCATTTAGGATGGGAATCATTTATATCAATTCTTGCACATGTATCTAGTCCTCCAACAAATTCACCTTTCAGGGCTTTAAGAAATGCCCCCTTAGGTGCACCTCCACATACCAACACTTGAGCCGATAACACCTCATCTTTGCCCTGCATCTTTAGCGGTAAAAGAACCGCAGAGCCGGTACTCGGGTAGCTTCTCGGTTCGCCTCCAGGGATTTCTGGGTACTTCTTCACCACAACCCTTTTGTTATAATCGAACAATATGGCTCGATTATTCGCGAAAACAAACAAATTTCCATCTGCATTAAGGAAAACAAAAGGGTATAAATTGTTCTCTATATTTTCATCATTTGTTTCATCCAAGAACGGCAATTTGTATAGTTGATCACCTCCCTGAACCTTCGGATAAAACTCGAAATTGAACTGCCCTCTTCCTCCAACAATAATTTGCCTCCCATCAGGTAGAATGTGATTGGTTGCATACCATCTGCTGGCAAGTAAGCCATCTTTGATTTCTTTCCAGTCACATTTTTTGTCTTTGCATGACTTGTGAAGGCGAACAACACGTTCGCCTTCACCAGTTCCGCCAGTCTGAACCAGTGATCCATCAGACGTGGCGGAACCAGAGGAACACCAGACATTGGTAAGCACCATAAGGGGTCTGATTGAATTTCGAACAACATCATATTCTACTGAATGGGCAGAGCAATCACCCGAGGGACCGAAATTCGGGTCAATTCTGCAGTTTTTTCCAGGTAATGAAATGTTGGATTTTCCAAAATCAGTTCTGTCGAAAATGACAACTTTATCGTTGTTTAGTAGTTGCATGTGCATGGCTGATATACCAATACTTGGAAGAAGGAGCTCCCACCTGCCTCCGACGGCCTCGACTGAGGAAATGTTCAGGAGCACTGGTGGCAGAAGGAAGAGCTTCCATAGGAGAAACCAAAAAGAAAATGTTTGGGTACTCATTTATTTCTTGGCTGAATTTATCGGGATCTTATATATTTACCCGGAAGATCTTAAGTCAGTAACGTGAGACTGGAATCCTTGATACTGTTTAATGTTTTTTGGTAAGGTTGCAATGAGAAAAATAATGCAGGATTGGGACAGTATGCATAAGTACATTTATAGGCTTAGTCGTTGAGAGGAAGATTCATCGGCGGATCTCGTTATTTTAAAGTGAGTGTTCGAAATTGACATATATTTTAAAGTGGATCTTCCGAAGATTGAAAGTAAATGAAGATATATAAACAGCTCATAGTTTGCATGCAACCTGACGCGTTGAGCATATATTCTGTTGTTATAATAAATTATGAGCATCAACATATATGCTTTTGTCTTGGATCTGATCTATAGGGATGATGCATGAAAATATAGTTATTGGTTGATTTGTTGAGGGGTTAATGGTTACTGTATTTATTGTTTGAAAAATTGGTAATCTTTGCCTTCACTTATATCTTCAAAATTTGGCTCAAAGATGCATGGTATATCCATTTTTTTTGGGTATTCTTTCGTCGGTATTGTTATGAATTTTGTCGTTTATGCCTAGTAGTTAACAATCATTTAGGGACGGAGAGAGTATGTCCTTAATTTCTTATTTAACTCTTATTTAAAAGATGAAAGGTAAGATGGGAGTTCTTATGATTTATTAAAAGAAGTAAAAAGATAAAGATATATAAAAAGAAGAAAAGGAGCTTCAAATTGTAGTACAAGGAAACTACAACATGTTATAAAGGTAGGGAATAATCGAATGCATAGGTTGAGATTTCCTACACAACGAAAAAGATTTGTAAGAAGATGATACAACTAATTTTATACCTCGCGAATATTTAGTTCAAGAAGGGCATTATATATCTCAAACTCGAGAATCAATTGATCTGTATTGGTTCACAAAACAACACGTGCAAAATACTACTAGAAATACTTTGTATTAGTGCCATAAAATAATACGTGCACATTAAATGACTTAATGGTTAAGTGGTCTACTAGTAATTTAGATGTTCTGAATTCGATTCTCATTGTAAGAATGGTGGGGATGGTGGGTGATTTTTTAGAAAAAAGTGGATTTAGGGTAGGATAAAATATAAGGGAAAAGTTAATATAAATCAAGTTAACGTAGATGTCATGTCTAGAAAATAAACATGTTCCACTATGATTGTAACGTGGGCATGATAGCCAAGGGCTTCGGGGCCTCGAACCTGGCCAAACCGAATACCCACCGAATACATAATGGACTTGTACCAGCCTCGGGCCTGTGACCCAAACGCTTGGCCCAGAACTCGTACCATCAGAGCAGGCTTGGTGCCTTCGACAGACACATCTACTGATCTACCCACACTTATTATACTAGTAAGATATTACATGCGTTGCACGTGGTAACCATTTTTTTGAAAAATTATATGAATTTTATTTGCTTAATTAGAGGTAAATAAATGGAGAGTGTAAATGACTTTTACTTTCAAATAACCAATAATATTTATAGAGATTACTCTCTAAGAAAATTAATAGATGGATATCCCTATTTTTGTATAAAATAAAGGATATTTATTGAAACAAAGAGTACTTTATTATTTGTGTCACTCTCAAAAGATGAAATAATTATGGTTGTGTAACTTTCAATATTTTAGTTATGATGTTTTATTTACATTGAAGCACATATATCCGCACTTCTCTGCAAGCCTCACTTAAACCATCACATATAAAGTTTTGAGTGGTTCATGATCTTCACTGCACAACAATCCCTCTCTCCGTGTGGCATACATAGATTAAGTCGAGGACAGGGATGGTGATAAAGTGCAAAAGGTCTATTATTCTGTATTGGTGAAAGCCGTTGACAATCTTGATCAGATAATCAGTCATCTTTTTGTGGTACTGTGTAATACCCGGCCCTGAGTGGGCGATGTGATATATTTGATATGATTTGATTGGTACTACTCATATCATCAAGATGCATCTTCTTTTCGGTAGCCAACTCTGAAGAACTCCAAAGTTAAGCGTGCTTGACTTGGGGTAATTCTAGGATGGGTGACCCACTGGGAAGTGTCCCAGTGAGCACGTGAGTGAGGACAAAACGTGCTGGAAAGACCCGTGATGGTTTGTGAGGCCAGTCCATCAAATCAAATAACGTTCCGACCCGGCGTTCCGGGGCGGGGCGTTACAAATGGTATCAGAGCCGAGCCGTCCGGAATTGTGAGATGAGTCTCACACGGATGGTACGGTCTTGCATGTGGATGTGGATTTGGATGTGGATCAACGAGGACGTTGATTGTTTAAGTGGGGGAGATTGTAATACCCGGCCCTGACTGGGCGATGTGATATATTTGATATGATTTGATTGGTACTACTCATATCATCAAGATGCATCTTCTTTTCGGTAGCCAACTCTGAAGAACTCCAAAGTTAAGCGTGCTTGACTTGGGGTAATTCTAGGATGGGTGACCCACTGGGAAGTGTCCCAGTGAGCACGTGAGTGAGGACAAAACGTGCTGGAAAGACCCGTGATGGTTTGTGAGGCCAGTCCATCAAATCAAATAACGTTCCGACCCGGCGTTCCGGGGCGGGGCGTTACATACTGGCAAGAGCACCTATAATCATTGACCATAACAGGAAACATAGAAGTAAATGAAACAACCCATTCCCCAGTACTTGATTTCATTAAATTATTCCGAGCCCATAAGATTTAACAGTCATACCACAATGCTGTCATATGATAGTGAAAGTAATAACTTTTAAATATGAACTATAATTACAGTGAAGGAAGTTTATAGATACAAGGTAATAAATAAAAATAAGCATTCAATAATAGTACTAATATAGATAAGAATATGATGTAAAAATTATATCAATAATAAAATTAAAATGAAAGAAACACCAAACCTGTTTCATTTTTATAAGTATTATACACTGAATACTCATAGGACTCTTCACCAATGTAAAAACAATTTCATATGGTATGCACTATTGCAAAAATAAATTTTGTAGCTAAAATCGAGAAGAGTGACAAAAAACGTATAAAAGAGCTTTAGAAAAATAGAGCAAAAAAAAAACGCTATCTAATGCTATAAATTAAAGACGTATAAAGTCATATATTTAATTTACTCTAATTATGTAATTTTATTTTATATACTATTTCCTAAAATAATTAATTTAATGACTCTTAAACTTATTTTTAAATATAAATTAGGTTTTTTTTGTGTTGAATATATTAATTCATATTATTCGTTTTCTCTAATTATGTATCTGTACTTTATATATTAGTTTATATAGATAGTTAATTGAATGAATCATAAACTTCTTTTTAAATATCAATTATGTTTTTTATTGTGTAACTTTCGAATTGTGAAAGTCATTACCTTCATTGAATTTAATGACTTATTATTAGCATGAATTGATGAACAAAATGAAATAAATGAAGATGATTTCTTCTTCGTGTAAATTCAACTTTGCTCTATCGTGTACTTTTTAACTTTAGACGTATTACCTATAACATTGATTAATAATTATTTAATATTTTTATCGATGGAATTCATTTTGCATTAAGATATGACTAATAGACAATCAAATCTATAATTGCTTCAGTCAATAAAGTTTTGATCAATGAAAAAGAAGTAAGAAGAAAAGACTAAATAAGACATTCTTTCAAAATATTATACAAAGACAAAATAAATTTTGGAGTTTCTGTTTTTTATGTATTTGAATTTTCACCTTACTATCGAATGATTTTTAATCTTTTTTGTCGAAGTAATTTCATAATTTGTTATTAGCTTACACGAAAGATAAGTTGTACTATCATGACTGTTAAGTATCATATAAAATTCTAAATAGAGCAACTAATTTTTTTTGTAACTATATGATTTTACTTAAAGTATATTAGTTCATAAAATGTAAATGGAGCAATTGTTACACTTATTTAATTATTTGCATTTTGTACATAGATATATTAATTCATAGATTACATTATAAAAAATATACAAATATATTTCAGTTATAGTTTTAAATTTCTTTTATATATATGAAGTCATATATTTCATTTTTCTATAATTACTTAATTATTCTTCTTATATATTAGTTACTAAAATAGTTAATTGAATGACTCTTTAACTTATTTTTAAACGAAAATAGGGGGGTTGCTACAGCCGATTCTGATGCTAAATGCCTTTACTTAATCCCATGGCTTCCTTCCATTAATTGTGAAAAGAGTGAAAAGTCATAACCTCCACACAATTTAATGAGTTATTATTGACATGAATTTAATTACATGAATATATTTATTTATACAATCATCATTTATCATTATAGAATATATTGAAATTTTCTCTAATAATGTAATTTTACTAAAATATATTAGTTTCATAAAGTTATAAATAGGGCAACTGAAAATTTCTCTAACTATATAATTGTACTTAAAATATATTAGTTCATAAAATTGTAAATAGAGCTACTCGTATACTTATTTTTAATATTTTACATACATATATTAACTCATAACTATCTTTTACTTATAGTTTTTATTTTCTTTTGAATATTTGAAGTCATATAATTAATTTAATGACTCTTAAACTTAATTTTAAATATAAAATATGTTTTTTTTTTGTGTTGAATATATTAATTCATATTATTCGTTTTATCTAATTATGTATCTCTACTTATATATTAGTTTATATAGATAGTTAATTGAATGAATCATAAACTTATTTTTAAATATCAATTATGTTTTTTATTGTGTAACTTTCGAATTGTGAAAGTCATAACCTTCATTGAATTTAATGACTTATTATTAGCATGAATTGAATCCATAAATTTAATTTACGAAGGTTATTCCACATTAAACTAATCATAAGGAACCTATATTATTAGTTATAAAAATAATTATATTTAAATTATGAAAAAGCAAAACTTATGAAAATTTTAAACTAATCTAAAGTACTAAAAGAATAATATTTATGTTCAACATGTACTAAAAGTTCATAAAATGATTAAATTTATTATTAGTTATCAAAATTACTAATGACATTTGAGAGAATAGAAATCGCCTTATTTCTTTCACTTTTTTTGTAAGACTAAGATAAAAATATTTATATTTAACATGTTTTATGATAATATGAAAATGCCATGTGTTTCTTTCATTTTTTGTAGGACTAAGATAAAAATATTTACATTCAACATGTCTTATGATAATATGAAAATATTACAAAATTCAAATAATTATTAAATATATTATAAGTAATGAAAATAAATAACTAATGTCACTTGAGAGAATAATATAATTAGCACATGAAGATAGACAACAAAAAAGAATTCAACTTCATTTTTCAAATAATATAATTTATATTCATACCCCATCATAAGGTCCCCTTGTCTATGAAAATTACATTATCTTCAATTTAAAACAAAAGATAAATGCTATGAAAAATACATAAATTTACACGACAAGAAGAAATCATCTTCATTTATTTCATTTTGTTCATCTTCATATCTTCTTCTGGTCTTCATATGAGAATATAATCATCACCCAGCCAGTAGTTGATCAGTCACTCTAGCCACACAAAAGAAAGGTATTAGTAATGTTGTTGAAAGAAAATAAACACAACATATATGAAACAAAATGCACCCTTAGCACTCTGAATAAAAAACTTTTACAAGTATTTCTTTTACAAAAGAAGAAGTTTGAAATAAGTGTGACATACCTTGTTAAGAAGATCAAGTAAGGCTTCACAATAAGAATTTATCTCGGATGCCTTTGGAGAAATCATCTTAGGTTATCCTGCGACTATAGAGAAGCACAAATCCATAAATTAACAACAAAACAATATCATCGTGATAACAATTCTCAAATTCTAAATAAACTTGATTACATGTATAAATATGTACATGAAGCCAATCTTGCCAAGTAAAATTCATCGAATTGACATTCTAGAATATGACACACCTCATTCGTATATTAAGATGGAGTAAGACACATGATATTTATAATGATTTGTGTAATGGTGTTACTTATAAAGAGTAACTTAGTTACCCCACTATGTTTTTACTTAAAGACCATTAAATATTATTCAAAATAAAATACTTATTCTCTAAGTTGAAAAGTCATTCTAGTATCATTTTTACTTATATAAAACGTTACTTGAATTATTGTTATATGGTAACTAAATAAAAACATTTCATATTTATATTATTTAATCATGAAACATTTAGCATACTTATAAACTAATGCTTATTTCATAAAGTAAATAATCTATCATTCATGCTAATGGAGAATCAATATTCTATTTAAAATACGTGACTACATTCTTATTTTTATAAGTATTATAGGTTATATTGTACCCATCTCTTCAGCTTCCCATTAAAAGATATATACAATTGAAAAATTAATATTAATATCTATATATTATTTCATGATGTACATATCTCTTCAGCTTCTCATTAAAAGATATATAGTATTTGAAGGTGTTATTGTATTAGTTTAATTTGATTATATGTGCTTAGTTTTTATTTTGATATAATTATTATTAGAGAAAGTTGAATTGGCTCATCAAAGTCGTGATCCTAAAATTACACTAAATAATACATGTAATTACATTTATTATGTAGGAAATGATAACACTAATAACGGTAGTGATGTACCTTATCTGAGTTATCTGCATTCGAAGGAATTTTGTTAATTTGAATATCAATTTATTACTTCATAATGTACTTATCTCTTCAGCTTCTCATTAAAAGATATATACAATTGAAAAATTAAATCAATAGTAATATATGAATGGGAAGGGGTAAAATAGTCTTGACAAAATGTGGAAGAAACACCTAAGTGTGTTGGCTCTTTTATAAGTATTATAGATTATAGATTATAGATTATAGATATAGATTATAGATTATAGATATAGATTATAGATAAGGGAAAACACATCCACATAGATTATCATTTTGTCGGTGGATCAACTTCCACAAATCCTACATTTACAAATTGATCTCTTATACATACACACACACCCCCTCCCTCCTGAGTAGTGATATGTTGACATGAAATGACTATTTTGCCCCTATTTGCAAGTGTAGTAAGGGAGAGATAGTTAAGTTGGGGATAAAATTATCATTTCACACTCAAGAAAAACATTATTCAGGTATGTGTGTCAGTGTGTATAACGTTGCCCATTTACAAATAAGAAGCAATATAGTCATTTCACTTAATATAAAAATACTGTTTAACACTATTTGATTGTGTATAAAAGCCTAATTCCATGGCGAAATTTTTTCCCCAGTTGAGACAAGAAGTTCGGATGGATGGTTCATTGCATGTCTAGTCAGGTCTCGAGAGCGAGTGTCTTAGTGGAGAGCGTTCTATAGTTCTTATCCCTAGTCAAATTGGAAGTGACGGAGCACCATTTTAACCTTAGCTAGCGCACGAAAGTATCGGTCAAAATATAACACAATGACGACTTTACACGTTTTCATTAAATCCTTTATTCATTCAATATTAATCAAACGTGTGAAAGTATCTGGAAAGTAACTTCTCATTCTTTTTTTAGAATTCTACAACTAAACTCATGGAATTGTAGTTGAAAAATTAATTCGATGCGGGACCACGAGTTGGATGCTCTATGAATGATGATTTCGTCTGTTGAGTTGCTTTTCCCATTTCTTATTTCCTAGTTTCTTTCCAACATATAAGAATATCATAGGAATCGCAACCAACAATACTTTTATACTTTGGCTAATAATGAAAATGTATGAAAACGTCATAAATTATATTTCGATCGATATTTTCGAACGTTCGCTAAAGGTAAAAAGGGGAAAAATTTACCCCCTCAAAATATGGTACGTGGAAATATATGCACCCCAGATTATATACCCAATGCTTTAAACTACACGTATCACTATTTCATTTCTGGATATACTGATTACCGAAGCCTATAATCTGTAAGCTATGAATTTCATCTTATCGTCTAATTTATTCTTGTAATTATATGTGTAATGGAAGCTTTATTTAGCGTTAAGATTGATGTTAGCCCTAGATTATTTCAGGAAACTATGAATTACTCACTATATGAATATGCTTCACTTTTAAATTTTGAACTCATTCATTTTTAATTTTTTAAATTGATTACTTTTGTGTGTTTTACAATACTTAGGGCTTATATGATCGTGCAACAGAGTGATGAACAAATTTGGAACAAAGGATTAATTCGATTATGTCGTAGAAATTGTCTAGTTTAATTTTGCAGTAGTCGAAATTAGCGAAAAATTTACAACCTTATTTAACCAGACTAACTTTAATTTGAATAAAAATTCATGGTAATATTGAAATGCATTTGATATATTTTGCAAGAAATATTGTATCATATATGGCAATTATATAGTATGTATAAACAAATATGCTTAGTATGTTGTTATTGTTGTAATGATTTTGATTATCTTGACGTAAATCGTTGAAGTTTGGGTAACTTGATGTGCAATTCCACTTACTCACTTATTTGCGAGCATTTTATATAAGTATATTTTCAAACAGTGTCTTTTCGAGTTTAAACTGGCAAAAGGTCAAACTCGAAAAGCCATTGTTGGCACATGTCTTACTAAGGGTATGTGATGCTAACACCAAGCTTGGTTCGTGGCGGTTGACCTTCTGGGCTATGTGAATGGGGTGTTCTAGCTAAAAGCACTTCAATGAATACATTTATACGCTGTAGTCTTTGTAGTATGTACTTCATGGAAAAGAAATTAGACTGATATGGAAGTTCTGACAAACAATAGTGAAAACTTATCTACATTTAAAATGATATGTGAAGGTGAACTTGATATATTTAAATAGTATAATGTGGGTCAAATATCAGATTTTAGTAATATAATACAGACTACAGAGCATAGTTAATTTTGTCGACAAAATTTAATTGTTGTTTTTATGTTCTCTCTGCCTCTGTAGATATCTACGTGTTCATTTATATGGTTATATATCTTCATAACGTTAGGTTGCTAGTGGTTCACGTTTAAGTTTGTTTACCTGATTGAGGTACTGAGACCTCAACAAAATCACCTCTTCTAGTTGCAACGCAAATCAAGTATCGAATCATGGCTATGGAAAAGGCGAAAGAGCTTGTTTCCTCTAACCCTGTTGTTGTTTTCAGGTACTTTTCCGTAATTCTCATATTTTATTGATGATTGATGTTTGTTATTTCTGTTGATTGATTTCGTGTGTTTGTCAATTAACAGTAAGAGTTACTGTCCTTTCTGTGTTGACGTGAAGAAATTGTTGGATCAACTTCAAGCTACCTACAAGGCCGTTGAGTTGGACTCTGAGAGTTAGTTCTCTTGCACTCATAGTCGCACCCACATGCACCATGTTGTTCTGTATATAGGGCGAAGAGCCATGGTTACATCGCTTTGATTAGTGATTATCAAATGCTCACATTCCAACTTAGCTTTGAGCTATAAGATTGTAGGTTAAGCTATTAATTTAAATTCAATTCAATTTAGAGTTTTGCTTTTGTTCGTTATAGGACTTTTAAGATCATACTAGGTGCTCTGCGGGTATATGAATGTGAGGGATGATTTTGAATCATAATATATTCTTTTGAGTTGGTGTTTAAACTATCATTGTATTTTGGTTTGTAATATTCTTATACTTCCGCCGATGATTATTTTGTTTATATTTCAAGTTGTTAAGGAAGACCACCTGTTATATTAGTTATTATGACATAAAATTGTAAATGTGAATTGCAATATGAGTTTTTCCAGTAGGTAAACAGATGTTGTAAATATTTATCGCTACAAAACGTGTCATAGTATACTCATTGCATATGTTTTGTTTAGGTGATGGAAGTCAGATACAGTCTGCACTGGCTTCATTCACTGGACAACGCACTGTACCTAATGTCTTTATTGGTGGAAAGCACATTGGTGGTTGTGATGGTATGCATCCACGGGTGCTAGCGTAACTGCTAGACCATTGGATTATCTCATTTTTAAAACTACTTATGCTTAATAGAACTTTGTTTTTTTGAATCAGCCTCCAATGTTTTCTTGATGTTTGCAGATACACATAACCTGCACTCCCAAGGGAAGCTCGTCCCACTGCTGACCGAGGCTGGAGCTGTTACTTCGAAGGCTAGTGCTTAAGAGTTAAGTCTTTATGCACTCTTACTACTACGCAATAAAGACTTCGTTTCCAGTTCTGTTCATGTAAGTGCTCAAGAAGAGATTACATGTATACATTAATGTCCATCAGATATTCAGATTAATCTGCTCATGGAAGAGAACATAAAACTTCCTTCATATTAAGAACTTCCAGTTTATTGTAATATTAACTTCTTCTAGTCGCAATATTATACTGATCTCTAGAGTTTAATAAGTTATCATGGTGTTTTTATTTTATTTTATTAAACCCACTGTAGGGGCTTACGTGTTACTCAAAGAGTAAAAGATAGAAGGTTTTACAAGTGCATAATAAAAACAACAAAGCATCTAAAATAAGAGGTCAATATAGTGGGGTGATCACAAAGTCTGATGTGCGGTGACGAAGAGATAGGGGTTCGGGTCTCATATCATCGCCCCTTCCAAGTATGAAATAGCTGCCGCTCCAGAAGGAAGAAATGCTCGCAAAAGCTTAAGATGAGTAAGTTATCATGATGTTGTGAGGGAATGCAACAATTGTTAAAGCAATGTGTTTTAAGTCCTTACGGCAACTGATAAGCTTAGTCTTAGTCTTGAAAAGTACTTCTCGACTTGCTATGAGTGAGTTATACAAATACCTTATTCATATTTACTTGGTTCGTGTTGCCTATTATTCATGGAAGGTGCTTAGAAGTTCGGAATTCGTGGTAGAGGTGTGCTTGGTTTGACTTGGTTTTGAATGAGAACTGGAACTGAACTTTAGTCGTCATTTTTCTCTAAGGTCGAACCAAAATCGGATCAGTTCACTTTGATACAAATCCCATAGGTGTTGGGTGTTACAGATCCAAATAATGGCAGAAACGTGATCGTATTTGTATCACATGAATTCTACGTGATTGTAAAAATAATAGCATGATATAGTGGATTGTGAATTGAACATCTATTCTTGAATGGGGCAGCACAATTTTTACTAGACTTTTAGCATCCAAATAGAATGCCTCTAAGATTCGGTCCACACCAACAATCGAATGCCTCTAAGATTCGATCTACATCAACAATCAGACAAACTCTACGTTTTACTAGAATATTTCAAGTGTGTATGAATAGAGTTAATTGCTGAGATGGTCCTAGTAATTGGGGGTCTGGTGCACTTTGGTCTCCGAAAGTGGTACTGTTGCGGAAATGGTCCCTGCAAGTGTGTCAAATGATGCAATTTAGTCCCTATTTCGTTACATCCATCAAATTTTAACGTGAATAGTGATTTTGGGGGCAAAATCAAAATTTCTTATAACTTAATAGCCCCATTTGGGGCCTAAAATATAAATAATAAAAAGTTATAGGTAAAAGTAACATTCTTCATTTTGATCCCAAGTTATCTTTCCTGAATAGAACAAACCAGAGCTTCTCTCTTTCTCAAAACCTTGCTAGCGTTCTTATTGCTTGATCAGGCCTATGGGCTATGGCCGATGAGGAACAACCACCTCATCCTCAGGAGGTTGGTCATCATTCCTCATCTAATAAGATTCCTATAATTCTACTGTCATATGCATCGGTTCTTCAAGGGAACCAAAGCCACACTCATCATCCTCGAAATTTAGATCTGTTCGAACAGGGAGGCCTATTTGGGAGTTTCGGTAGAATTTTTCAAATAATTACTACCGAAACTTTTACTCTACGAGAAACAATTTTTGGGGTTTTCACTAATCATGGCCTGAAAAGACTCATATTGTTGATTTCTTACTACAACTGTGCATGTTATGTTTCTTGATTCTTGAAATTTTCATCTTCAGTTTTGGAATTTGATGTGAATTGAAATTGTTGGGTGTTCTTGGTTTGTAAATTGGGGTTGATTTTGAAGATCCACCATAATTTCCGGGGTGGAGGATTGGTGGTTGCAGATATTGCTTCTCCGACTGCTTCCGCCGCTAGAGAAGCCATTTGAAGAGTGAGTAGTCATTGATTCAGACCTTCAAAGATAGGTGTTTGGGGTTGTGGAGTATAGAGATTGGTACAATGGAAGAATTTCGGCCCTGGAAAAAGACTTCATCAGCTGAATATATTTCTGATTCTTTTGAAATTGAGCATAAATCAAACTCTTATTGTGTTCCTAATTGTATTTAAGATAAGGTTGTATAATGCAGGAATAGTAAGGTTGTACAATGGAGTTGTTTTATTGTTGTCTGCATTCTGCTTTGATTGGAAGATCAAACAAGTCTTCTTCATGTAAGTTTTTGTACGATGACGGGCAAAACCGACGAGGCCAAAATTATAAATTCTTATCCCGAATATGCATCTATCGGCAACCCTATTGCGAACACTGCAAAAATATCAGATATCACATACATGTCGTCATGACCGATTGAAAAACTAGCAAATACAATTATTTGAGTATATGATGAAGCTTGCAGCCGTGAACCCGAAGCCAACTCGATGTGTGCTCACATTTGTATCAAACTTTACGGCAATAACAACGGAAAAAAATAAGGGTGAATACCAATGTTGTGATTTCAAAGAACAGTTTGGATAAACTGTTTCGAGGGATTTTACTTAATCCAAAAATAAGTAATACAAAAAATAGGCAGTTACCTATTCCGATAAGCCCTGCCCAGTACTCGTCATTCTCAATAAATATGAAAAGGGTTTTGATTTGAGGGGAAGGGTGGTGGGCATAGTATTTAGATGCAAAGAATAGACAAATTATGGACGTAATTAAACTCAAAACAGAGATTATGATTGAAGGCAGTTTGAATCTTTTGGATGCTATGAAAAATTTGATGTCAAACTTTGACATCCATAATACTATTGTTGTTGTGAGGATGATTAAAATAAAGGCTAGTATGACAAACTTTCTACATTCCTTGAAATTCATGTTTTCTGGAGGAGTTTTTTTCTTCGATAATATTCTTTAGAGCTCTAACTCTATGTATTGTGTGTTAATTGGCCTAAAGGTTGCTTCAAAATGTCAATCCACCATCTTACACGTCACATGCAACTTAATCAGCTCTCGGGAAGTTACTCAGACAAGGGATTCTTCACTTATTTTCAAAAACTCTCTAGGAATAATAATAGAGAAAAATCAATGAAGATTTTTATCCTTTCGACTTAAAATCTCGTGGTTTTATGTAAGGGAGAGCTTTTTTTTGAATTTTTTTTCTAAAACCTGAAAAATAAATTGTCATTATAAAAAGAGTTTCTTATTAATAGAATTATATTTAGAGGATTTTATGGTAAAATGTTTCATAAAAACTCTTCCACCT
The DNA here is from genome assembly GCA_003412495.2 of Echium plantagineum. Lineage (NCBI taxonomy): Eukaryota > Viridiplantae > Streptophyta > Magnoliopsida > Boraginales > Boraginaceae > Echium > Echium plantagineum. Next base: position 35,609,368 of record CM016561.1, on the reverse strand, counting down.
CCTCCTCTTATCCACACTTTTACTGGGGTTACTTTAATTGAAAATTGACCTTAATTGTTTCTTATATTTGCACTTTAAATTCGAAAAGTTGAAATCATGTTGTAATTTACTTCCATTGTATGTGCGGGACTTCTTAAGGTCGATTGACAAAAGTAATGTAATGAAGAACTTGTTGCATTTCTTATACACGGACAATGACAACTTCAAAATATTCCCAAATCGTATCTCATATGTGAGATCTTATTGATGTTAGGCTTAATTTTATTTTGGACCCTGAACTATCACGTAAGTTTCAAATTGGACCCTGATACTATCTTAAGACTCATTTTGGACCTTCTACTACGCTTTGTCTCATTTTGGACCTTAAAATGCCAAATAAAATTGGAATAGGGGTATATTTTAAAATAAATTTATATGTGGGGACCTTTTATAATACTTTAATTACAAAACAACCCCTCCTTCTACCTCACACCCCACCCTTACCCTACCCATACCCCCACCCCCTACCCCTACCCCTACCCATACCCCCATCCCCTACCCCCCATCTCACCCGTAACCCCCTTACCCCCCCACCCCCGTAACTCATTTTTATTATTTTCACTCATTCCTAAATTATTAATTCACCTCTCCCAGTTTCCATTTATGCACCAAAAAATCATTCATCATCATCGATTGGAATTTGGTAAGGTGTAACATCTCAAAAACTCCATTAATTTCATCAGGAAGTTAATAAACTAATCTCAATAATGTCAAATCTTTTATGTGGAGATAAGTTGTGAAAACGTTCTCCCAAATCCACCAATCCAACAAAATCAGCAAGAATTAATTGTTGGTGACAACAAAAATGAGACATCTCTGAAAGTTGGTGATGATGAGGAAGAGTCTAGTCCAAAATACCTCCCATGACCGAATGCCCAGGTGCACCAATGAAGCAACCACTTATGGCGTCGCCCACAACGATGAATCGAGCAAGCAGAATTGTGAGGATTCTTGCCTATCCGTGTATTGCTACAGACGAGTCCAATTCGAGTCCATGCCCAATGGAGGAAGATGTCGTTAGCCCCGAAGATCGGACCGGCAAGATGGAGTCCTTGGTTACATGTCTAAGCTTTGATGATGAGCATGAGGAGGTTAGCACTGCTTTGGACAAGGGTAGGAGTTAACCATAGGTTATGTTTTGCTGATGATGAGGGGGTTACGGGGGTGGGGGTGGGGGTGGGGGTAAGGGGGTTACGGGTGAGATGGGGGTAGGGGGTAGGGGTAGGGGTGGGGTGTGAGGAAGAAGGAGAGGTTGTTTTGTAATTCAAGTATTATAAAAGATTCCCATATATAAATTTATTTTAAAATGTGCCCCTATTCCAATTTTATTTGGCATTTTAAGGTCCAAAATGAGACAAAGCGTAGTATAGGGTCCAAAATGAGTCTTAAGATAGTATCAGGGTCCAATTTGAAACTTACGTGATAGTTCAGGGTCCAAAATAAAAATAAACCTTGATGTTAATCTACTTGTATATTTTAGTGTTAGTGTGATCCTTTACAATGGTAGTTTTCATGTTGATAGTCTTAAAGATGTGTTTTTTTTGTTAAAATTAGTGAGTGAATGCAAAATTAAATTGCGTATCTCATAAGAGGACTATTGAAAAGTTAACCACTTTATATAATGGTTCATTAGGCATTAAGTAAACTAATACTCTTAGTATGCCTAAGCTTCCGCGGGTGCGTGAGCGGTGCAAGACCATGACAAAACGTCTAATATAAAACATTAGATTGGACTAATATATATTATGCCGGGAGCGGGACCTTGGGCCTTGGGAGGTCTTGGTTGAACTCGAAGTTCGACTTTATACCAATAGTATTTCAAATTCCATTTTGCACCCCAAAGATTTTCTGACCTTTGTACTTCTTCCGTTTTGAGTTGAAATGACTCAGCTATTGAATCCATTGGCTGTTATGCCTCTTAATTACTGCAGAGTTAAGATGGCAATGAATGGTGTAGTAAAGGTGTGACTAATCACCACCCTTGAACCATCTATATATAGTGGATCAGCCTCCCTTACAAAACACACAACAAAATACGAAAATCAAAAACTCTTTTTCTGGTAATAGTTCTTGCTTTGTTCTTGGTTCGCTTACGTTGCTTAGAGTGCTTCTAAGGCAGCGTTAGTTTACACAATTGTATCCTGGGAAACGATTGCTTCATTATACCTTAGCACCAATTGGGTAGGGGCAAATTCGTTTTAACGAAATTGTAGTACAAGCCTTGGTGAATGTTTCGTTTACTCAATTTCTTCGGTAAACTTATCTGTTACTCTTCTGTTTTCCCTATCAGTTCCCTACATTTTTTATATACATGGCTCAATTTTTATATTAGGACGTCTTGACGGTTTGTTGAATTTGAGATATTCATTTGCCTTCCTTAATGGTGTATTTGGATCCGGGTGTCTTTTAAAATTATCTCAGGGGAAGGGAATTAATAAGGAGGAGGAGGAGAAGAAGAAGAAGAAGAAGAAGAAGAAGAAGAAGAAGAATGTTGTATGAGGGGAATCAGTGGTAACGGGGGTGATTAGTGATAGTAAATTTTTCTATCTAGAAACCAAATTAATTCGAGTTAATCGATTAGCCTAGTGGAAAAGGCTCTTGCCAGTGATCAAAAGGTCTCCTAATCATATATTCATAGTTAATGGTTTGTTTTGAAATATAGATTAAGTTTTTCCTTTGCTATTTAAATTAAGATGAAACATGTATTACTATATTAATGGAAGAGCAAATGATATCAAAGATTAATGATATTTATTAAAAGATTTTAGTTAATAATTTTTTGGATACTTTTGATCACTCATTTATGTTCAGTATAGTGTATATTTCTTTTTATTAATCACACATTTTTTATGCACAAACAACGTATTGTTAACATTTTTATTATTTTTCATTAACCTCAATTAAAACTCGTTATCTGCCATTCGAAAATACTTTTAATGCCAATTATAATAGAGATTACCATGTGAAAAATGTTTAAAATGTCAACAGTTAATTGTTTGTGCTTAAAAACGTGTTAGTGACCAAAAATACATATTATACTGAATATGAGTGATCAAAAGTATACAAAGTAATACTACCTCTGTCCCTAAAAAATTGTCATATTTTGACTTTTATTGGTCAAACATAACAAAACTTGATCATAAATTCTCATTAAGCGGTAAGAAATAATATAGTGTTGTGGGATCTTATTAGATTTGTCTCAATATATATTTTTGAAATATCAACCTTTTATAATTCTTTTACATGTAAAGAAAAAAATATTTATGTTTTAAATTACATTTTGTTGACCACAAAACGTTAAAATGTGACAATCATTTAGAAATGAAAAGAATATTAAAATAATGATTGATTGAGGTGTTTTAGCAAACGTGAATGATCTTTCATGTCACTTACCGTTAACGAAATATAATGCATAGGGAATACAAGTACAAGTAATCCGAATCCCAAAAGAATATAGAACACGTGCCGCAAAGAAAAGAATTTATAGCGTATCTAATCATATGCAATTAGCCTTTATCTGTAGGAGTCGTGGGTGTTAATTTTCAGCATGACAGTTGGTAATCAGATGCATGCAAAGAATTTCACAAAACATATTTTCATTGCTATTACAAAAAATGATCTTTTAATAATTTGGTTCGATGTTTCATGCATATTAAAATTCCGGTCCCTTTGACCTTGTAAATAGTTTAATGAAATATCCATCAAGGAATTTATCGTGATTATTATTAGATGTTGTTGATTTTATCATAGTATAGTATAGACCATACATTTATCCAAAGTTTCTAGCATAGTGATATCGAACCCGAGCCTCTTTCCAAGAGGTCTCGGGTTTAGATCTTGTAGAGGAGTATATTTAAACTGTTAAACATATACTTCCTCTGCTTCTGTGGCTATTTTTACAGTGTCTTTGGTTGTCTGTGCAATATTTCAGCACCCACTCTATGGAATTTCAGGCGTTTCGACGATTTCAAACGAGTTTTTTATAGCAATGGTCCCAGTGAATTGGGCTGAATTGCACTTTGGTCCCTGTAATTGAGAGCGTTGCACTCTAAGTCTTTGATAGTGTTCACATTGTGTGGTTTTAGTCCCATTTTTTACGGAAACGTTAGTTTTGGACGATTTTCGGAGTTTTGGGGTCAAAATGAATTTTTTTTTGAAAAGTTGGGGTCAAAACATTAATTATTTTCATTATTATTATTATCAATATTTTTGTTATATTCATTATTATTATTATTTTCATTATTATTATTATTATTATTATCCTCATTATTCTCATTATTATTTTCATTTTCATTATTACTATTATTATTATTATTATTATTCTCATTATTATTATTATTATTATTATTTTCATTATTTCATTATTATTATCCGCATTATTATTATTATTATTATTACTATTATTATTATTATTCTTAATATTTCATTATTATTATTATTATTATGGTGGTGGTGTGGTGTGTGTGGGGGGGGGGGGGGGCGTTTCTATTGGAAAAGTGGAGGGAGAGAGGGGGGGAGGGGGGAAGGGGGAGGTTGAGGACGAACAAAAAAGTGTATCAAAATATCGGGGGTAATTTAGTCATTTTTCCCCTTAGTGCCATTTATAATGAAAAAAAATTCAAGGGTGCCAAAAATCAAAAAAATCTAGAAAATGTGAAATTCTTCCAAAAAAGGACTAAATGTGCACCCAAAAAAAACTAACAATGACTAAATGTGCACCAAAAACTTTATATGATCCAAACTTTTTGAAAAACTTCTTTGACCCCAAAACTCCAAAAATCGTACAAAACTAACGATTCCGTTAAAAATGAACTAAATACACACAATTTGTACACTATCAAGGATTTAGACTGCAACGCTCTCAATTACATTTTGTGGCATTTTCAGGAAACGAATGTTCATTGCAGCAGCAGCAGTCGATTCTATCGTTTGAGTGAATAATAGAGACCATTTGCGGAAATGTTAAATTTAGGGACATTTAATGGAAGCTAAGTGTTAATTTAGGAGTTATTTGCATACAAAATGAAGGATTAAAGTTTCGCTTCGAGACATAGTTTCAGATAATAAAAATATAGATAGGTTTCGATAACTATAAGAAATGCTGAAAAACTACGAAAACATGTAAAAACAAATACTTAACACTCCCTCCATCCCAATTTCTTAGTCTCTTTTTCCTTAAATGAAAATCTCATTTTAGGTTTCATTGTCACCAAATTATTTATGAAGAGTAGAGAGAAATTTGATTTTGTGTGATAAATTTGAAATTCTCTAAAAGTGTGTGCAAAAGTAATGTGACTAATAAATTGGGAAGGAGGGAGTACTATTAATTTATATTACTTAAATTTATTCATAGAAATTGAATGTCTTTAATTTAAATTTGAAAGTATGAAGGAAATATTATGGGACAAAACATAATCTTTAAAAAAAAACTTCAATACTAGACGTTCTCTTTGTTCGATAATCTTGATCAGTGTCAACTGTCATGATCTTCATCTTGAGTATCATGATCAAAGTATTGTTTTTAATATAATTAAATCGATAAGACTTATCAATTGAATTTGATGAAATAGTTTTTCAGAATTTTGAGCGAAAAACCATTGCTTTTCGAAATTTACTTGTATTTCGTTTTGAAAATTTGAAAAAAGAAAAATTTTGAAACTCAAAGATAGAGTCTAAATGATAAGTACATTTGTAACTCAATTAGTAGTTAAATTTGTAACTCAATTAGTAGTTGCCTTCTCCTGGCAAGGAGGAAGAGCAGGGTTCGAATTCCTCATAGGCGTGTTTTGGCCTATATTTTACCTTATTTTGTTACAATAAATGACTTTTCTAAAATTTGATTTCTCTATTTTATTTTATTTTTAAAATAATTTTTCTTTATTTTTATCTTCGTTTTACTCGTAAGTATGTTATAGGCACTACTACAAAATATCACTTAGCCAACCCCACAAAACTCACTTAGACGACACATTTAAGGGTTGGGATTAGAGGGGTCGGCCAAGTGGAACTCACTTGGACGACCTCACGCGGGGGGGTCGGCCAAGTGAGCCACTTGGACGACCACACACGGGGGGGTCGGCCAAGTGCTCACTTATCAGTTCTTATATAAAAACACTTCGCAGTATAATGTTTCGATGATTTAATTCCACTAAAAGGGTCATCTTCTACATCATAGTTTTCTTCAATACTTTTCCCTCGATGTTCATTAATATTGTTCGTAAGAAGAACAATAGACCACTTGGAACTGACTGGATCGCTAACATAAAACACTTGGTTAGCCTGTGAAGCCAATATAAATGAATCATCTTTGTTTGCTCCTTTATTCAAGTCTACTCTTATAAAGCCCAACTCGTCAACTTGTTTTCCATATTTATTGTCAACCCACATACAACCAAACACTGGAACTTGAAAATTGACATAATCTAACTCCCATATTTGCTCAATCACTCCATAGAACCTGTTCTTAGCATAAACAGGATTCATGTCTTTGGAACTTGTGATTTCTAATTCTTCGGCTTCAAGTGCAACACCACTGTTCTGCCTAGACCTTTTCTCATCATGTTGTTTGGTGTAGAACGTGAATCCATTGATAGTATAGGAACTATACGAAAACACATGAGACTGAGGCCCTCTTGATAGCCATTTGATTGTATCTGAAACAGAGTCGACACTTACAATCAATTGTTTAGCTACATGCTTTTCAAACCAACAACTGAAAGTGCGATTGTGCTCCTTCGCAAGCCACACCGCTCCTCTCTTCGGATATTCTTCTTCAAGAAACATATTATGCATGTCAATGTATGGTCTAACCTCATATGTATTGTGTAGAACGTACAGATGTGCTTGTTCCAATCTCAGTCTTTCAACATCAAGCAACTGTTTTCCAGAGATTCCTTCACCTATCCCGTCGTTAGCATGAAGGGGGATTGGCAGACCGATGTTCTCTAAATTTGACATGTACTCGGTACAAAATTCTACAGCTTCTTCCATTAAATATCTCTCAGCAATACAACCCTCTGGCCGACTTCTGTTTTTCACATATCCTTTCAAAACTTTCATATATCTTTCAAAAGGGTACATCCACCTCAACGTCGGAGGCCCACACTCTTGGATCTCCTCGATTAAATGAACAGTCAAGTGGACCATAATATCAAAGAAAGATGGCGGAAAATACATTTCTAACTCACAGAGGGTCTCAACAATTTCAACTTGTAAACTTGGCAACTTATTAGGATCAATAACCTTGCTGCAAATGGATTTGAAGAATAAACACAATTTCGTGATTGTTACACGAACCTCTTTAGGCAAAATAGATCGTATTGCTATTGGAATCAAATTTTCCATAAGGATGTGACAATCATGTGACTTTAAGGAATTCATTTTAGAATCTTTCAAAGAAACCAAACTTCCAATATTTGATGAGTACCCTTCGGGAACCTTAACTGATCTCAGAGTCTGACAGAAAACTTTTTTCTCCTTTTTAGAAAGTGTATGTGCAGCTGGGGCGCAATATGTTTTACACCCATCTTTTACTGGCCTCAGTTCTTCTCTTATCCCTAATTGGATCAAGTCTTTTCTCGAGTTTTCTGTATCTTTTGTTTTACCTTTTATACCCAATAATGTAGAAATAACACTTTCAGTTACATTCTTCTCTTGATGCATAAGATCTATGAAATGTCTGACTGTTAAATCTTTCCAATAAGTCAACTCCCAGAAAATTGAGCATTTCTTAAAACCCTTAGAAGGCACCGACTTAGCATTTCCTTTCCCTAGTGTAATTTGCAAGTTCTTCACCTTATCAAATACCTCTTGGCCCATTAAAATAGGAGGAGAGTCCCGACTTTCACAATTTCCGTTGAACATTGAATCTGCTTTCCTGTATTCATGTTCCTTCGGCAACCACCTTCGATGCCCCATGTAAACCTCCTTCTTACTATATTCTAATCGCACAAAATCAGTTTGCTCTTCACACTTGGGGCATGCATACTGCCCTTTGACACTGTATCCAGATAAATTTCCATATGCAGGAAAGTCATTGACTGTCCCAAACAACATTGCTCGCAAGTTGAACCTGTCTTTCCTAAATCCATCATATACATTTATACCCTTATCCCACAACAACTTCAAATCTTCAATTAAAGGCTGCAAGTACACATCAATGTCATTGCCAGGTTGTTTAGGTCCAGATATCAGTGTAGACAACATCAAGTATTTCCGTTTCATGCAAAGCCAAGGCGGTAAGTTATAAATTGCCAAAACCACCGGCCATGTACTATGAGATGTACTTTGTATTCCATGAGGATTCATTCCATCTGATGACAATATAATTCGTAAGTTTCTTGGTTCTGCTGCAAAGTCTGGATATTTTGCATCAAAATTCTTCCACTGACGTGCATCAGCAGGATGCCTAAGCATCCCATCTTTCACCCTCTCATCTGAATGCCATGTCAATTTCTTAGCATAATCTGCACTCTGATACATACGCCTGAGTCTCGGAAGAAGTGGAAAGTAGTACATCACCTTCACCGGGATAGATCCCCCCTTCTTATAACGTTCTGCATTACACTTTGGACATTCTTTCAACTGAGCATATTCATTCCGAAATAAGATGCAATCGTTGACACATGCATGTATCCTCTCATGTTTAATTCCAATGGAACTGAGCACTTGTTTTGCTTCATAAGTTCTTGGAGGTAACACATTGTCATCTGGCAATAGTTGTTTGACCTTACTCAATAGGTCCGTGAAAGATGAATCGGTCCATCCATGTTTAGCTTTTAAATTGTACAATGTCACAACTGCGTCTAATTTTGAAAACTTGCACCCCTCCCACAAAGGTTGTTTTACATCATTTTTTAACTTCTCTAATAACTCGGGACGATCAATCAAATCTTCCTCCAAGACAGTTGGGATTTCTTCCACATCATCCATTGCACATTCATTCGCACTACTCTCCCCATGGCCAAAGTTAGACTCATCTGACCAAGTACACCTAACTTTCTTCTCACCATGATATGTCCAACAAGTGTATGTACTGTTTATCCCATTAATAATCAAGTGTTCTTCTACTTCGCTATATTTCCATGTATAATGATTCAAACATTTCCAACAAGGACATAAAATGTACTCTTTGTCTTTCGCATTCAACCTTGCAAACTCAATGAAGTCATTGATCCCATTCTCATATTCCTTTGACAAAGGATCGGCGACCATCCATTTTCGATCCATAGTTTCTACCACATATCGATTACTACCAAAAGATGTACCAAGGAACATTCAATAACTTTTCAAGAAACATTCTAGACTAATCTAATATCTAATAACATTTTACAACTTTATATCTTAAACCATCACAAGTTTTAATTTAATTTTCCAACTATGACCTAACATTTTACAATTTTACATCCTAAATAATCCAATTTTTTCAACTATGACCTAACATTTTACAACCATGGCATAACATTTTTCAATTTTACATCATAAATAATCATAAAAGTTAACATTTTTCTAATTTTAAACTAATTATATCTAACTAATTAAGTAATTTCAATCAACAAACTAATCTAGTTCCGAAATAGTTAATAGTATGTACAAGTTAACAAATAAATGCAAGCTAATTATTTCAATAAACAAAATAACTAATTAATTCAAACTTAAATTACAATAATAAACCAAAAATTAAAAAAAATACTTACTTGAACAATGGAGAAGGAGGGGGAGCTTGGGAAGAAGATGAATCGAGTCCTTGAACAAAGGAGGAGGAGGAGGAGGAGGTTAGTTGTTTGATTTGGGGGTGGGGTTTTGGGTGGGGTTTTGGACGGAGTATTCTGTTCTGTTTCTTCGAACAGCAGGGTTTTGGGGGGTGGGGGGGGGGGGGGGCGGGGGGGGGGGGGGGGTGAAATACCCGAAATTAATTTTTTTTTTTAATTTTTAATCACTTGGACGACCCCCCCGCGTGAGGTCGTCCAAGTGGTACAATTTAATTTTTTTTTTTTAATTTTTTAATCACTTGGACGACCCTCCCGCGTGGGGTCGTCCAAGTGCTACAATTTAATTTTTTTTTTTTTATCATTTAATCAACTTGGACGACCCTCCCGCGTGGGGTCGTCCAAGTGCTACAATTTTTTCTTTTTTTTTTTAATTTCAAAATAACTTAGACGACACCACATGGGGTCGTCTAAGTTCTCACTTGGCCGACCCCCCCGTTTGAGGTCGTCCAAGTGCCACTTAGACGACCCCTTTTCTCAAGGGTTGTCTAAGTGGGTGTCGTCTAAGTGACATTTTGTAGTAGTGAGGTGACATTTAATAAAAACATGTATACCTGTAAGGGGGCAATAGATTAGACTTCTACCATGATTGATGCAATGAATGAGAAGTGACTTTATAAGATTAATAAATCACCATAGAAGTTTAATCGCTATCGGTTCATTTAGTCGAGTTATTTTATTATAAATGATACGCTCATTTAAGGCATCTCTTGGCTAGCCCATCGCCCAATATAGTCTCTAGCGGCTCGGTACTCCGCCTCAAGAGTGCCCAGAATAGGCTGAGTAACCACCCACAAGCAGATCATCCCTTGAACAAATGCAGAATTACTCATGCATCTGCCGTGGATCGAATCCACACACTTATGGAGAAGCACACTCTTACATTGAAGCCCCTTACTATTTGAGCTATGCCCGTGGGCGAGTTATTTTATTATGAATTTATTAGAAGATGAAAAATACGTAGTATTATTGGAGTATTGAGGACTATTAGAATTCATTTATACGAAGGATTTGACAAACTGTACATAATGATTCTGTGTCGTGAAATGGCGTAAATGATTCACGGAACTTGATTGTCAATAATTGCTCATTTTTTAGGTAAATGATGTAGTATATGGATTAATGTTATATATAAATAGAATATAGAATAAAATAAGAGGGGTGTTATAAATAAAATACAATACAGATAATAAAATAAGATAGAAACAAGATAGAGGGAGAAAGTATTATCTTATTGCATTCTTCAAGAGTGTCAATACAATGTGTTGAAGTCCTATTTATAGGCTTCTTCATAAGATACTAATGGTCACATAACTAATGGATATACTTATTACATAATCAATATCTCTAAACCAAAAGACATCTATATTCATAACACTCCCCCTTAGATGTCTAATAATCAAGAACATGCCTCGTTAAAACCTTACTAGGAAAAACCTTATAGGATAAAATCCTAGTGAAGGAAAAAGAGTGCATCATTCCCAATATACGCATATAATGTTGCCTCATTAAAACCTTGATAGGAAAACCCGTTTTGGGACAAAACCTGGATCAAGGAAAAAGAGTACAACGCGTACGAACTCCCCCTCATGACCACATCATTTTACATCATTTGAAGTAGTCCTATACCTTGGATGATCTTTCGAATGTTGAGGTAGAGAGTAATTTAGTGATAACATTTTCCAAATTGTTACATGAACTGATGTAACATTCGTTATCCATAAAGAAGAACTTTGATGATATGTTTTGTTATATCCCATTTGATACATCCTTATTCGGTTGTGTCATACTTGCAAAATCATTTTCTCAATCAAGGTCAATGGGACCAATTTTCATATTACAAAACACAAGTAATATGATCTTCTGGATCAATTTTATCAATCAAATGCATTCACAATTTTCTTCGTGTATTTAAAATTTATGCGTGTTAATATAGTGTTTTATAAAACTCAATGAAATAGATCAACACCAAATATTCACTTTGTATGTGATCTTTCAACATATAACATATAAGTATTATGCATCTGCACAACCAGTTTTCCAATAAATTGAATATGTTCTACTGGAATAATCACATATCTATTGTGCATTTAAATTCCTCTAAACTTTTGTGTTGATAAATGGTGTACTCTGCCTCAATATCTTAATTGAGATTTTGTATGACAAATAAGACATATAACTTCTTTAGTATATATTATATGGTACTTCAGGACCAAATAATTCTTTTGCATTTTCTCTTCATATTAATAATGCGCATTTATTCATATTTAATGATATATAACATTCCAGGTGCTCAATGAAACATATCAATAATATTTTATAGCAAATTTGTTCTTCAATAAATTTACTAATTTTGGATGCTCTTCAAGAATTCCAATAATATTTTCATTATCGTAAATTAGCTTCCTCACCTTTACATTCAATGTCATGTAATATCATTCTCATAACCTTCTTTGGTTAATTAGTCAATAGGAAAACCTTGTGGCAAAAAACCTAGTGGAAAAGGACAGTTATTTCTCCTTAGATATGCCTCAAGTAATTGTCTCATTAAAAACCTTACCAAGAAAATCCAATGGGAAAAAACTCGGTGAAGGGAAAAAGAGTACAATGCATATCATGTCTCCCCCTGATGAAATCATCAGTAACATGTCTAAATCATGCCATTATCACTTATCTTGCATGGTCGCACAATCATGTGTTCCTTTATAAAATATACATTAGAATTGATTCTTCAAGACCAAATTCATATCTTTCGATCCTCAAGACCAAGCTGAATTATCTTGGATACACCTTTACAAGGTATCTGATTCCAAATACTTTTTGTAGATGATTTTCTAGCAATTGAGAACTCTTCTAGAGTTACTGTGCTATTTGTTCATGATAATTTAGTAATTGAGAACTCTTCTTTACTTTCTATAATTTAGAATCGGATCTTCAGTGATATCATGAATATTCAGGTTATCAACAAGAATAATTATATAAGTCATCAAATAAAGATATGTAAGATTCACATCAACTCACACAAATTAACTCAAACGTTTGACCCCACATAATAAACAAACAAATATATCATATAATCACATTGCATGTAATAATACTGCAAAATAAAGCATATATGACATACTATCGATAGATTTATATATTCACGTGAAATTAAATAGAAAGACAATGCAAAAATGTCTAACAATGCAGTTCGAACTGTAATCCATCTTCCGGATGGCTTTCACTTTATTCAAGTATTTATCATATTAACTCAACTGAGTTAAGTTCCCGGGAACATAGATATGTGCTTCAAGCACCATAAATGTACAGATATGTGCTTCATGCATCATACATCTCTTTACATGTTTTCATGTATACTTATTCTTAGCATGCTATAATATAAGTCGTATACGCATTTCAAGAGGATATATTTTGTTGCTACCAAACAAATACAATTTTAATACCCTTTATCAATAGGCGTGTTGTGACACCTTAGAAATCATTTAGTGCATCAGGGTACCAATACTTTGTGACAAAACTTACTTCAGTTATTTTCACAAGTACCCACCTAACACATATAATGCACTAATTTCATGTTTCATTAGACTTCAGGTCTAAATTTCTCAATTGTATAGTGAGTTTAGCAATACCCAATATAACTGTAACCGTATCATATTTTCTTAGACTTCATGTCTAAATTTCTCACATTATACAATAAGTTTAGTTTACTCTTGATTGCGTCTTTTCTGTTTGGCCATTCATAAATATATGTCTATTCACTTAAAGACTTAAGATCCTCATATTGTTTGCATCATATAAAGTTTTTCATTTGTATGCAATATTTCTTGTCGACAATCTCATTTTCCTTTCTCGTTCCACCATGTTCAAGATAATTGAGATCTCATTATATTCATGAATATTAGTATGTAAATGTCTTCCAGACATTTGTAATATCTTTAACTTATTCATGAGATATATTAGTCATCTACCTCTTCTGGAGGTGTTCATCTTCTAGACCATCATCAAATATTTATTATTTTAGATTTCAGATGGTGGAACTATTCGATATATAATGGTTCTTCAGGAACCTTCACTCTAACTTGAGCTTTACAACTGGTATACAATTTCATTATTATTTTGAAGTCAGAAATTTGTTTGGTAGTGAACTTGTGGTTCATAAATGTCCTTTGAACTTCTTGTTCATATTTATCCTTTGAACTTCTGGTTCACATTTACTCATTTTGAGGATCATAAGGATATTTCAATTAATTTTCCAGTTGTATATTCTCTCCCCCTCAATGTTGAAAACATTGATACATTACAACGGAAAATTACTATTTCCGAGTATATAAATGTCTATACCTTATAGGTTTGATGAATCACTCATCCATCGTGCAAGTCGTTGAAATTATACGATGCACGATCTAATTTCAAGGGTATTACATATGGTTTCTGACCAAACCAACTATATAAGGGGAGTTGTATGATAACTTTTCGGCTTGATGCGGAACATGTGTAACTGCACGTAGTATAACATTTCCCAACAACCAATTAAGGGTGTATGCATGTACTACAACATGCCCCCTAACAATCAACTGGGAATTACAACGTGTAGCCCACAAAACTCTTTAAACTTGATAAATAAATTGACTCTCTAGTGAGCATTCAATTGAGTTTCATATTACTACTCTTCGCATCGTACATGATCCGGGATGGTCTAACCGGTCATACAAAATAACAAAGTTATCATAAATATCAAACTCCAGGTTTGATACAAATAGGTATATATTTCAAGTAATAATACACTAGCTTTTCGAGAGCCTTGAATTGACATTGTTACATTATTGTCAAATATTAGCTCAACTGGATCCTTTAACACATTTGTTATATTATTGAGAAATGCTAGCTCTTCGAGAGCCTTCAAATCAATTTTGCTTATATTATTGAAAACATTAGCTCTGCTGGGCCTTCAATAATTTTGTTACAATATTAGAAAATACTAGCTCTTCCGGAGCCTTCAATAACATACCTGTAGTTTTAGTTTTGTCGTAATGTAGAACTATAAATTTATTCAATTAAGTTGACCGAGATCAATAAATAATTTGTACATATAAAATTTATCAGGGGTGTGATAATAGACCCTTTATATATTTGACATCATCGGGTATAAAAATACCACCACCATTTCAATAGTAACAATGTTTTTCAATATGTAAGGTACTTCTGGACCATTAATTGGTCGTATGTATTTCAAAAACAAAGCATGTATATTGAAGTTGTACTATTCAACTTATATGAGTCCTTCAGTGTCATAAGTGATCCATAAGATTCCATATATCTTATTCTCAATACAATAGGACTAGTATTCTTTCTAGTAATCACAAAATTTTCTTCGTATTTTGATACATAGCCAAGTCTTCCAGACTGATCGTGAGTGTAAACACTCGAAAAGAAATATTTTCACAAGTCTCCTAGACTAATTATGAATACCAAATAATCTTAATATATTTTCACAAATCTTCTAGATTAATTGTGAGTGTAAATAATTTAAAGATACTTTCATCTCTTCAGAGATGAAATATTTATTTTTGAACAATTATCTTCTAGAATATTCTTTTGTACCTTGATCTAAAAATCAAGTTCATTTAATGACAAATCTCCGTGATTTAGGTATTCGATAATCGTCTTCTGGAACGATTAATTTCAATATTATGTATCACGCATCATAGATAACAACATAAATAATATGCATAAAAATTATATATAATAAATCAAAGTGATATTTAAATTATACATAATATGAAGTGAGATACCATATGATAATTAATATGTAATACAATATGAGAATTATATATAAGGCAATATATATGATTGGCACGTATGTAACCAATTAATTTATCGATAAATCTCCCAGATTTAGGCACATTAATATAACTATAAACCTTTAAGATTTAGGTATTTGATAATCATCTTCTGGACCGATTAACTATAACAATTTTGACATTGTTATAGAACATACAAATGTAATATATGAACTATACAAAACGTATAAGTATAATAAAATTAATCGACATCAACATATATAAAATTAAATAATTAAAGTAATCGATACTGTTATAGAATGTATAAGTAAATTGTCTTCTGGACAAAAACAAATTGTCATCTGAACAAATAAAAACAAATTGTCTTCTGGACAAATATAAACAAATTGTCTTCTGGACAAATAAATACAAATTGTCTTGAACTGTGATCGATAAATCATATCACATTACTTTAGCATTAAATCTTTGAGATCTAGATATTTGATAATCGTCTTCTGTACCGATTAATTTCAGTACTATAACAATATATAATTGCATATTGGTTTCCATCGAATATCGGTACTCAATCTTCAGTTCGTCACAGCAACAATTTGTAAATAAAGTTCTAAACAATGAACCCAAGTATTATTACTACATTATTTGGTAATGGTAATGTAAATTGGAGTACTCACACTGTTATTGTAAATTAGAGTACTCATAATGTTAACTGACATTCGGTAGTAATAATAACATAAAAACTTTGCACCGTAATCTTCAATAAAAAAACGTGAGGTAAACATTACAGTGTATAACCTTAAAAAAACTTTAATGGATTTCGATATCGATAATAAAATTAAATATGTTGAAGGTTGAGTGTTACCTCAGTTGGTTAGAGACTCGTGCTGATAACGTGTTATAAATAAAATACAATACAGATAATAAAATAAGATAGAAACAAGATAGAGGGAGAAAGTATTATCTTATTGCATTCTTCAAGAGTGTCAATACAATGTGTTGAAGTCCTATTTATAGGCTTCTTCATAGAATGCTAATGGTCACATAACTAATGGATATACTTATTACATAATCAATATCTCTAAACCAAAAGACATCTATATTCATAACAAGGGGGTATATATATATATTATTGTTCATATTTGTTTTAATTCAATCTTTCAAATAAAAGGTTTTCATTCAAATTGCGTCGAAAATAATTTGTTTTATATTTATTCTAACTGTTCATTAGTTAGTAATTTATGGAGAAAATTGCCAAAATGGTCCCAGTAAATATGTGCAAGTTGCACTTTGGTCCCAGTTAATATTGTGGCTGCGGAAATGGTCCCCGATATTGGTACAAAAGGTGCGTTTTGGTCCCTGAACATTAATTTATAACGGAAAAAGATGACTTTGGGTCAAAATTAAAAATTAAGGACAGTTAACATCAGAATACGTAATTATAGGTAAAATTGGGGTAAAAATAAATAAATTAATATCTTCCAAGTCTGGAAGATTTACCTCATTCGACCAAAACAAAACAGAGACGATTAACAAAACCCTCCCTCCCTCTCAAAATCCCGACCAAAACAATCACCAAGTCCCAATCTTCAAAAATCGGAAAAAAGCTTGCATAAAAGACTGAAACTTTAATCATACCATCATCAACCTCTTCTGGTTCCACCTCCTTTTCAGCCATCATCGACTTCGGTGGCTCCACCGCCTTCTTGGCTGAAGAAGAAGAAGTCCTCCTCCAAATTAACAACACCAAACACCCAACTAAAACAGCCATTGAAGTTGTCAAAACCATGGTGATTTCCTTGTTTTTCACCAACAAAGATATCACAGAAGCAGCAGAAATAGTTTCGGATTCATCAGAATTATTAGAATTATTCAACTGGTTAAGAAAATTCCCACTTTTTCACAAAATGGATGCCATCATATCCAATGCTGATAGCTTCTCTGAGCTATCTGAATCCATTGGTTGATGGGCTCTTGAAAAATCTTAAAGAAAAGAAAATATTTTGAAAAATTGAATTACTAACCCAAACAGCATACATGGGCAGCGAAAAGGGAAAAAAAATTATTTCTATTTGGCTTATTTTTATTTTGGACCCTGAACTATCACGTAAGTTTCAAATTGGACCCTGATACTATCATAAGCCTCAAATTGCCCCCTATACTACGTTTTGTCTCATTTTGCCCCCTCAAATGCCAATTTTAGATTGAATTTCGTTTTAAAAGAAGGGCAAATTCATATTATCACGTATATCACACTTTTGGGGCGTTTTTACAAATAAGTAATGATAGTATCAGGGTCCAATTTGAAATTAACGTGATAGTTCAGGGTCAATTTGAAACTTACGTGATAGTTCAGGGTCCAAAATGAAAAGAAGCCTGGGATTTACTTTTAATTTAATAAGTTTTGTTATTTGTGAATTATGCCTAAAAGTTTAATATATGTGCTATTTCGATTTTGCCCTTATTTTAAAACGAAATTACATCACATTTGGCGTTTTAGGGGGTAAAATGAAACAAACCATAGTATAGGGTCCAATATGAGGCTTAAGATAGTATTAGGGTCCAATTTAAAATTTTCATCATAGTTCAGGGTCCAAAATGAAAATAAGCCTTTCTATTTATTTACAAGTACTTGCAGTATGAAAAATGGCCACATACGTTAAGGGAATTGGACTAGGTGTAACTATTTTTACTTTTGCCTCACTATTACTAATACTCACGTTTTCTCTCCTTAACTATGAGAAATCTTACATTTTTGCCCCAATCTAACGTTTTACTGTTAAAAAGTAACGATTAGGGACCAAAACGCACCTTTTGTACCAATATCGAGGACCATTTTGGCAATTTTCTCGTAATTTATGTATTTATCATGGTTTATTTTCATTTTGAACGTTGAACTATGATGAAAATTTCAAATTGGACCCTAATACTATCCTAAGCCTCATATTGTACCTTATACGATGATTTGTCTCATTTTACCCCATAAAACGCCAAATATGATGTAATTGTGTTTTAAAATAAGGGCAAAATCAAAATAGCACATATATTAAACTTTTGGGCACAATTCACAAATAACAAAAATTATTAAATTAAAAAAAAAATCCCAGGCTTATTTTCATTTTGGACCCTAAACTATCACGTAAATTTCAAATTGGACCCTAATACCATCATTAGTTATTTGTAAAAACGCCCCAAAAGTTTGATATATGTGATATCCCAAATTTGCGCTTCTTTTAAAACGAAATTCAATCTAAAATTGGCATTGAGGGGGCAAAATGAGACAAAACGTAGTATAGGGGCAATTTAAGGCTTATGATAGTATCATGGTCCAATTTAAAATTTACGTGATAGTTCATGGTCCAAAATGAAAATAAGCCATTTATTATTTATAATAAATTCATATTTTTGTCGTCACTTTACATTGAAAAAAAAGAGTAACGTTAGATCTCCTTATTATTAATACTTTTAACTATAGTTAATTTCCCTTCCACGATAATATAGCATTACAAAATTGTTATCGTTAATTCATTATAACTTCAAACAAGAGTATAATTGTCTAATGCGTAATTTGAGGGTAAGGTTGGAGTCTCTTTCTATCTTGTTTTCATTCCTTGTTATTTTGGGCGATGCTTTCTTGTTTTTTCTGGCAGGCAGTCAGGTCGGGCCGTCGGGGTGTTCTAGATAGTTTCATCTTTAGAATTCCTATCTCCTAGAACGACGAATCTCTTATCATCGTACATTAGATTTTCTGATCATCCCACTATTTTGAGCTGTTATCTTTACAACTTTGTTATATTCATTTTGCACTTCAAAAATATTATATTTTTTGCTCTTTAAATAACACGTAAGCCCGTTTGTAGATTTAATAATAATAATAAATAATAATAATAATAATAATAATAACAAAGTATAAATGTAAATTACACGAATATTTATCTATTTCTTTTTTGAATTCAAACTAAATAGATTTAAATTGTGATATATTCGGATAATGTGAATGATTTTTGTAGGATCATACTCATACCTTCAACAATAAATTGTGTGTATGTAAAATATGTATAAACAATGTAAGGGGACAAAGGCTTGTAATAAATAAACAAGAAAATAAAAAACAGTTAAGTATAATGAAGTTCGTTGGCACCAGGATAGAATATTGCTCAAAACACATTTTTGGCTACCTTAACAAGTTTCGAATAAACTAACACAAAAATATGAAATAAAGTCAACGAAACAATTGCCCCCTTTCACCAACTATTCATAGTCTATAATCCATTTAATCTATTCTTTTGTAAATTAAAAGGACCTTCACCGTCAACTAGATAAATCACACTAAAAAAGCTAAGTAACGATATTAATGGACCGGCTAATCCGGACCCCGCTTGTCACCCGACTCGATTCTCGTATTTTTATTGAGCGACACTTGAGTATGTTTGTCAGACGATCCAGTATCCGCTCGTACGTACTCGAGTCTTTTGCAATATTATAGATACGTCTCGTATAACAGGCTCGGCCAACAATCATACATAACCATTATTATTAGCCCAATAATCATACAACTAATAGAATCACAACTCATAAGATGCATCCAAATGCATGCATGATTAATCTGTCTAATTCTTTATTCATGCATTCCTGAATCAACATACCTATAAATACACACCAAGTACTTCTCATTCCAACCATCAAAACCACTAGAAACACAAACAAACTTAAGAAACCAACAAAAATGAGCCAACCAAATGGTTTTTCCTTCATCCTATGGCACTTGTTTTTGTTGCTTCCCTTTCTGCAAAATGTTGCTTATGCAGCTGGTGGGAAATGGGACTTGCTTGTTCAAAGCATTGGCATATCTTCCATGCACATGCAGCTTCTAAACAATGATAAAGTTGTCATGTATGACAGAACCGATTTCGGCATATCGAATATCTCATTGCCCGGTACAACCTGCAGAATTGACCCGAATTTCGGTCCTGCAGGGGATTGCTCTGCCCATTCAGTTGAATATGATGTGGCTCGCAACACCATTCGCCCTCTTATGGTTCTAACAAATGTGTGGTGCTCATCCGGCTCTATCATGGCGGATGGATCATTGGTTCAGACCGGTGGGACGGCCGAAGGGGAGCGTGTCGTTCGAGTATACAAGCCCTGCAACAATGGAGCATGTGATTGGTCGGAAATCAACGAGGCCTTGCTTTTGAGCCGATGGTATGCAACCAACCATATTTTACCCAACGGCAAGCAGATTATCGTCGGTGGCAGAGGGCAGTTCAACTACGAGTTTTACCCGAAGACTCCATCGGTTGATGACAAAATCTACAGATTACCATTCTTGGAACAAACAAATGATGCCAACATTGAGAACAACTTGTACCCTTTTGTTTTCGTCAATACAGATGGAAATCTATTCATTTTTGCCAATAATCGAGCAATCTTGCTCGATTACAAGACTCAGGTTGTGGTGAAAAACTACCCACAAATACCTGGTGGTGATCCGAGAAGCTACCCGAGCACAGGCTCTGCGGTTCTTCTACCACTAAAGATGCTAGCTAGTGGTCAGGTTGCAGCAGCTGAAGTATTGATATGTGGAGGTGCCCCGAAAGGCTCATACGTCAACTCTCTCAATAACAGGTTTATCGGGGCATTGGCTACATGTGCACGAATCAATATAAATGACGCGAATCCTCAATGGGCCATGGAAACGATGCCTTTCGCCAGGGTCATGGGCGACATGGTGATACTACCAAACGGTGATGTTTTGATACTCAATGGTGGGGCTGCAGGGGCTGCCGGGTGGGAGCTGGGACGGGACCCCGTGTTCAGCCCAGTTATCTACAAACCGGACAGTCCTGTTGGATCTCGATTTGAGGTACAGATTCCCAACAAGATTCCAAGAATGTACCACTCCACAGCAGCATTACTTCGCGATGGACGGGTTCTAGTTGGTGGTAGCAATCCTCATGACAAATATAGATTCACAGGCGTCCTCTATCCAACCGAGTTGAGCTTGGAATCATTCTCCCCATCATATCTCGAAACTGGATTCGCCAATTTGCGACCGAAGATTCTTTCACCAGTGTCACAAAAGAGGATTAAGTATGGTCAGAAGATCACAATTAAGTTCTCTGTTTCAGGTAACCTTTTCTTCATTATTATTTACCAAGCTTCCTCGACCTCGTATATCAAGGGTACTAGCTCAACTGCTTGATCATTCGATTATCTCAACTCGAACTTTTACTGTTTCAGGTGCCCTCAATCCAAATCTAGTGAAAGTTACATTGGTAGCACCACCATTCAACACACATTCATTTTCTATGGGTCAGAGATTACTGGTTCTCAACAATGAAAAGGTAATTCCTCTAAGACGTTCAACATATACAACAAGGGTGACATTTCCAGTTTCAAGAAATCTTGTACAGCCAAGATACTATCTCTTGTTTGTGGTTCATCAAGACACTCCTAGTGAAGGCATTTGGGTCAAGCTTTGATACCACATTATTACGTTGGGGGCAAAATCGTCATTTCACGCTGAAGAAAAACACTAATATTCCCGTGTGTATAGTGTTAGCCCACATTATTTCAAGGGATAGATGCTTATGTTGCCAAGAGTGTTCGGCTTTATCTAATTTATGTTTATGTTTTCATATTTATCTACAAATGTATTTGAGTAAGTTTCTATTTGTACAATTATAATTTATTTGAGAACTTATACTTATTTCTTGATTCAAAGGTGTCAAAGGAATAACATGTTCATTCGACTTTATCAATATTCAAGACTTATTTTTAGAGTTTAAATTGATGCACTAATAGTCCAAGAGTCTTTGAAATTACGTAATGATTATACAAACGGTTCTTATCTTTGTGATTAAGCTTGATTACTCTGAAGACTTGCTTTAGTCATTCCTATAATTTCAAATTATACTAATGGAAAAGGATGAAAAAAGATATTATGTTCAACTACTGTTATCTACAACAATTTTTATGAAGATAAGGGTTGCTTGTGCGCCAGTTACGTAATTTCAGATATTGAAAGTGTACCAATTCAAACCTGAGGGAGTAAATCTTGACTTTTAACAAACATAAGGTCATTTGTGCAATTATCTCTCCAACAAAGTGATATATATTGGGTATATGAATATGATATCTCCAATGAACTAACCTTGTGTTGAGATATCTTTCTACTAAGTCTATGAACTCCTAGGTTATTTTGTGTTTGTCTAACTTTTCTTCGGCTTACCACTACCTTTAGGTCAATCTTTTACTATCATAAATTCACATTTTTTCATTGGTGCATCTTCTAGACGTCGTCCTACATGAATGACCTTCTCAAACGGTTCTCCCTCAATTCTTCTCAATGTAGAGCTAGCTAACACCTTTGGACAAAAATATTTGGAGAATAACACTCATAAAAAATTTTAGGCTAAATAACATCCCACCATTTGAATTTACTAACATTATAAATTGTTTTAACGAACGATTAATGAGCGGACGAATGATTAAAGAGTGATTTGCACTGAATTACGCACGAATCTGAACCGGTTGGAATTAAAACTATATTTTAATATAATTAATTTTATAAATGGTTTTAACGAGCGAGTGCAAACAATATACGACTTGTAAAAACGAATCGTAACCGGTTCAAAATTTGGATCAAGTGAGTAGACGGGCATGTTTTAACGAACCAATTTGCCAGCGAACCGGTTCTGTAACAGGCCTACATACACCAATAAAACACCACTAGACTCCTATAGACGCTTGTATACACAAATAGTTCAAGAAAATTTGAAGAAGGACAATTTAGTAAATTCAAATGGAGATGTTATGTACCCCAAAAACTTTGATGCGCGTTATTTAGCTAAAAATTTTGTCCGGGTATTATTTAGCCAAAATTCTCTCTTTCCTGCGAAACACGCAGTTGAGGGTAAAGTTGAGAAAAGTTGAATTATTCCCCCCCCTCCCCCCCCCCCCTCCCGAAACAACTCAACACCTACCAATATTTATATATATATATATTTTATTTTTGATATAGCTCATTCTCACACACTACTTGTTTGCTCATCATATAAATATTCTCATCATTATTCATTAATTAAAAAAGCGTAATAAGATTACAGTTGAATAACCCAATGGAAAACAGCAATTGGAGGGCCTCACAAGCCCAATCGCAACCGCATGATTCTTCATCCGGAGGATTAATCCCGGAAAACGCTGATTGGAGAAATCAACTTCAACCTGATTCTCGTCAACGGATCGTCAATAAGATGTACGATTGAAGATTTACACTTTTTTGTTTGTTTCCAGTTTTGATTTTGACTAATTCATGTTTTCTTTGAATTAACGCAGTTTTTTTTTTACTTTGAAGTATTTTTTAATTATTTAATCTGGATTTTGACTAATTCAACTTTTTTAGATGTTTTGAATTTGATAATTGAAGTGTTTTTTGAATTTTTGAAGTATTATTTTTGTTATGGACTAGTGGAGCTTAGTTGCGTATGTAATTGTTTATAGTAATTATTGGCAATGATTGATTAAGATTATTATTGTAATTCGGATTTTTACTAATTCGTCACTTTTTTAAATTTTGTTTTGGTTTTGATTTTCACTAGTTGAAGTCTTTTTAAATATTTAAATTGTGAACTTTGTTATGGACAAGTAGAGCTTTGCTTCATGTACATGATTATTTGATAGTATTTATTGGTAATGATTGATCATGGATGTATTTATTAATGTCGATTTGCTGTTAGTGAATGAATTTTGCTTCTGATTTGTTGTGTTTTCGTTGTTCTGTACTATTGTCACAAAAAGATGTCCAGTTTGATTTTTCGATTATACATGTATTATGTGTTTGTGCAATTAGAAAAGAATGTGTTTGTGAAAAAATTAGAAATTGATATAAATTTATATTAAGCTTCTGACGTAATAGGATAACCTTACGCTAGAACCGAGGTGACGTCATCACTAGAAGTCAAATTGAAACAAATATATCAATATGGTGGGGGTGTTTATCTTTGCATTATGAATGATATTGTTTCTTGAGCTCGACTGGTTGCCATTAACTGTAAAAGCCATTTGAAATGCTGTGTCTACTTGATGCCTTCCAACTATCATTATAAGTTAAAGTTGTGCTTCACATGAACAGAATGGAGACCTTGAAAAGGCATCTTCCATTTTCGGGACAAGAGGGACTGCTTGAACTCAAAAAAATTGCTGTGAGGTTTGAGGAAAAAATTTATACTGCTGCAACTAGTCAGGTAACATGAGCATCCACTTATCGGTCCACTTATTTATTTATTTGTTTAAGCACTATACGCGTTGTGGCATTAGCTGTTCTTCTACTTCTGTTACTATTCATTTTCCAAGTGGTTCAATGAAACTTATGCACTCAGTAGAACTTAACCAGGACATCTAGGATATTCACCATTTGAGTAGTTTGATGCTCTCATTTACATTTTACTGGTGTCTGAGGTAACTAACGCATGTATTACTATTTCTCAATTGCAGTCAGACTATTTGAGAAAGATATCTCTAAAGATGCTTTCGATGGAGACAAAATCTCAGCCTCCCTCAGGAAATCCTCTAAAGCCCAGCCCTGGAACTAGCAATCAGAATCCTGCTGATTCAGGTGAATATTGCTTAATTAGATATGTAATCTTCACGTGGCTGTTGGCTATCATTCTTGTTGGTGTCTTTATGGGTTCAAAAAAAGAGAACACAACTATCTTTCTAACATATAATGCTTCAATAAGGTTAAGCATCAGTGTATGCATATAGTCACCCCAATTAATTCTATCATTTGTGATCTATTCGGCTATTTTCGCTTTTCCTCCTGTTTTCTCTTCATTTTCCTTAGAATCTGTTTCTTTGCATCCATCTGGGCGTCTGTGATGGTACATTTAGTTCTATTATGGATCTGTTGCATCCTGTGTATCTTTATTTCCCAGTCTCCTTTCGATGTAAAGAAGTTCCTTTGTCCTATGCATTCAATACTGAGATATTGCCCAATATTTCAGCAACCATAGCGGTATTGTTTCATAAAACAAATTGAGTAATGTACTTACGTACTAGAAGTGGCTGTTCTTGTGTTTCAGCATGAAAACCTAAGGAAATATAGGACGTTCATTAGTTTTACTAATTTCATTACTTCACTTCTTGCTTGATCTTAGACATGTCATTTTATTGAACTATTTTTAATTGGGCCAATGATTTGTTGTTGCTTTTACGTTCAATCTGCTATTCCATTCTCTGTATATTAGTTTTCAAAATGCTATTTAGTTCCTCGCACACCAAGCTACTGTCTCAATGCAAGTCAAATGTACTTTTATTTATCTGTTTATTCCATTTATTTCTTTGCACACCAAAATGCTGTTTAATAAGAAGGTCAAATGTATGTTTATTCATTATTGTTTCCAACATAGCTTGAAATTTTGGGATTTAATATTGATTTCATTAAAATATGCCAATAGATGACTTTCTCAGTGTGATATTTGATGAATTATGCAAAATATCTATCATATTAGCTCAAGGCAGTGTTCTGTTGTTGTGCTCGTGTCCATTTTTATAAAATGTTCTACAGAGGCTGATGCGCACTTGTGCTTTTTGGATTAAGTTGTCACTGCTTGTATCATGATTGGACTTCAGAGTTATACATGTTATTTTAGCATAGTGTGAATCTTCTTATTACCAAATTTATCGTTCATAATCACCCATATAAATGCTTTTTAGTTGGTGCTCTATATGATGTCAGGACTCGGGAGTTGTGAATAGCGTTTAGCGGTCCGTAGCGACAAAACTCCAAAAAGCCGCTATTTACCTCCATTTGCCGCTATACAGCGACGCTATGTAGCGCTAAGCTACCGCGACGCGATATAGCGCTAAGCTACCGCGACGCGCTGCTATGGCGCCACTATTCACAACTAGTCAGGACAGAACCATTATTGTTGAGAATAGGTTATGAGTTTGACTTGTCTCGCATTATTATGGTTATTTTGCAACATGTTTTCCATGACGTTGATGCATACATGGTCTGGTATGGTAGGTTCCTCTTTCTATCTGGTGACACCGTCTCTTTTCGTATTTTTTACATTTTTTTCCTTTACATCCCAATACTCACCAGCCCTCAAATGCCAATAGATCTGTATGAGACCTTAAAATTGGTCTTGGTTCATAGAAACAAACTTTTGGAAACAGCCTATCTGTTACAGCCTATCTGTTAACACAGGGGTAAGGCTGCATACTATCTACTCCGTCCCCCCTCTGGCCCTTTACTGCGCTTAGGCGGGAACCTCTTTAGAGGCATTGGGGCATGTTGATATTGATAGATAGAAAGAAACAAGCTGAATCAATTTAGTGCAGCTTGCTCTAGAAATAGACCTCTTTATATGCTGTTGGGCTTACATGAATAAATGTAGTGTTGTCTATTTGTGCCATTCTCTTAACTGATCCACTTCTACATCTCCTCCAAGAACAGTTTTTCTTTTTTTCTCAGTTCTCGCTCTGGACAGGTAATTGTAATAATGATAATTAAGTCTTTTTTCTTTCTTTTTAAAGCAGTACATCTTGGTGAGTGGTGTTCTCTGTCCAATAATGTTCACACATTAACTTACACAATGTTTTCAGTTGTCTTGCTTTACATATATTTCACTTCCACTCCTTATACTTTTTTGGTATGATATATCTATTTTATAGCTGGAGGTATTCAGGCTCAAGTTCATAACCAGGGTCAGCAACTTCCCATGCCAATAATGGGTAATCAGACTCAAGCTCGCCAACAACACTTACCACAGAATCTTCAGAACAACATGACATCTACAGGGATGCAGAACTCAGCTAGTTTGACAACTGCCCCCCCAAGTGCTGGTAACATGGTTCCGACTTCCCTCCCAAATGTTAACGGTCAGAATTCTAATTTGCAGAGCATGCAAAACATCGCTAATGTTGCTCAGAACTCTATGGCAAATTCCATGGGGCAAGGGATGGCATCAAATATGTTCGCCAGTACTCAGCGTCAGATGTCCGCAAGGCAGCAACAGGCTGTTCCGCAGCAGTCTCAGCAGCAGTCTCAGAATCCTCAACATCTTCTTTACCAGCAGCAGTTGCAGCATCAGCTGAACCAGAAATTTCCCCAAGGAAGCATATCTCAGTCGCTTGTGCAGCCCCATATGCAACAGCAGCAACAACAACAACAACAACAACAACAACAACAACAACAACAACAACAGCAACAGCAGCAGCAACAGCAAAACCTATTACAACAATCTCAGCATACCCTCATGCAGCCTAATATGATACAATCTCCTCCCCTCTCTAACCTTCAGCAGAATCAACCATCTTCCACCCAACAGTCAACTCAGACTATGCTTCCACAACACTCTCAACCTATCAGGCAACAGCAGCAGCAAACTCAACAGACTTCTATGATCCATCAGCAAACGTCATTGGCTCAGCAGCCTATTCTGGCATCTCAGCAGCCTATTCTGGCATCTCAGCAGCAGCGACAACCGCAACAGATTATTGGGCACCCACCAAGTGGATCAAATATTCAGCAGAACCAAATGATGAACCAACCAAACGGAATTCATGACATGCAACAGCAGCCACTACAACCTCAAAGGATGATTGGACAGCAAAACAATATGTCCAACATACAGCAGCAGCTTCTAAGTCAGCAGGGCAACATATCAAATATTCATCAGCAGCAAATTAGTAAACAGAATAATATTAATGGGCTTCAGCAGCCCCAAATTGGTCTTCAATCCAGCAACTCAGGCATGGCGAATAATCAACAAAATGTGCACATGCATCAGCAATCTAGAGTTGGTGCCCAGCAACCATTGCAGCAGTCAGGTTTGATACCAACTCAAGGTCAACAGTCACAGCAGATGCAGATGCCTAATCAGCAATTGATGTCACAGATTCAGTCACAACCTGCCCAACTGCAGCAACAGATCGGAGGTTTGCAACAGCAGGCAAATACCATGCAGA
The DNA here is from genome assembly GCA_003412495.2 of Echium plantagineum. Lineage (NCBI taxonomy): Eukaryota > Viridiplantae > Streptophyta > Magnoliopsida > Boraginales > Boraginaceae > Echium > Echium plantagineum. The sequence continues at coordinate 35,580,786 of CM016561.1, read as the reverse complement.
GAGATATGCAGCAGAGGCTGCAAACTTCAAGTCCATTGCTGCATCATCAAAATGTGGTTGATCCTCAAAAGCAGATGTTTCAGCCTCAACGGCAAATTCTAGATGGGCCATCAAGTATGTTATTTTCTTTTCATTTCAAATTTAAATATATTTGTATTTAGGTAGTCAATCTTGTTCATCAGGTGTTTCTGAGCATCTCTTTTCCTGTTATGTGTCCCATGATTTTTTTTTTCTCCAGCTTTTGCACTGCATTTTAATCTGCTACTCTAACCCCTCTCCCGAAAAGAAATTGAAAAAAAGGAATCAAAAGGGAAATACGAACCTTGTTCTTGTGTGGTCCTCACTGAACGCACTAAAGTTTACGGAAGGCCGTTTACGGCCATTGTTTTTGCTTAATGTCAGGCATTGATGAGGCTTCTCTTTGAAAATTTTGGTCGAATATCTTTCACCCTTTGATCTACTACGGATGTACTGATACACGTTTTATCTATAATCCTAACAGATTATCTGCTTCCTGCTTAAACAACAGAACACTATAGCAACATAATATACCAGGGTTGATGAGTGCTTTGTTTTGTAGGGTAGTATTTGTTCTTTTCAGTTCTAATCTTTTCATATGATAGGTTAGTCACCTGCATTTGCCTTTAATGTAATGCTTCATTTGTGAACATTATATAAGTACTTTGCTACTGACCCTCTATGGCTGGATGCTGAGAAATCTCTATTGAAAAACTCTGTTCCAGCTTCTTTAGATTCGACAGCTCAGACAGGTAGTATTCACGGAGGAGACTGGCAGGAAGAAGCTTACCAAAAGGTAGTTTCCAATAATTTTTTCATCTTTCAATTAGTCGTGGGTGTTGCATATACCTTCTACCGAAAATATACAGATGTTATCTAAAAATCCTTAGATTTTTCTTCTAATGGTTTCTGAGAGCTAAATTTATGAGATCTCTATTGCAGATTAGATCCATGAAGGAGATGTACTTTGTAGAGCTTAATGAACTATACCAGAGAATAGCTTCGAAACTTGAACTGGTAAGTCATGCTAATTGCTAAGTTCATGTCATTAGAACTCATTGTTCGTTACACCCCATTATGCATATTTTGATAGTAATTACCATCCTCATCTTCTTATACATGCAGACAAGTCTCATCTTTTCTAGGATTAAACAATTTATTTTCTTAGTGAAAAAGATTTTGCATCTCAGGCTGGCAATTATTCACATTCATGAGAATTACTCTCGCTTAACCAGCATTTGCACTGCATAATGTTAATTTATCAGATTTTGTCTGGAACTGAAACTGAAACTTCTCGTTTTAAATCTGACCTGCATGAAATTCATATATATGAGGTTTATTTTCTTGTTTCTCCCTCTACTACCATGAAAATTTCGAAGCGCCCCCTACTACTTTGTTAAGCCTCGATTTTCCCCCTAACCTTCAATTTTTTTTCATTTTGCCCCCTTATATCGTGATATTAGCCCCTGAACTAATGTAAAAACAAGCGCAAACTTGGAATAACACCTTAATTAATTTTTGGGGCACTTTTTGAGAATAACTAAACATATCTACTTTTTTTAATACTAACAAAATAATATTAGTTAAAAATTAACCCCATGTCCCTTCTTCTTCCTCCACCTCCACCCCACCTACCTCCTCCCCCACCTCCGACTAAGCCCTCCTCCCCCCCCAGAAATAGAGCCGCCACACCAACCCAACTCCGAACATCTCCCTCCATTCTGTGCCTTTTAAGTTTTCCACCAGTAGCCAAATAAATCAAGAGGCAATTCAGCAGGGGCGAGGCTGGTTGTGATTTTCAGCGGGGAGGAGGCTGGTCGCGATTTTAGTCTGGGGGGAGTGGGGTTAGTCCAATTGTGCAGGGGGTTGTTCACGCATGGGTGGGGGATGATTTTGGTATGTGGTGGTGGTGGTGGGCTATGTGGTTTTAGTGGTGATGAGTGTGGGTGGGGAGGGTATGAGGGTAGGGGTAGGGTGTGAGGAAGAAGATAAAGGGGGGAGGAGTTAATTTTTAATTTAACAAAAATTGATATTATTAAAAAGTGCCAAAAAACCAACAAATGTGTTATTCCAAATTTCCCTTGTTTTTACATTTGAAATTTTCGTGTTAGTAGAGGGGGCAACAAGAAAATAAGCCTATATATTATAAACTACATCCGTTCCAGTTTAAGTGGGAGGTGTGCAATTTTCTTACACCCTAATTTGTCGAATTTGATCTATTTTTCACTCACCTCTAATGCCTTTCCTTACGTTTTGACAAAAAGGAAAATTTCCCAATTATATTGTGATAGAGGGAGTATCTACATTGTGAAACGCTGTTACGTTGTTGTCTTAGTTGGTGCTTGTACATCTGTAAGTGTGAATGAGTTGGTGGTTCTCTGGACGTTATATATCTTTCTTAATCCTCTTTTAGAGTATTGAAGGGCGAAATTGAAAGCAATCAGCCATTTAGTTATCCTTAACCACATGCAAGTGAGATTATAGTACCAAGTCTCTTGGGTTTTAGTAAACGTCAACAGAATTTCCTTAAGGATCATAAAAGTGAGAGGTGGCAACCAGCATCAATTTTTTAATATTTTTTTCTTAATTTTTTTTGTTATTCTATAACATTTTGCTCGTCAAATTACAGCATGACATTCCTCAACAACCTAAAAATGCACACCTTGAAAAGCTAAAATTTTTCAAGGCCATGCTGGAGAAGCTCTTGCAATTTCTAAGGCTCAACAAAAATGATATTCAAATTACTCATAGGGACAAAATTGGTCCCTGGGAAAAACAAATTGTGAGCATTCTGAATTCAAACAGACCTGGCAAGCCTGGTTCTTCTCTGCCACAAGGGCAGCTTCCTCAGTCTCGCATGCATGCAATGCAGCAGAATCAACAGTCACATGAAAGCCAAATGAATCCTCAGATGCAATCAACAAATGCACAAGGTTCAGTAGTGCCGATGCAGCAGAATAATCTTGCTAATCTCCAACATAACTCATTGCCTTCTACATCCAACATTAGTAACTCGCAGCAAAACATGGTAGGTTCCCTCCAGTCAGGTTCAGGTTTGGACGCAACGCAGGGTAATGCTCCGGGTTCGCTGCAGCAGGTAGGCTCAATTCAACAGAATCATGTCAGTGGTTCACAACAAATGAACATGAACCCTTTAGCAACACAAAGTGGAATGAATACTACCCAGTCAAACCTGAACCCACTTCAGCAAAACTCAAATATGATTCAACATCAGCAATTAAAACAAGAACAACAGGTATTGCAAAGCCAACAACTAAAGCAATTTCAACAACGTCAGTTGCAGCAACAGCAATTTATGCATAGACAGCAAATGTTGCAACAGCAGCAGAATCAACAACAGCAACAAGCAAAGCAACAACAGCAACCTGCTCAGTTGCCATCACATAGTATGTCACAGATTTATCAGATGAATGAAGCAAATGACATAAAGATACGGCAACAAATGGGTGTTAAATCTGGAATCTTACCGCAACATCATCCAGCAAGCCAGCGTGCATATCATCACCCACAACTGAAGTCTGGAAATTCACTTATTTCCTCGCCATCTCCTCAGGTTACTCAGCATCTATCTCCCCAGATTGATCAACAAAATATGCCAACTCCTATACCAAAGGCTGGAACTCCTTTGCAATCATCGAGCTCTCCTTTCATTGTTGCATCCCCTTCTACTCCTTTGGTTCCATCTCCAATGCTGGCAGAGACTGAAAAAATTAACCCTGGTGTTTCCCCTCTTTCCCATACTGGAGCTGTTGGGCATCAGCAAGCAACTTTTCCATCTGCACCAGCACAATCCCTTGCAATCGGTACTCCTGGAATATCTGCGTCACCTTTGCTTGCTGAGTTTACAAGTCCAGATGGAGCTCATGGTTTTGGAGATGGAAAATCAACTGCTGTAGAACAGCCTCATGAACGTTTGATGAGAGTGGTCAGTATATTACTATAAATAAGTCAATATTACCCCTTGTTATCATCTTTTTTCTTATTGCTCTTGTAGTGTATCTTTCTTAACAGGTGAAGTCTATTTCATCCAAAGCACTGACTGCCGCAGTTAGTGACATCAGCTCAGTTGTCAGTATGGTGGATAGAGTAGCAGGATCTGCACCAGGAAATGGTTCAAGAGCTGCAATTGGTGAAGATCTGGCTGCTATGACAAAATGTCGTCTGCAGGCAAGAGACTTCTTTACTCAAGAAGGTCCACCTGGGTCAAAAAAAATGAGGCGCTGTGTAAGTGTGCTGCCTTCAAATGTTGTTTCATCTGCTGGTAGTGTAAATGATAGCTTTAGGCAGATCAACTGTTCTGAAGCATCTGATTTAGAGTCCACGGCAACATCTTGCGTCAAACGGCCCCTAGTGGAGGTATATATACCTGCTTCATTTGTCCAGTCTTTTGGAAAAGTTACAGATTGTGGTTACAGTTAGAATAGTATAATCAATTTGTTTTAAACCACTTGAGCTGATCTGTATTGATTTCTCTTATTTGGTAGCTAGGTGTCTAGAGATACAGTACCAATATGTGGTAGTTAAGGCATGAACTAATTCTCTATCGTCATAGAATTACTCAGCATAGAGTATGTGAAACATGAGAAAACATCATGTATCCCCTCTAATTCAAAGCATACTTTGCTTAACATAAGTAATTCTACCATTAAGTTCTTCTCAACAATTATATTTCAAAAAATCTAAAAAGAACATATCCTGAGAATCATTGAAGTAATTTCTTTATGTTTATCTTTAGTAAACGCAAGTTTTTTGAATTGGAGAGAGTATGTATGACTTTCTTGGTTCGGCAGGATTGAAGTTCTAATGGAGTGGAAATAAATAATTAATAGAAAAAATGTCACTTGTCTTGCACATTAACTTAGTATATTATTTATTCATTGTGATATTTTCTGTATCTATTTTGTTTAATATTTTTTGTTTACTCTTTTCAGCTTTCATGTTTGACCATTGAGATGCCCAAAATTTCTTTGTTGTTTCCAGATCTCAGTACCACATTTTCACTGAAACTTCACGATTATATTTCTAAGTGTTGTTTCTCATATTTGCTTATGAGGGATTCTAACTACCAAGTAACTGAGTGAGATCCGGTCTTAAGTCTTGTTCTCTAGTTGTGGCCATTCTTTAGAACTTTGCTCGACTGTGTTGAGCTGGATTCACTTTCCGAAATGAACTTAGCATAAGATCCTTTTCTCTTTTCGAGCATTCGAACACAATATTTCCTTAATCGAAGCCGCTTTTGTTTTAGAGTTTGAGCCATGGGGCATCCTGATTTAGTTAATCGATCTCTTGCATGTCAATCCACATTTCGTAACTGTCTTTCGTGTATTGGTTTTATTTGTTGATTAAGTATTCATACATAATATTTTCAACAAGACAAATAATTTGAGATCTGGTCCAGGCTAATCATGCACTCTTGGAAGAAATGCGAGAGATAAACCGACAGCTGATAGATACCACTATTGAAATAAGCAACGAAGACATTGATCCTTCAGCTGCAGTGAGCGCTGTTGAAGGTGGTGAAGGAACAATAGTTAAATGTTCTTACAATGCTGTGGCTCTAAGTCCTAAATTAAAGGCACTGTACACCTCTGCACATATGGTGAGTTTCTGTATCTTCTACTTCGAATAACCGTAGTTGTTTTTTTAACATTCTTTGTATAAACAATTGAAACTAATATTATCATCCTCTCCATGATTTATGCAGGGTCCAATTCAGCCTCTGCGGTTGCTTGTTCCAAATAATTATCCTTATTGCTCTCCAATACTTTTAGAAAAGTTCCCAGTTGAAATCAGGTGATGAAATATGAAAACTTCGTATAATTATTCCTTATTTTTGTATGGTCCTTTAGAATAAATCTGTCCGTATCATATGTAGTGAGCTAACCACACACTATATGTACTCATGTGCATCCCTATTTATATGATCTGTTATATAGGACTTGAACACATGAAAAATGATGTTATGAAATTTGTATTACCAAGAGGCTATGCTCCGAAAAAGACTAAACTATGTGGTACATTAGAACTGAATAAAATCAATGGTTATTGCTCGTTGAGAGAGATGCAGGGTAGCACTGGTAAATTTGTCTTAAGAACATAATTGTTTAGCTGTAGTCATTTCTTAATTGACAAAGAAACTTTGAATTACTTCAAGTGGTTGGGTTGAGAGGCTTATTTTGTGTGAAAACGTTTTCGCTTGCGTATCATAATGTCATCAATAATCAGAGTACTTAGAGTATCCCTTCCCATATAGGCATTAACGCGACCGGGTGCTTTGTGGTTCTGAAACTTTTGAATGCCGATCTTCTGAAAAAGGAGAGTGATCTATGTAACTTGTAGAGTTTTTACGACGTATATGTTATGAAGCATCAAAAAAGTCTTGAAGTTGGTTTTCACTGTTATGTGTGTACTCTCGCTTTCCCTATTGCAGCACTGAGTATGAAGATCTTTCCACGAAGGCGAAGTCCAAGTTCAACATCTCCCTTCGGAGTCTTTCACAACCAATGTCCCTGGAAAATATTGCACGGACATGGGATGTTTGTGCTAGGGCAGTCATTACGGAGTATGCACAACAAAGAGGTGGCGGCACCTTCAGCTCAAAGTATGGGACCTGGGAGAACTGCTTAAGTGCAGCGTAGTTTTTGTGAGTGGTAGCTGTTCACTCTTCGTTCGATAATTAGTTAGTTTTCTGGATTGTCTTCTGATGTTTCTAGGGTGATCCCTGACTGTGTATGATTATGTGTTGTTTGGTTCTATCATTTATTTTCCAAAAGAATGTAAGAAACTATACTATAGAAGCACAGTAGATTAGAATGTATGAAAAGTCTGTAACATGTCAAATAATATTCTGAATCTGTTGATTCAGCATCAATACTCGAAGAATATAGTTCAAAGGTTGTGTTCAATTGCTGATTATGGAGATCGAGAATTTTGCGAGATTGACACTTTTTGAATTTTGGAAGATCGAGAATTTAGTACCACATGGCTTCAAACCAAATTTATGTAAAAATGCATGTACTTCTGTATTCTCGAAAAACAAAAGATAAATCCGTAATTTCCACAGAACACAATAAATGTTTCTGACGAAACATAATTTTGATTAGAAACAAAACTATTTCAGTTTGATGATGTCCCTCCCCCTTAACTCGAAATATCTTCAATGATGGTGAACCAATTGAAACTGACTCTATATATTGAATAACTTGAAGATATATAATGACCGGGTCGAGACGTTTGCTCACCTTCAACAAAATTTAGATATCCCAACGAATTTTGCATTACACGTTTCTTTCAAAGAAGACGAGATTCAACCCCCCGGTCCGCCTCGACCAGATATCACTAATGCTAGATTGTTAATGACGAAGAAGAGGAGGCGGAGATGTTCGAAGCTTAAGAAAAATCAAGTTATATGGAGGCCCTCAAATAGTAGATGTTTCTCATACAAATATACTATATTTAGATAGCAAATTTCACAATGGTGGGTAGCTACTCCGTATTAGAACCTACAAATATATCGATGGTCATTCGAGAAGTACAGCAAATACATTCTGAACCAAACTCGGATCACCATTACATGAACACTCCAAGAATACCCAAAGCATGACGCCAAATATCATATCATGGCCTATGCGTCCGGTTATCATGCCTCAATGTATCCGGCTATCACGCCTTTATGCGAACGACAAAAGAACCTGCATTAGAAAATAAGAGTCCCCTGCATCATTTTTTCAATCATGACAGAAAAGGGGGCACATAATATTATGATTACATAAAAATCAATCGAAGTCTTTAAGTTTGCACACAGTTTATGCATGTCGGAAACTTCAACGAAGCGCTAATATAAACCCAAAATCTGGGTTGTTCACCCTTAGGTCCCGGTCATAGGCTTAATCTAAAATCTAAAAAAAAAATCCACTGAAAAATATGGAATTGAACATAACCAATTTTGACATCAATGTCTTGGCTACAATGCCAATACTTTCGACTGGGCGGTATCACTAACCTATTCTCGCCTATTTTTAACCAAAAATAAATTCTCGATTTGAGCTGATTCTGAGAAGGGAAGGTAAAACATCCATAATAGAGAAGACACGGAGATAAGATAGAATAAATAAAAATCTTAGCCAAATCAATAATTGCAAGTTTGCAACTAATATCATCTCTGTGCATGTACAAGGACTGTTATCGAGTGTATTATTTATGCACCAACATGCTCTATATAAGAAAACATCACTTCCATCAAGAGTGGAGTACAACTGCACTGCTAATGGTAATTAGTAAGCAAAGATAATAAGTAGAAGCATGAACAACAATTTTAGCATTTAGATCGACACAATCTAGCCTTGTGCCCAAACTACCAACATTCACCCAAAAAAAGAAAAAGAACAAAAACAAAACCAAAGATGCAGTAAAAAAGTTATGACTGTATTTCAGAAAGTTGCGAAGTGAAAATAAGAGATCGAGTATCTATTTGCCTAACAGCTCCAGTATAACCCCACTTCTACTCAGCCCTATCTCCTGGACACACGATACACAGTGTTCAAAATGCTTGTTGGAAAATGATGATACCGGAATATCAATTAGCCAATTGCATTAACTACATTTCAATCAAAAATTTACTTTTTAAATTGTACGAATGCTTAGCTTACATTTTGTTTATCAAATTACTGAGAAGCCCCAAATCAGATTAATAACACCAATCCTAATGAACAAAGTGCATATTCACATATCTACCTCACCTCAGATGTAAATTCTGGCAACATTAGAGAATTAAGAAGGAAAAAGAACAAAGATCTCATAGCAAGGAAATTCACTCACATGTCGGAAAGCTCGATATATCTGCAGAAACTGCACATTGGATCCCCAAATTCGAAAGTGCTCCTCTTATAATGCCACAAGGGAAGTACAGATGCATGCCTATAGCTTGGGCTGCTTTGTTTTCGGCCATAGTTGCAGGATCTTGAATGGAGGAAGAGGTGTCCACTGATGGATCAATTGACATGTGTGACAGCCATCGAAAGCGATTGTCTTGCAAAACAAATGTTCCCTGTCAAGAAAAACAAGTCCATATATTAGAATATAACAAAGCAACAAGCTAAATTTTTTTTTCAAATAGAACAAATTTGTTGGCTGACTGTCTTGGACAATCACGAACTTACTCTATGGTTAGTCTTTAAGTTGTCTATCTGCTTCTTGAAGAGTTCAGACCAGAAATCTTTGCATAAGAACTTGATGGCCTCCAAATGATCACTAAACCGAGGCCGGTCCATTGTATATCTAAAAATAGTTGGAAGTAAGATACAGACTATCTAATGAAGCATACCAAACAGAGTGGAGATTATTCGACTTGGCGGCCTCCAACCGATCAAAGACCATATAGTCCTACTCCCCATATTATGATAAAGACAATAGTGAATGACACTAAATGCTACAAATATCACTAAGAGCAAGTTTGTTTTGAAGGGAAGAAAACGGGTGAATAAAACACAGTACTGGGTATGTTAGTCTATCATCCATTTTTTGGTTAGATGAAGCAAAAGGAGGATGAAAAACTTCGAAGTTAAGAATTTCTGAAAGATATTTATCGAAAATATAACAAACTATGTTCTAAGTGTTCATACTCCATTTAAATCATATTAATCAGATATAACAAATTCTAGAAATTTGATCATCAAAACTGCACGGAAAAACTAAAATCAGCATTATTGGTAAGTTAGTCAGAAAGAGAAATGTAATTTATTCATATTGTCTAACAACATTATGTCACTAAATTTGGTAATATTATAGTAACCTTATAATAGAAAGTTGTCAAGAAGCAATTTCACTTTAAACATTTTACTTCTACTCTTTTCCGTTTTTTCATTGTCTGAAGTTTATTGCCCCACCCCCAAATCTCAAAAGAGCTCTGCAACTATCTTCCCATCTCATCTAAGAGAGGAATGTAATTCATATATCTATTTTATCTAACATGATTGTATCGCTTATCATATAAAAAGTTATATTTAGAAAAGATATTATGGTAAACAAGACCATTAACCAAGCTAGCTAGTTAGTTCAATGTATGACCTAAGGTTAAGTTTTATGAAAATACTATTGTCACAATTGCCACCTCATGCAAAATAAACTAAATTTCTAGGAAGAAGTATGAGTGTGCCGTGTAGCTGGTGTGTTAATAATCATGGGTCCAGGCTTCCAGCTGAAACAATTGGCTATAGGGAGAGCATAGGAAACTTCCATTATATCGAAGTCGGATAAGACCACCACCAAACCCAAACAGCAGCAGGTAACTCATTGCGAAGAGCTATAAAATCATATTTAATTACCATCTCATCTAATAAAGGAATGTAATGTACGCATATTGTCGAACATTATATCACTGAAGAATTTGTAATATTATGGTAATGACATAAAATTTCTATGTTCTAGAACTCAAAGATTTATATTATCTGGCTCTTGGGCATAATGGACCACAGCAAATGGTTCATCACACTACGTACACTTCTTATCTAATGTGAAATAGTAAATAGAATTTGCGATTCATGCTTAGTTCATCTCGGAAAGAGTCTCCTTGTTACCATAGAGGTAAGGCTCATACAATCCAACCCCCTACCCACTTATCGTAATCAGATAATAGAAAGTTGTCGAGAACAAATCGCAAAGAGCTCTATCTATACTTCCTTCATGCCACCTTTTAATCCACAAGATCCCGTATACAAAACAACTCACAAAATACCACAAACAGATAGACATAAACAGGCCCAGACCCAGACATAGTTCAAGTTGGCAACAATGCAGAATTCAAGCACCACAAACAGAAATAAACAATCACAAAAACTACTCCCTTCATTTCAAAATGATCTTCTAGTTTCGAATACTGATGGTTGACTTTAAAATTATGTATAAGTTCTATAATACTACATATATATCAAATATAGCGTTTTTAATGTACTACTACTAACTTACTAATTTGAATTCATCTCATTGTTATAAATTTCGATTAAGACCACAAAATTTGTTAATTTCGCCCATTTTATAGTCAATCTAGAATATCTTTTTATTCGAATGGAAACGTATACTACTCGAATAAGGATCTTACACTGAGTTAAAATTTAGATCAAATATCATACAACATATACCAAAAATACTCGATTCCAATATTCAAACGTCAACCATAAATTGCCAAATCGGATAATTTTTTCTAAAAGAATTAACATAGTAATTCGGATTCAGATCAATATTATAAGGTGCAGCTAGAACTAAAAAAAAATAGTTTGACCATTTAAAGTCAAACAGACGAGATTTTTGGAACTGAATGGAGATCGAATGGTACTCCTCGAATCTATTGAAGTGGGCGTACCTTTCGGAGAGCTGATGGCCGACTTGGAAGCCGATGGCTTCGATGCGGCGAGCCGCGAGCTCCGGCTTGGTGGCGTAAACGCCGTTACAATATGAAGAAACGATTTCCGTTAGTAATGTCTCCAAACAGCTCTCTGCTACTTCTCGTCCCATTTCTGTTCTACAGTTATTTTCATTTTTTCACTCTCTCTTTATTGCTTGATTTTAATGGACGTGAATCAAAAGGATGATATTACTATTCTACCCCTGATTCGAATTCATTCGAACACCGCTTTTACGTGCAATTACTCTCTCCATTCGTTTTTGCTTGTATTTGAGGCTATTTGTATATATATTAACGAAAATAAGATGTAGTCAACTTGAATGATATTCAAGACTTCTAACTTAGTGGTACTGGACCTTATCCTCTTTCTCTGCTTTCGTGACTATCTTTGCCGTTTTTTAGCACCCACTCTGTGGGATTTCCAGGCGTTTCAGTGATTTCCAGCACCCATTCTGTGAACTTCCGGCGGTTTCAAGTCAACTCCGCGGATCGGATGCACTTTCAGGAAGCAAAAGTTCAGGCATTATGTGAATTGGAGTCTCATCCACGAAACGAAAGTTCATTATAGCAGCAGTCAGAGAAGACGTAGATTTTTGTTTGGAACTTAGAGTATTTCATATCGCGTGACTATTTGTAACTTCTTTAAGAAAAAAAAGAACTTAGAATGATATTTAAATGGTATCTTTGTTTTATTTACGTTACACAATGAATTGATTCTAAATAAATCAGTTTAACAACACATCCTTAATATATTTCCTTAAGCTCATTATCTCAACTCTAGTATAATATATTTACACGACTAAGTAAATGATACGCTCATTTAAGACGCTCCCGCTTGGGTAGTCCATCGCCCAACATAAGAGGTGAATCCGGGATGTGCCTCTAGCGGCTCGGAACTCCACCTCAAGAGTGTCCAAAGAGGTTGGATAACCACCCACAAGCAAATCCTCCCTCGAACAAATGCAGAGTTACTCGTGCACCTGCCGTGAATCGAACCCACACACTTATGGAGAAGCACACTCTTATAGTGAAGCCCCTTACCATTTTAGCTATGCTCGTGAAATACTTATCTCATTTTCTCCTTTCTAATTATGTCTTTTGATCTTTAATAATGCTCTTTCACGAGGTGCAACATAATAAGCATGATTATTGATAAGTTCTTCAAGCCGGTCAATTTATTGTAGTTTTGTTTCGAATTATTGGTATTAATGATCACTTGATTATTGAGAGTGAACGTAAATTAATACGGCTAGTTAATTCGATTTTTTGTAAGTACAATGTTTCCTTTTTTAATACGTTTCTCGGCTTTTTAGCTAAGATCAAGTACTCCCTCCGTTCCAAATTGTTTGTCCACTTTCTATTTTGGGAGTCAAACTTTGAAAATTTTGATCATGAATTCTTATTAACCGATAAGAGATAATATAGTCATATTGGATCTTGTTAGATTAGTTTTAATGTATATTTTTGAAATATCAACTTTTTGTAATTTCCACGCTTATAAAATTAGAAATATTTACATTTGAAATTGTGTCTCGTAAACCGTGAAAGTCAAAATGGAACATATAATTTCGGATGGAGGGAGTATAATAACTTCGAGAGTAGATGAAATGAAAACTACGATATTTACCAATGGATGCTAATACCTTTTGGGCTAATATTTTTTCAAGCAGCTCATTGATTCTGATTGGTTGAAATTTAGGGAAATGATATAATTTCATTAAACCACTATTTGAGTATTATTAATTCAAATATTCCAACGAATTAAAATAAATTAGAAATCCTAGATTTGAGTTTGAATAGTTCAATTTTGACCGTCTACATAGTGCACAAGCAAATCACAGCACCACCACCACATCCAACATACTGGGAAAAAATTCTTCCACTCTTCAAAACCCGCATGCAGTGAGGAAAAATTTTCCCGAACATTGCACGACGCCAACAAGAGTGCAGCGAAATAAATTTGATTGAACGAGGATACCACCATTACCTGACACTACAGTTCGAAGACTCTACGCAGAAGTTGCGAGTGGCAATAATCCATTGTGCCTTAGAAGAGCTTCCGGAGAAGGCTCTCGCCCTCTGAATGACACAAAAACCTGAAATAATATTACCAGACTCCATCATAACAATTTTTCACCACTAGTATAACATATATGCAACTAATGTGAAGATGGGAAAATGGAAAATCAATTAGAGACGGTTCCGACCTCCAGCGGAGCTTTTCCCCCTCCTAGAGCAAGGATAGTTTCTCTGAACTTATGTCCTGTCTCTTTTACAGCCTGTAAGATACAGCCGGTTAATACAGCCGGTTAATTGGCCATCAGAATTATTAAGCTCTAGAGATGCATTTCGCCCAACCACTACTCAATATGGAACATCATTCGACTATTTTAAGTTTGAGCGATAGTTTTTACTCCCTCCAATCAATTGCTACGTGGTGGTCAAACAGGGAATTGCCATGTCCTCGGCAAAGTCCATCACAAAACAAGCAATCAATATACTTTTCACAAAAAACGATATCATATAAGCCTTTAGTTACAATTTTTTATTTCTTTTAATTTGATTATGGATAGACTAATGAGTCTCATTTTGAACACATACAGGAACACCATACCCTCTAAAACTACTGCACCTAAATATACGAGTAATAAATCATTCTTAACTTAGAAGTTAATTATATATAATTATTGGTGTACAAGCATGCAAGAGTAGAATAAACAATGGACATGATCAAACAATAAGCTTAGTACTAAATCGTTGTAATTACACCCTATACGAGTTGAAGTCTTGCTCATCAAGAGAAGAAAAACATATTTGCTGTGTAGCCCTAGAATTAGAACAAGGGTAAAAGAAACACACGCAATAGTTACCTTCTCGTCATTGAGTCCAGCATCCTCAAATGCTGAAAATGCATCAGCAGACAAGACTTCAGCCCACTGCAGATAAATAGAAAATCAGTAAATATGTGACTGAAACCATATCACAAATAATAACGCAGGAAATGGCAGAGATATAAAATAACCTTGTAACTATAATATCCAGCTGCATAACCACCAGCAAATATGTGACTGAAACTGCAGAGGAACCTATCCTCTGGAAGAGGAGGAAGTATCTGTGTTTTTTGGCTAACTCTTCGATCCACATCGTAGATGGACTCTGACCCACCAGGGATATACTTCGTATGCAATTCAAGATCAACTGTTGCAAATTTTAACTGCAAAAGACGGGAACGGTTCATCATTACAGTTGAGAGGAAGTAGGAAATTACACTGACTAATTATAATAGCAAAACTAATACTCCCTCCAATCCAAAAATATTGTCTTTCTAGACATTTCACATAAATTAAGAAACAATCATTACATTCAAAATTTCCATCTATACTCCTATAAAGCAATCATTAATAATCCACTTTTCAATTAACTATATGATACAATCATTACTTTTTAGGGATATTAAGAGAAAAAGTGATACATTGTGCATTGATTTATGTAAAAAGACAATATTTTTGGATATTCTTGAAATGTCTATAAAGACATTATTTTTGGATTGGAGGTAGTATTTCACTAACACTGATATTATATTAAAAAATTCCCAAACCAATTTTGTTGTACGTAAATGATAAGATCTTTCCTAATACATAAATGATGAGGTCGTTCATGAGTGATTGACAGTCACTCGAACCCTATTGCTTATTCTTAGAGAATTAAGCATCATGTGGTGCTTCTGCTTGACGCCATCAAACTTTTACTTGATAATTTCTCTTTCAAGTTATCAGACTAATCATCATCACAATTAGACCCCTCATGCTCCCTATAATTGGCAGCGTAATTGAATAAAATCAACGTAAAATAATGCTCTACATTAATAAACATACATATGACTGTTGTGCTAAACTGCTAATCCAATACAGACAAAAGAAATATATTAATTGGGATTTAGTTGCCAAACGCAAAGATACATACAACATGTATTTAGGTTTTTAATGGGCTAAGTAAAAGGGAAACATGACATATAGACATTTTATATCTATCAGAGCTTCAGAGAGGTCGATGGGATATTATCAAAAGATACGAAAAAAATAATGAAGGGAAAATTCTTCCAAGCTATAGCACTCATTGAATAGGATACATACACATTTCATAACAACTGCACTGCTGAACGGGTAGTGACATATATCCAGCAAGTGGTACTGACCTGACGGAGACTTAAGGATCCAGCCCGGAAAGTCCTTGCAGCAAGAAGTTTTTTGTAAATGTCTTCAGGTAGGCTCTCTCCAGTTTCATAGTGCTTAGCAATGCTCATCAATGTTTCTCTGCAGAAGAATTCAGAAATAACAAAAATCAGCCTCGGAAAATGGATCATCTTCGTAAGAAGTATTACTACCTCGAGTTCACTTTAATAGACTTTCTCACTTATCGAGACACCATTTTAATCACCAATTACTTTTAATATACATTATGAAAAATTGCATATGCTTAATCTTATGAAGTTATTTTTGAAAACGCATTCAATGATATCAATTCTATATTTATCAAATTATTGAATAAAAAATAATTGACGACTAAAGTTGCGCCTTGCAAAGTGAGAAAGTCTACCAAAATGAATATAAATGAGAAGATATGTAAACACTGATATTAGTTAAGGGTAGTTTTTGTAAGCTTTTGTTGTCAATTTAATTGCATATTGAGCTACCCGACTATTTCAATTTTTAAGATGAATACGCGTTGCTCATTTCTCTCATCGTTCTCTAGCTTTTAATTGTAACACATATCTACGGTAACCATATACCACAACAATCTAACAATCATGTGGATCACTAATGCTTAATCTTGTAACCTGATCGTGATCATTAATGTATTGTCAGCATAGTACAAGATACCTGTGATAACACCAATTTTCCATAAACTGCGATGGTAATTCAACTGCATCCCATTCTATCCCACGTATGCCAGCAACCATTCCTTCATCCTGCTTTGTCAACATGTGTTGGAGAGCATGGCCAAATTCATGGAATACAGTCTCAACCTAAGAACCATGCCAGCAACATACAACGTATTACTAACTTGGCGCAACTCACTCATGTGACATGAAAACACATTGCAACACATGACCTCAGTTGAATGAAGGAAACAAATGTACAATGAACATATTTCTTCAGTCCCCGATTCCTTCTTGTTTATTTTCAAGTAATGGTGCATCATCTTTGAAATTTAAATTAAATAATACATATTTAACGTAATTAGATGGTAAATTAGTATCAGATACACACCTCCGACTATTGTTATGTTAAAGTTGTGCACATAACAAAATTAAAAACATTTGAGATTAGCATAAGAATATTATATATTTCAATAAATCGTACAATTTGGATGGACGACGTACTATTTTAGTGACCACGTTCGAAGTTCTTTTAGAGTCGAATCTATATGATGTTCAAAGCATAAAAAGATATTAACAGATTTTGTGTGGTCAACGATAAGCGCAACGGCTCACTACTGCACTTCTTTTCTATTATGAAGTAGTAGATAATCTTTTCAAATCAACTCAGAAAACAGCCTCCTATTATCACAGGGGTAAGGCTATTTAGAGGGAATGTTATTGTTATTATCATTGTTGAACAACAAATTAAACGATACAATATTTTTGAGAGATTATCTATAGCCTAGATTAACATAAATAACTGTTAGTACAACAACTTACTATTAGAGTACGGTGTCAATTTAGAAAACAATAGCTTTTCCATGAAAGATGTCCGTGTTTTCCAGAATTTCCAATTGGGCCAAACATTAAAAGATGTACCCATCATTAATTACATTAGAAACTCCTTAAGTGAGATACAAGTGTGAAGGGGCTAATCAACTGGTTTAGACAATCTGCTCATGGACCTGTAGTACGATAAGATATTAAACAAAATTGTCGTGGAGTGCATGCTTACCTCACGGAAAGTCATCAGGCTTGGTTTATCACTTACTGGCGGCATTTGATTGCAAACCATGTGGGCAACAGGCAGCCTAATAGAGTTGCCATCTATTTTCAGTACACTGCTGCGAGAAACAACTTCATCCATCCATGCACCACCACGCTTCTCTGACGCACGAGAATATGGATCAAAATAGAAGTATGCAATTGCAGTCCCTGACATATCATTGACACGATAGAAGCGGATGTCTTTGTTCCAGACCTACAGACATCGAAACAATCACATAAGACTTGTGAGCAGCAGAAAAGAAAACCTTTACCTTGAATTTCATTTTCCCCAAGAACTGAGTGAGTGAGGAAAATAGAATTTAATACCGGGGCTAAACCATCAGCTGGCTCAACATTGATGCCAAAAATAGTCTTTACGAGGTTGAAAAGGCCATCCAATACTTTTGGCAATGAAAAATAAGGGCGTAGTTCTTCCTGTGAATTATAAGCAGATCATAGTTTACAGATCCCATATATAAATTTATAGAAGGACAAACAAAATGAAAAGAGGATACAAATCCAATTTAGTTCTGGTGAGTAATACTAGAGAGGAATTCAAAGAGGCCGCATTTAAAGGTAAGAAAGTGCTTCACCGGCCATGCAATCTAGAAGATGGTGGTAGTTGCTAGTTGATAACAAATGATCAATAATCGACACACATTTAAACGCGAAGAATACCAGCAAGTGAATGAGAAAACATATAGAGGTTAACAGTAGCACAACAACCCAATTACAAAATTGAGCAGCTAAAAGGGTTTACCAGCCTAAACAAATGCAATTAGGAACACATAGATATTATATCAGCCACCTATAGACGTGATGGCTCCCGCTCTAAGCAATTAGCCTGTAGAAACAATATTAAGAAAACAATCGAATAGAATTAGGAAAGAGGAGAAAAGGGTGGGAAACCTCATTTATCTCATATTTTGATTCCCTGAGCCTCTCACTCCAGAAGGTAACGTCCCAATGACACAAATTGTCCGCTTCTGGAGCTCCTTGACTTTTGGAAAATATTTTAAGGTCTTCCATATCTACAAAGGTCAGGAGCATAACTTATATCCTTTAAATTAAAGTAAATATAAAGGATAAAAAACTTCTTCAGAACAATATTCATGGAGCTAATATTACTATCTATTAAAATTATATAGAGGCAGCAGCTCCTAACTCGATAATAATCGGTAGTTAAACAAACTTATGCTCCTGCTTATACTAACAGGAGATGTCAATAAAAAGACATGCTTCAGAAATTAACAAATTTTCGAAGGCAAATACCTTGAACTGCAGGATTCCAGGATGCAATTCGAAGCTTTTCAAGAAGCTCTTCTGCTTTTTCAACAGTAGCCATTTTAGTTGCCATGCTTACCTATTTATAAAAATCTTTCTCAGGGCATGATTCGGAAACAAATAAACTCATAGCAGGAAGAGAAATTTTAATGTAGGGATACCTCAGCAAAATTGTTGTATCCTAAAAGCTTAGCCTTTTCCAATCTTAGCTTCAAAATTGAGTCAATTATTGGTGTATTATCTAAATCCCCACTAGAGGCACGATTTATAAAAGCACGATATACTTCCTCACGCAAAGCTCGGTTTTTAGCATGTTGCACGACAGACATATAGCTAGGAGCATCCAATGTGATCATCCACGGTCCAGTTTCAGCAGTAGCCTTCTCATGTCCCTGTAATAATGTTTTATAAATGCATAAGATAGTTAGGGAAATACAATGAGTAGGGAAAGATGGTAGAACAAATCATCAGTGAAACATCTCAATAGTCAGACGGTACCTTGTCAACTGCTGTCTGTGCAGCCAATCCAAGAGCTGTAGCTGGCAATCCATCAATTTCGTTCTTATCTGTTATTAGTTTCGCGAACTTCTTTGTTGCATCCAACACATTTTCGTCAAACTTTTGTGAGAGCTTTGCCAGATCCTGAAGTTGATTTAAGGTCACAAGAAATAAACATTATTGAAATTTTAGAATTTTCGAGAATTTTACTTCTAAATTGCTAGCAGGTCAGAAGAACATAGTGTCGCACATAGTTTTTAGTTGCCCGGCATATTAACTTCTATGAGCATCTAATAAAGGGTTTCACTTTCTGTTGTTTGAGTGCTCATACATCCTGAACTACTATATGGGGGAAGAATCTTGTGAAGTGATATTGAAAATGTCAATACCAGTGAGATTCTACATGGGAACGGTGTGACGAAAAAATGGACAGGATGGCACCCATCCATTGATTTAGAAAATACTAAAGACGTATACAAACCATATGGGAACTCACAAGTTAACTTCAAATTACATAGAAAGCCTACCTGCTCAATTTTGTTAAATTTCTCCCTTTCTTCACCTTCAAGTTCAATACCATTTAAAACAGCCTCCTTGATTTGTGCTGCAAATGGAAGCACGACGTCACATCATTCAAAAATGAAAATTTTAATCTATCTATGACGAACAATGAAAGAAGGAAAGTAAATCACTATTATGGAGTATGACTTGGTGTCAATTAGTTTCTGCTATACGTACATTCCACAATACGTCTACGAGCATCACTGAGTGAATTCCAACTCGTAGAATTTCGAATGGCTTTGAAGGCATTGTAAATTGGCTTACTCTGGCCCAACTTCAGTTCAAACTCAACTTTTGCAGGCTGCAGATCGTAATTGCAAACCACATAAGCATCAATATCATAAGAAATAAAAATATTGATACCAGAAAATGTCAGTATAGATATCTAACCTGGACTTCTTCAATAGCAGTGCGCAATTCCGGTGTATCCTTAACAGCCTTAAGATGATTAACGGCGCCCCAAACAACAGCCATTCGATCCATTATTCTCTCCAGTGGCTCCGCCACCTTTTCCCATGTAGGTTCAACATTCCTCTCCAGTTCTGCCAATTCGCCATCCTATACTCACGAGCACACACCAATAAATATAAAACGAAAAACATAAAGCTACATGCCTACATCCATCACGGCAAAGGATAATACACCATTTCCGATGAGCGGAGAACTAGCATACTGTAGAATTTCATTAATTGGGTCTGGGCCACACCCATATGAGGAGAGAGATCACACTTCATAACCCAAGAAGGCACCATCTTAAAACCAATTGGTGATAAGTGGAGTTGCTCCCTAGTTTATTAAGTGATGATTTCTCTCCTTTATTTCCAATGTGGGACTTTCACATGTGACAATTTGGGCTCATTTGGAGCAATCTTAACACTCCCCCCTCACATGTGAAGTCCCTTTTTTTTTTTTTTTTTTCAAAGCACGGAGGTATTTTTCTTCCCCGGCATATTTCAAAGCACGGGGTATTTTTCTTCCCGGCATATATGGCCCAGTTCTTTTTTTTTTTTTAATAAGCCCATTAGGCATTTTTTTCTTCAAATACCCAGGTCACTTTAACCATGGGCTCTGATACCATGTAGAAACTGCAAATGCAGTTGAGATACGCAGCAAGAAACAAATCGAAACGATAAGAAATGAAAGCTTGAAAGAAACTAGCAAGAAGAAGCTTTCTTGATTGATATTCAATAGATGCACTGTATATTCCTGAGAGGTTCCATATGGATAACCTTCTTCTAATCTAAAACAGAGAACAACTAATTGAAATGAAAAACAATCCTTTATTATCAGGAAAAAGGTGAATCAATAATGTACAAGAGGTCTGTATATATAGACCCGAAATCGAGCAGTTTGGGAAGAAAGAGAAGCCAATAACAGCTAACTACCACTAACTAACCTAACTGAAAACAGATTTTATCTCCAATTGACACGTGTAGGAATATCTGTACGCTCCAGCTTGATCCAACCGTTGGAAAGGCACGTGATGTGCACATGTATCACTTAATTCCCAAATCAAGCTTAAATAACCCTAACGGTCAAATTGAAACAGAATTTGGGAATACTTGATTCTGCCCGATTGAGGAGAAATTAACCACTATTTCTTCACATACTTTGCAACTTTAATTGACAAGCCTAACTATAATTTGAATCAAAATAAAAATGTTAATACAAATCAATTAAAAATATTATCTTATCAAATAATATTATAATAACATCAATTAAAATCAAAGGCATGTCCAAACTTACATGTCCACATCAATAAACCAAATCACATAATTACAGCTAAAATTCATACGTTCAATCGAAAACCAAAAACGTCAACTAAATTCAATCAAATAAAGCAATAAAATAAACACATACCAATTTGCTCAACAATTCACGGATTCCGGGTCGGACATGTTCAGCCTTGATGGCATCAAAGGGGGGGAAATAGAAGTCATTAAGGAGAGGATTAGCCATATCGTACGGCGGAGTCTTTGTGGCCGTTGATTTTTTCAAAGCGGAGAATGATCTACGGTTGAGATGGAGGCAGAGAGAAGAGGAAGAGGACCAGAGGGGGCAAGGGAGTGATTTTAGGTGGAGTTTGGGGGTAGAAATGTAAATTGAGTGAGGGTTTAAGCAAAGAAAAGTACGAGTTGTTGTAGCTATGAGCATTTTGGGTAGCTACAAATAGTGTTTTGTTATTATGAAGGTGCCCGCTTTAGACACCCAAATAGTGTTTTGTTTTGGCTTCAAACTTCGATTTTGTTTCTGGATGAAATTTTCTCAAACATTATATTTACGAATAGAGACGTAATAATTATTGCAGTTTTACAAAATATTTAAATGTGTATATAACTCAAATATTACATTAATACAATGTATAAAAAGGCCAAGGGAGCTCTCTAACGTGCGCCACCATCACTCTAAAGCTGCATCAAAAATTTGTACCTTGTGCTTTAAAACTTGTACATTAGGCGGGTTGTACAGTGAAACGGGTTGGTGTGCGCCGCGGATCCGACGACCCGACTCTGTTTAATGGATTTCCAACCGTAGATTTCGTGAGAGCATTGTTCTCACATCCAATTCGTTCATTGAGAGCCCTAGATCTTTGGAAGGACAAGAAGGACAACCAAAATGATATCAAATGGAGGTGAAGTACTTGGAAAGGACAAAAAAATTGTTAAATACATCCAACAAATTCCTCAAATCCATGGACGATGGATTCTGGGCGGATGGCTCAGATGGATCATCTTCTTCCAACTTGTTTTTGGCCCTATGATCGGTGGTCTTTTGGTAAATCTTTTTTTTTCAATACTATTTATCTACTGGTTTCATTAATTGTTTGATATTCTACTGTTGATAGTGTTCCACTAATATATATATGTGTTGAGCTACCCATTCTCACCATTCTCCCCCATTAGTATTAATTTAAGGTATTTTTAGAACCTCTATATTTGTTTTTGCTTACCAATTATTGTTCGTGGTAATTGTTGTTTGGCTTGTGATCATTGTTGTTTTGCTAATTCATGTTTAATTTGTTGACTCTGTTCTGTGCATATTACTCTGTTCCAATTTGTTGTTGTGCCAAAAGCATCACTTTTACGCTTCCGTCTATTTACTCCGGCTGTTTCATTAAAGGAAGGGGGGGGGGGGGGACGTTATTTGGCTACTTACGTACCATTGTATGGCTTTTGTTATGGATGCCTGACATTGTAGGAAGCTTCATGGATGATTCGGCCCGGCGAGCTCGGTGGCGTGCGTATTACCAAGGTATTTCCCTTCTAAGTAATCTTCATTGCCAAAATTGTCTACCCTTACTTTATACTATTGTTCCTTGTATGGTTAATATATATTGGTGGTATAATATTGTCTCTTCCTTAAATAAGCTTTAAGTTTCCTGTTTTTTATCAATATTGGTTGACGTTTGATTTTTTTTAGTTGATTTAGTTGGTAATGAATGTGGTGAGTTCACAATTTGAGGTCATTAGAAAATTATAGAAATTTACCTCTGGTTTGGTGATAATTTAGATACTTATGTATTGTATAAATAAGAAACTTGTGAATCTTACCAATTATCTACGATTGGAATTAATGCTAAACTTGCAATAAGTTTTGCCTTTTTTTTTTGCTGAATTAGTTCGTAATCTAAACTAATGCAGTCAATTATAACTTTTCAACTACTTAGAATATCTTTGCAATATGTTTAATCGTTTTAATTTTCTTACTGTTATACTCATTATTAGATTTGAATAGAGAAGTCGTAATTGGTTCATTTCCATTTGTTTTGAAGTAGAGATGCATTTCAGAAATGGACGAGGAATATATTCAATAAATGATATGCCTTTCGTACTAACCATAGTTTTTTGGTAGCTAACAAGGTGGAGATTAATAGAAAACGTCGCGATAGATTGAAACACAAACCCCCCCATACCCAAGCCATTATGCGTGAAGGTCTGCCTGATACAGGTTTCCTACCTTTTATTCATTAGCTTTGTGTGTCTAGGTTGTACAGGCCACTTGGTGTTACTTTCTTAATTGTGTCTATTGCATCAGATCCCTCTCTGCTGTCGTTGCCGCTTCTACAACAAAGGTCGTCTGGTCCTAATGTTCTATTTAATACTTCTATGGCTGGTCTTGCTTCCTCTTCTTCCATAGTTATGCGCGCTGATGTTTGTAAGCTTCCAGGTTAGTTCAATTTGTTGTATGTATTTGTTTTTCTTAGTTGCGCATCAGATTGTCTTGAACATCCTGCCCACTTTTGTAGTCTCGACACCCTGTGACAGTACAGTCCTACCCTCCACTGATGTTGTCGTGCCGGTTGCCAATATACGAATGGAGGTATTACATATCTTGTTGGTTTCTTTCCTAACTTCAATGAACTTGTTGCATCAGCCTAATATGTAGTCATTTTTACTGTTGTTATATCTGTTTTGTGGTTATTAAATCACTTGCTGTTTACAATTCTCAGGATAACCCAGCTCCTCTTACTCATTGTCACCCTACTTGTGAGTTTATTGTCTTTTGGTATCCCCTCATGTTCGATGTTGCATTTGTTTACCACTTGTGACTGTTCTTCTTTAATTATTACATATGCAGCCATTTCCCCCCTGCCCATCAAAAGAAAGAAACTTAAATCAACTGCCCCTATCGCCCTGGACTCCCGTTTATTAGTCTTGCGCAAGGTCCCCAATTGTCGCTATTGTGGGGCATTAAAGTTTTATAAAGAGACAGCACACTTTTGTTGTTCGGCTGGGCAAGTTTCACTGGCATCTACAGTTCTCCCTGAAAGTTTGGTTGCCCTTTTGACCAGTAACACTATGCAAGCCAAGACATTCCGATCCATGATTCGTACATATAACAATAACTTAGCCTTCAGTTCAATGAGTGTCCATTGTGATGCAAACTTCGAGAAACGCAACGATGGTATCTATACTGTACGCGTCCAAGGGCAAATATGCCATCATTTGGGTGATATTGTACCTGCCCACCAAACAAACAAGATCTCTGCCATGCAATTCTATTTCTACGATCCTGAATATCAAGCATCACAGCGTTCCGCTGCTTTACCTAGGTTGGATGAAGACACTCTTCGGATATTGCTTACTGCTATTGAGGGTTGCCCATATGCACGCTTTCTACGCAGTTTATCTACACTCGAGGACTTAGACCGATATTGCATTGTTATTAAAAGTGATTCCACCCTCGACCAACGTGTGTTTAATAAGCCAACCTCAATGGAAGTGGCTGGTGTTTGGATTGAAGATGAATGTGCCCCTCCTGGTGAGACTTCTCTACGGGACATCAGAATTTACGCACGCTCAGGTCACAGCCATTTTATTCAGCCTTATTTTGCTTGTTATGATCCTCTTCAGTATGTGCTCATGTTCCCGGGAGGTGAGCCTGGTTGGCATGGGAATATTCCGACAGTTGGTTCTGTGGCTGCTATTGTTGAGGGTCCTGAAATTGGTAATATTGATCCCGCCGTCGCTGATTCTTTGGAGACACTATTGGATGCTGAAATGTCAGGTTTGGCCCTCCTTTTATAATTATATATTCTTTCAACGTTAGTACTATTTTTTAAAATACATCTGCTCAATATTATGCACCTCATTCATCTTCAATTTTTTCATATTATCATTGTTCAACTTTCTAGGCCATGTTCGCGCCAAAATAAGGTACAAACAAGGGTCTATTGCTGATTTCCCGGGTTTGGTTAGGACAAATAAACGGTCGACTGTTAGTTGTCGCCAATACTATGCTTACAAGCTACAGATTCGCATTAGAGACACCTCCTACCTACTCAGATTTGGTCGGCTCTTCCAGCAGTTTGTGGTTGATATTTATATTAAAATTGAATCTATGCGTCTCTCATACATAAGCAACAATCAGAACACTCTTCGGATTGATTACTACAAAGGTCTTATTGATAGTGTCGTTGCTGGGATTACCAAAGGGTGTAAGATTGGAACAAGAATTTATTTACCACCATCATTCATTGGAGGTCCAAGAGATATGCGCCATAGGTATTTGGACTCTATGTCTCTTGTTCAGGCTTATGGTAGGCCTGATATTTTTTTTACAATTACTTGCAATTCCAATTGGGTGGAAATCAAGGAATGTCTTGCTCCTGGAGAAGAGGTTCAGAATCGCCCTGATCTTGTTGTGCGGATCTTCAAAGCGAAGCTTTCCATTCTTCAAGAAAAAATAAAGAATGGGCTGTTTGGGCAGGTAGCCTCTGTAGTTCATGTTGTCGAGTTTCAGAAACGAGGCCTCCCACATGCTCATTTTCTTATTATTCTAAAGCCATGTTCAAAGTTATTGTCTTCGGAGGCATTTGATCGCTTTGTCTGTGCAGAACTTCCCAATCCAGATTCGGATCCTTATTTGTATGGACTTGTCGTCAAACACATGATGCATGGCCCTTGTGGGGAGTTAAATCCTTCTAATGTTTGCATGCGAGATGGTAAGTGCAAGAATAATTACCCAAAATCTTTTGCACCAGTAACTATTAATGGGAAAGGTAGTTACCCAATCTATCGCCGAAGAGATGATGGGCGCCGTGCAACAGTTAGGGGTCAAGTGCTTGATAATAGGTGGGTGATTCCTTATAATCCTACTCTGCTAGCTCAATTTGGTTGCCATTCAAATATTGAAATCTGTTGTGACATCCGTGTGGTTAAATATTTATATAAATATGTCCACAAGGGTCATGATAAGGTTTCTTTTCGTATCAGCCCTGAAAATGGTGGGAGCAATATAAATGAAATTGATAATTTTAGAAATGCTCGTTGGGTATCACCACCAGAGGCGGTTTGGCGGATATATGGTTTCCAACTGAGTGGTATGTATCCACCTGTTATTCAGCTACAAATACATCTACCTGACTATCAGACCATTCGATTTGAGGATGATGATGATTTAAAAGAAGTCATGAATGATGAAATGGTTAAAAGAACTATGCTTACACAGTTCTTTGAGATGAATTTGAATGATTCATATGCTCAACAATTGAATTGCTTGTATAAGGACTTCCCAGCTCACTATGTCTGGAACTCTTCTCAACGGCAATGGACCAGGAGAAGACGGGGTGTAGTAGTGGGTCGTCTATGCACAGTCAATCCTTGCGAGGATGAACGCTATTATCTGCGGGTGTTGTTGCTTAATGTAAGATGCCCTTTATCTTTTAAGGACTTGCTGACTGTTGATGGTGTTCTTTGTGAGACATACCAGGAAGCAGCTGCGAAACGTGGTTTGCTACATCGTGACGACGATATTGATAAGTGTATGGAAGAGGCATCTATTTCTAGGATGCCTAGGGAGCTTCGGATGTTATTTGCTACCATATTGTACTACTGTAAACCATCTAAACCAAAGGAGTTATTTGAAAAATACTATTCCTCAATGGCTGATGATTTTAATCATCCCAAAAATGGTATTATAAGTACACCAACTGAAGTGTTGCACCAGGTTTTGCTCGGAATAAATGACACACTTAAATCTCTCGGCAAGGAAATAGATGACTACCATGTTGTTTCGTTCAAATTTGTACCAACGGATACTGAACTTGATATCAGGGAAATAGCATCAGAACGTAGCCTTGCAGTTCCTCAGGCAGATTTGGAAGCATTAGACCATTTGAATTTGAAACAACGCTCTGCATTTGATCTCATCTTTCGTAAAGCACTTAATGAAGAAGGTGGAGTATTCTTTGTTGATGGCCCTGGAGGGACAGGGAAGAGCTATCTTTACAAGGTACTTCTGGCTCATATCAGATACCGAGGGTATATTGCACTTGCTGTTGCTTCTTCCGGTATCGCATCATCCTGCTTACTTGGTGGGCGAACTGCTCACTCAAGGTTTAAAATCCCAATTGATATAAATAGTGGTATTAAATGTAAAGTTCCATTTCAGAGTGGTGATGCTTACCTTATTAGAAATTCCCGCATTATCATCTGGGATGAGGCTCCAATGGCAAATAGGGCAGCAATTGAATCAGTTGACCAGCTCCTACAAGAATTATGTGAAAATAAAATCATCTTTGGTGGCAAACTGGTCGTTTTTTGTGGCGATTTTAGGCAAGTATTGCCAGTTGTTCGTGGAGGATGTAGGGTCCAGCAAGTGAATGCAAGTTTAATGAGTTCTAATTTATGGTCAAAGATTACTAAACTGCATCTCGATACTAATATGCGTGCACGAGAAAATCCTGCTTTTATAGATTTTCTCATGCGGATAGGGAACGGGACTGAGCCGACAAACTCCCGATCAGAAGTTGAGCTGCCTGTACCTATGGTCATACCATTCACCACAGAAACCGCATCATTAGAGGAACTGATATCATATGTATATCCCAATCTTAGTCTCTTTGAAAGTCGGCCTTTTGAAATGGTCAACCGTGCTATTCTTGCTGCGCGCAATGATTTTGTAGATGACATCAACTCGATGCTCATAAATAGAATGGCTGGTGAGGAACATCTATACATCAGTGATGATCAGGCAAAACATGACGGTGATCAGGGCGAATATCTTGATTACTTAAATAGTCTGGAGCCGCGGGGCCTTCCACAACATCGTTTGTTGCTTAAACGTAATTGCCCAGTTGTATTGTTGCGAAACATTAACCCGGTTGAAGGTTTGTGCAACGGGACCAGATTAGTATGTCACACTTTAAAGAAGCACGTTGTAGGTGCAGTTATTGCAACAGGCCAGTTTGTTGGGAAACACGTTTGGATACCTCGCATTCCATTAGAACCCAACCCAGGTGATAATAAATATTTAATACCATTCATCAGGCGTCAAATTCCATTGCGATTGTGCTTTGCGATGACAATCAATAAGGCACAAGGACAGACTCTTGACTATGTTGGAATATATTTGAAGCAATCGGTGTTTTCACACGGGCAATTATATGTAGCACTTTCACGCGCTCGGAGTGGGAGTACTGTTAAAGCATTGATTTTCCCTCCAACCTGTTCTGACAGTGCAACAAGGTTTACAGCAAATGTAGTATATTCAGAAGTTCTTGATGAAGAGGGGGAAGACATAATTTTGTAGGCGTTATGATGTTACATGTGTGGTTTCTCCACGAACCAAAAAGTCTTTGCATAATTAAAATATATTTGCTAATTTATGTGCCTCCAGTATATATGTCTCTGGTTTTTTACTAAAGATAAGTTACTTTCTAATGGTTTGGCCAAATGCTCCTTCGCGGTTTGCACATCCTAATAGGAGGTACCATGGTGAAAGGTAATATATTTCTATTACATCTTGCATAATTAAGTCCTTTATTTTTTTAGCCATTCATTTTGCGTCTAACGGTAACTTTTGTCGTGCCATTGCAGCGATTCTATGGTTCCAATATGCTCCCACAACTGCATACTAAGTTGCTAATATGCAGAGAACCTTCTTCCATATGAGAGCATTTTTCATATACGGCCTTTTCATGCATTCTTGTGCTCTAACATGCTTTCTACTTTATCATTTGTGAACATCATTTATGTGCTCTGTGTAGAATCCTATCTTTTGTTGTATATGTGGGTTCCCTTTTTATGTGTTCACTATGTGAGTATTCTATTATTCTAATTTGTGTTCTGTTGATGTAATGTTGCTATGTTCATTTTTTGTCCAGCTTTTTCATCAGCTTCTTTGTTTGATTGGTTGCAGGCATGGAACAAAATCTTGTTTTTATTCCAGATGTTACAATTGGAAAGTCAGATTGGGCAGTAAAAGTGACTGTCACAGAAGAAATGCCAACATTGATTGGCTACCAGCGAGGCACACCGTATAAACAGTACATCCTAACTGATGAGAAGGTGTGTTTACTTTCCACTAATCATGAGGTTTGTTTGTATGCCTTCCATTGTTTCAATAACCTCTATTTGTTAATATCTTTGTAAATCTTGTCAGGGGAATACTATTCTAGCTATTGCTTATGATTCTGTTATTCCTGCAATGATGCGCATGCTACACCTACATGGTGTGTACATTATCTCCAATGCAAATGTTGTCAAAAGTTCAGCACCATGCAATTCCTCACCCAATATTTTGAATTGGGTTCTTCAGCGCCGCACTATGATCCGCCCTTTGCGTGGAGAAGTCCCTACTCTCCAGTATTTTCTTCAGAATATCATCCCCCTCAATCGTGTTGCCAGCGCATTAGATAAACCTCAGGAGACTGTGGGCAAGTCTATCTGACCTCGTCTGTTTCACTATTTTTATTGCAACTTCCATTTTATTAATAAGTATAGTCTCATTTGCAAACAGATGTGATGGCTATTGTGATAAAGGGACATCCTACGAAAACGGTGACAACCAGATTTGGGGATTCGGCTGTACAGAGATTCACAATTGTCGATGAAAGGTAGTACCTATTATGCTTCATTTCCGAGTCCTTATATTTGTTACGTTCTGATTCCTTTTACATCTTAGTCGTACCCCACTTGTTCTCACTCTCTGGGACCAAATGGTCGGACATTTTGGCCCTCCAATGACTGATGCCGCATCATCATACTCAGTTGTTGTTGCTAAACGCTTGAAAGTCCAAACATATGATGGTGAGATTGGTTTTGTGCTATTTACAAAAATATTTGCTTCATACTGCCTTCATAATACTTTCAAGGCTGAAGTCATATGATATTATATGCAGGCATAACATTATCAACTACTAATGGGACCTCAATCACTTTTGATGTACCAGTTGAACGTGCTACACTGCTGAAACTTTGGTAAGTTCCTTCATTCATATTATAGTTGTTAACATTGAATGGTCTGTGACAAGTTATTTTTCTTATGTTCTTTCATCAAGGTTCGATTGCCTCGACCAAGCTGATGTCCAAAGTATGCTTAAAGGGTATTCTATTGGTTTTGCCAAGGATCTTGTTGACTGTGGGATTGTTAGGAAATATACGATTGGCCAGATTAACTCGAATGAACAGGTTTTAATACCTCATTACTCTTTCACCAAAATTGCCTATGCAATTTTGAGCAATATATTCATATCTCCAACCTCTTTGGATGTCAGTGTGGTGACTTCTGGGTGCGAGCATTTTTAGAACTCCCAGCCGGAGAGCAGGACATGTATTACATAGGTTGCAGTAGCTGTTCGAAGCGCGTAGCTGCGTTGGTTGCAGGATGTGAGTTCCATTGTCTCTCATGTGAGAAAGATGTTGTATCTTCTTTCTGGTAATCGATTTCTTATTTTGAAGTTCTTATCATTATCTACATTTAAATTATTTCGCCATCTTCTAATATATAGCATATTGTTCAGTCCTTGGATTACAATTGATGTTCACGACCACAGTGGTCGCCTAACAGTTGGAGCAGTTGACAATGTTGCAGAGCAAATATTGAACTGCACCCACTCAGAACTGATGGAAGCTTTTAAACAGGTATATTGCTGATGTTCGACCTTTATTTTTAGACAAAAATGATGGTCAAATAACTGTGGGAAGTTATGCTAGCTCTCAGGACCACACTTGCTCAAAATTATTCATTAGGAAGGAAATAATGACGATTGCTTAATCTTATAATTTACAATCTCGAAACATATAATTATGCTCTTCCATTCTGATATATTGGCTTTCCGGTACAGCGTGTTCATGTTAAGCTAGAACACATTAGAGCAGAAATGAAAGACAGAATGTATCTTGTTTTACTCCGTCGAACTTACAATACTTCTGCTACACCGAAGAGGCTTCTACTTGTTGGTTACTATGATGATACTGTGGAGCCAAATGATGATGTCCCATGTCACCCATCTAAGTCTTCAGTTGAGAGCTCTGTTGAATGTGTTCAGCTTGTATCAAAATGCTTTGGAACTCCAGGCAGTAAAGAACCGACCACTGACAAGTTGTTGCCTTCGGGAGCCCAGCTTGTATCAGAATGCTTTGGAACTCCAGGCACTAAAGAACCAACGACTGACAAGTTGTTGCCTTCGAGAGGCCCTAAAACTAATCTTGAAGTGTCGCCTCTTAAACGTCAGCTAGATAGTATTGCGCTGGCCCCTGGTTCGTTCCAATATACTTAAACATTCTTATTTTGGTCTATAACATTTTGTCTTATCCAATGTCTTAAGTATTTATTTTTTAGGTACTCCCATGAAGAAGGCATTATTCTCTGCAACAGAAAGTTCAACATCTTCCACCCATACGCCAGAGAACTTAGATGCGTGATCCCAACAGCAAGCCTGCTATGGACTGACTCAGAATACGAATGTAGAAGTCATGTTTTGGGGACTGTTTTGTCAACTTTAAAAAAATATTATGCGTGCAACCTAAGACCCTATTTTGAATCAAACAATGAAATGTAAGTTGTGCATTTTTGCACACTAACAGAGTTAAGCTATAACTCTTGACAATTTCAGGTGATTTTTAAGAGTTCACAATTTGAAATTGCTTTGGTACAGCTCTATATCTTTACTAAGCAATGTGAAAAAAGTTAGCATGTCAACTCATGTCTAGAATGGTCATGTCCTCAACTAAATCGACCCCAGAAAGTTTTGTGTAACTAAACTCCCAGTGAAACTTGCCCATAAAAACTGTTTATAACAGTAGCTTAGTGTATCGGATGGGTAATTCTGAAGGTTGACTTTGGTTAACGAATGACGAAACAACAACTAATGTCATCTCTTTGAATTGCTAAAAATCTAGGCTATTATGAAGAAACCTTGCCGTATGCCTTTTTTCCCTTTCATTTAGCCGGACATTGCATCTTCAGGATTTAGAGAAATTGAGCTAATCTAAACCTTTCTTACTCCAGTTCTTTCGCCATTATTTTCGTAGTTGTTCGTTGCTCCCTGTGCTGTGTAGGAAGTCCTTGCACTTGTAAGTTATAACCACTTGGACCTCTTGAATCGTTAAAGACTTCTGAATTATTCTCTACTCGATCGAATATTACTTCCACAACCTCCAACCTCTAGGGTGATAATTCGTGAACCTCCTAGACTAACTTTTGTTTCTTGAAGATTATGGCACCTTACATAAGCTAAGATCTTAGTCTATTACGTATCATCATTTCAACTAAATAAATCATTTCTCGTTACCAATATCCTTACTTTTTTCTTGAGTTTCTCATCTTCTTCATCATGATTGCACTCTGATGGCTGATACCTATTTCGTTATAAATCCGTACGTGAAGCAAATATATATATGGAGGACAACAAACTTTGACGGACGTCCTGAGTCCTGATGTATGTATATGAACTTGTAACGATTTTGAGGCGATAAAGGCATCCATGATTTTGAGGCGATAAAGGCATCCATATTAAGAGTTACAGAACCTAAAGGTTCAACAGTAATATGCCTTTGAAGAGGCTTCCCCTTAAGCGGGATGGAGGGTTGGGGCCAGAAAGTACACAAACTTCCTCTCGTGATAACATGGAAACTGTTTCCGTTCAAACCCACTACACGCACAAGAAGAATTAAAGGACAAAAGGTAATAGGTTGAGAAAGAAGATCACACAGAAATAGTTCAACTACATAGGCATATGTGAGCCTATTCAGCTTTCAATCCCCAACGGATATAACCCGGAGATAAGCTTAATACAAAAGATGGCGATATCTTGCTTAGAGTGCAAATATCCCATTACAGAAGATCAACTTCTGATACATTGACTCTCTACATAGGCATATGTGAACCTATTCAGCTTTCAATCCCTAACGGATATAACCCGGAGATAAGCTTAATTCAAAAGATGGCGATATCTTGCGTAGAGTGCAAATATCCCATTACAGAGGAGCAGCTTCTGATACCTTGACTCTAACAAACCTAAAACTTGATTAGACTCCCCTACGATAACTTCACATCAGCAAAAGAGCTTGCATATACCTAGCCTATGCTCTAGATAGCAATCTATTGACAAGTTAATACTAAACTTGGCATAAAAATTTACATTAGATTGCTTGATAGACCACTAGAAAACAAATATGCAAGCTTTCGACCACACTGCCCTTCATATGATCTGGTGGTACTCCCTTGCCCAGTCAAAGACAAGTTCTGCACCTTCATCCCCGGTAACTATCATTTCAAGCTGCCGATACCTGTTGACAAAGAAATATAAGTTGTATCCTGGTATCAAATGGCAATCAGCAACTAGCACTGTCCACTGTGGACCACGAAAGTATCCCAACGATATAGGCACAATCCAGCTGCGCTGACCATTGCGAACGAGAACCTCATTCAAATGCTCGACATAGCTACCAACATTGTGTGGAATTTTCTGTTGTAAAAGAGGAAATGTGAGCATACCAGTAATTCAAACCTACCTATAGATAACATGTCCAAGGCCTATCATATTGTTCGTAATCAGAATGCAAATTTGAAGCCATTATACTCA
The DNA here is from genome assembly GCA_003412495.2 of Echium plantagineum. Lineage (NCBI taxonomy): Eukaryota > Viridiplantae > Streptophyta > Magnoliopsida > Boraginales > Boraginaceae > Echium > Echium plantagineum. The sequence continues at coordinate 35,546,727 of CM016561.1, read as the reverse complement.
ATAACTCAATTCAAATGCTTAACCAACTAAAAACATAGATCAATAAACAATAAATTAAAACATAAATGAAAACAGAGCTAGGTAACTACCATGCAAAAATGGTCGTATATCTTAAACACTCGGGTTCCACTTGGGCAGCCAAGCAGAGATGACATATAGCATGGGTAGATTGCGGTGCGGCGAACCTCTGAATCAGCATCTGCAGGAAGTGAACCAGGCTCTATAAGCCTGGTCAGGACTTGCGCCTCGGCATTAAAGTCCCAAATAGAACTACGACCAACACCCTTTTTAAACCTAAGTATGGAAATCTGCCTGCCGGAACTGTGGCACATTAACAATTTGCAACCACTGCGGAGCCTTGCCCGCTGGACAAAAAGAGCCCACCCAAGACATACAACCCGGCGATACACTAGGACCCTGTGTGCAGTAGCACCATGGCGAAAAATAACAACACCGCACCCTTCTGGATTAAGGCAACCGAAGAAACGTGGCAAGCGCTTTCAAAAAAGAACAAGCAGATTAAGAAGGACAGAGCTTAAATAATAATAAATAATTAAATTCAAGACCTTCAATCAACATCAGATACCAATCTAAAATAAATGTTAAATAATAACCATATAATAGTGCATTATTGTTCATATAGGTTACATTATAATCTATACCAATGGTCGATTAGCAACATATGTAACTGAAACATAGTGTCTGTGTCCTGAAAAAACAAAAAAAAATAGCTTAATTGAGTAAGAACAGTTCATGAACGAAAATATAAAAAGAAGCTACAAAGTTGGGAATCAATTAAGAGACTCACCAACCATTGTGGAGAAACTTTAAGTTAAGCTCTACTGACAATTCCAAATTTAGATTTCTTCACAACTGATGGAGGTCATCTTTTATAGAGAAATGCAAGTATACAAAACAAAACAAAATCAGATTTGAACAGTATTGAACTATTGAAGGTTTGACAATATGATTTGAAGGTACAACTACTACAACTTATTTCCAGGGATATGCTATCCCTTTCCATTGTTATTGGGAAACGAAATTCAGTTGTTTAGTTTCAATTGAACTATATTAGTTAGATTACAAAAAAAAGCAATAACAGCATATCATAATATAAGGAAATGAAGTATTTTGACATGTGAGAAAGTTGTAGTATCTTCTTTGAGGTAATTCAATTCTTATTACCAATTTAGATTATCTGAACATGTGCTAACATATAGCATATTCTTCAGGCCTTGGATTACAACAAAAGTTTACGATTACAGTGGCGCTAACACTATGTTTACGATTATATGCTTGTAACCTCAGGCCAAATTTTGAATCAGACAATGATGTATGAGTTGTGCATCCTTGCACAATTGGATAATTATGGCTTTATGTTTTACAAGTTGTGCACCTTTCCATCTTTGCACACTAAATCATCTCTCTGAAGTATGCTGATATTAATCTCATTCCTAGAACATTTTTGGTTATTTTTAATTTTATTCAACGATTTTGTTTATCAAATTGTCTGCTATTACCACAACTTCATCCACAAATTCTTGCAGCTCTTCTCTTAACCCGTAAGAAAATAGAGCCAAGTATGGTGTCACACGCCCAACTCAACACATTGTGCACTTTGATTTTCAATGATCAATAATCAAAACAGATAAATTCATGGACAATATTTGCAAATTGATGAAACATACTTCATTATCCACAATAAGAAAACCAAATCATGACATGCCATGATATGGATTCAAATAACTGGAAACAGGAAATAACAACTTAAAAAAACACTACGATTCACTAGGAAATACATAATACCATAACAACAGACAGTACGATTTGCTAGAAACAGGAAATAACATCATAAACTTCAAGCCAGCCTCACTCATTCTTCCAACCAGACTTGGCAATGGTACTCACAAAAGCATGCTCGCTTACTGGCCTAGAGGAGCCTATAGTAAGTGCGAGCCCAATCGTAAATCACTTCCAAGTTGCCATGCCCAATAACTATCATCTCGAACTCTTGAGCTTGGTTGACAAAAAAAAACAGCTTGAAACCAATGTTAAGGTGACATTCTTCGACCACAGTGCTCCAACGATATCCATGAAAATAACCAAGCCTAACATCAACATTTTCGAACACCCTTTCACCGCTACGGATGTTTACTTCTTCCTCCCGGTTCACACTGAGGTGCTTAGCTAAGTTAAGAGGCACACGCTGCAACAAAAGATAGATCGAATTCATAACGTAGTCTCGCCAACATATTAAGATATAACATTGATTCAAATGAAAAACTTAAACAACTAATGAAGAGCATTACCATATCGTGATAGTTAGTCGGATCATAAATGCAAACACCACATGGTCTAGCAAAGAACAATGACATGTGCTCAGGAAAATAGCTCGTACGTATTGTAACCTTCAACGCATTCTCAGGTAGGTCATCTTCCTCCACGAGTCCGGACTCGATATCGAACGCATTGGCACTTAAATCCCAAACAGACGTCTTACCAATGCCGTGTTTGAACTTCAGCACAGACACAACACGACCCGAACTATGTGCAGCAAGGAGTACGTTGCCTGTAACTACCTTCGCACGGCTGATGAAAGTCTGCCAACCTGAACGAAGCACACGCTTCCGAACAATCACAGGAATGCTCCAACCTCCATAGCGAATCACAATGATACCATCCCCTTCATTATTCAAGCAACCATTGAATTCGTCGGGAAGTTTCTACACATATGAAATAAAATAAGACATCAGCAACAAAATAAAACATGAACAATTTTTATTTCAAATACCATCCTTACCGTTTCATAAGCATAAACATAGTCCAAAGTGAAATAGCAAGGCCCGCCTACGAAAATGAAACAATAAATATATATTCAAATCAATCTCAAGACTAATATTATAACTAAGCATATCAGATACTCACCATTCAACATTTTGAAGAATTGCGTTTGATACTTGTTCTTTTGTGAGTTATTGCTCCATCTAGCTAATCCAGGTTTTATAGCCAAAATAACTTACTGTAGTTGAGAGCCTTCAAGAATCATAACAACAATGTGGCCCCAATCTTGAATCAAACAAGGCAAATGATATCCCTTGATATCTGGAATAGATTCATTCAACCACTCCATTTTATTTTGGCCTATGATAGTGTAGCGAACTCTGAAAATTTCATGGAGAAAACGTGAAGAAATTGTCATAAAATTAGAGTGATTGTAAGTGTTGACTACAATCATAGGCTCACTAGATGGTGGTGTGTGATAATATCTTAGCTGAAGAATTTGAATGATTACGTGAATAATTTGTGCAGTTTGTGTTTTGGCATTAAATTTGGTAATTTGAGATGGTGCTTGGTGTGTGTAATTAGGGATTTCAATCAGAAACGTTAATATTATTTCCATTTTTTCCAGTGCTTACAGTTTTAGAGTATTCATTTTAGCCCTTCAACACATATCATACGAGTGCCCAACAAATTTACTTAACATCAAAGAAGCCTCCCAACCAAGACTCCCTGGACCTTAGGCCTGCCAACCCAGTTAGGCTTTCCAGCCCGTCTTTAGACGGGCTTACCCACTAGTTTACAAATAAGGAGAAATACTTAGAGCCTAACTCTATATAGAGTTAGGTTTTACTAACCAAAAGGAAAAACTGTCCATACAAGCACCCATAAAAATAACATAAAATCCAACTACCTATTTAATCTTGATCCAACGGTCCAGATATGAAGTTAGGTTTTACTAACCCATTTTAAGTTAGGTTGTAAGAAAAAACTCACAAATAAGGGTAAGATAATCATTTCAATTTTACAAAACACTACTTAAATGTACATATAACTCAGATGGGGTGTCATGTAACTAAAGGAGACTGAAAATTATTATAATAAATTTTCGTTGTAATATGTAATATTCACTTCAAATAATTGTAATTGATATGTGATGTAAATTCTTTTTAATCAGTTATTTTTTATTTAACACAATGTAATGAAATATTTTCATGAATCTAATCACCACATCTTTGTATTCATAAGAATAAACATTAAGAAATAATTTGATGTCAAAATTGAGATAACTATAAATTTTTAATTGAAATTAATCAAATGGAGTAACTGGATCATGTTTGAGTGAATACAAGGGAAAATGACATGAAAGATCACTACGTTTGTTAAAAGAATTTGGTCGATCACCTAGTTTCACTTTGGTCGAATTCGATCACTCATGTTCCGTATAGTGTGTCCTGTTGGTCACTCAAGTTAAAAACACGTTTTCTCTTCTTTCATTTTATTTTTCTTTTTTAAGAGTTTTATCAGGGACAATTTTGTCTTCTCAAATTAAACCTAACCCATCTATTATCTCATCTCAGGTGTATGCCACCTCCACACCTGAGAAAGCACAAGTCGGTCGCTCTTTCTATCTCCTTCCCCCTCACTAGAGAAACCACAATTTATTTAGGAGAATGTTGAGAAAAAGAAGGATAATTTTAATTATGTAACATATTTTAAATTGTGTCTATATTATTTGTAACAGTGTCAATGGTACAATATTCATCTTATTATTTAAACTTGAAAGAAAACGATTCAAGAAATACGTAGACAAGACAAAATGTTTAGGAACACAAAGAAGACAAGCAAAATTGAAGAGGCAAACGGCTAAAAAGGCCTTAAAAAATAGTCATTGTTGAAAAGGGTAACAGTATACACACCAGAACAGTATTCACTACAGAGGTGAAATTATAATATTTGCATCACGTAACTCTTTCAATTATTACACTTCCAAATATGAGGATAAAATAGTAATTTCATCCTTAAAATTCACTATAATAGATCATGTTGAATGGTAAATTACCATAAAGCCTTAAAAGATTTAGGTGTCTTTTCTACTAGACAACATGTGACTTTGGTCTAATGATCATCGACTCAGCCTCCTCTTTGGGTTCGAATCTTGGCGGCAAGACATCTAATTTAGAGCATTCGCAACTAGGGTTGTTATCGGTCCGGTCCGGGTATCCACACTCCCGAGAACTGGACCGATAAGTTACCGGTTCTACCCAGTCCGGACCGTTAACTATACCGGATATATTTTTTGGACCGGAGTATATCCGATAAAAAACATACATAATAGAACAAAACCTTTATAAAATGTTCAAAATCAAGAATATAACATCTAAAAATTAACATCGAATATGTTATTGGATATTTTATCGGGTACTTTACCGGGTAACTTATCGGATGCCGGTTAATTCTTTTTACCCGTTCCCGGACCGTTATCTTAGCGGGTGGATAAACGGACCGGGAATTTCGGGTGGATCTCGGTTCTCCCAGCCCAATAACAGCCCTATTCGCAACAGATGCCCTAAAACACTTCCTATTTCATATGTAGAGTAGGAAAAGGTAAAGAAAAGTAAAAAGGTACCAAATAACTGATTTAGTGATTCACTATCTCTAAAAACTTTATACACCTTCCTAAAACCACTTTTGTTCTTCATATAAGTATTGTAACTAATAAATAGGGAATCTAAATTTATTCAAAAGTTAAAATATACTTTCATAAATTTAATAAAGTAATATAAAAAGTTGATTTTAGAGAAAAATTTTAAGCAATCTGCTACGAATGGTCTAATAAAAACCATACATAAAATTGGGCGAAAGGGGTTTGGAGCAAAAAGAAAGAAAGAGTGATAATATGACGGTGGACGATAATAGCTCGATATACGTGGGGGGACTTTCTTACAACGCCACCGAAGACACTCTCCGACGAGCTTTCAATACCTACGGCGCCGTTATTGCCGTTAAGGTTTCTTACTCAGCCCCTTTCTCTACTTCTCTAGTTTGAACTTTTTTTTTGTAAATTAGCAGTAAGGTGAGATTCAAATCGAGGACGTTGTGGTTACTAGCGAGAGCCTTTTTCACTAGGCTATCTGATTAACTCATCTAATTTTAAATTTTAGTAGTGGATTTTTTTTCGTTTTAAACATAAATTGTTCTGTATATGTGTTATACAACTTATGTGTATTTTACTATTATTGTGATAATTTTGATTCGAATAAAGTTGTGTGTCAACCGCCAATTAAGGCGACAAAGGTCAAAGGTTGCTAATTTAGACAATTGGAAGTCAAACTAGACAATCTATATTGGATGAAGTGAGTAGTATCTTCAACTTACTTTGCAAGAAAAAGAAAACTACTTTTTCATTAGCATCATAAGATTATGTAAATAATTGTTATGTGTTAATTAAGGTGAAAAGTTTGATGATTTTGAACATTGAAGAGTCGATCGAGATTGTATTTGGAGATGGAGGTGTTATTTTGTTGTGGTTGAATGTTAAAGGAAATTATGACATTTCTTGTAAGATGTAGCGATAAAGTATGAAAGGAATTTTGATGTAATTATAAACGATGAGCTGGTTTCTTAGTTTACTTTCAAGTTGTATCGTTGAATTTGGGTGCCCAGTTTGGATAATTGTTTTTTTTTATTAGCTATCAGTTATTAGTCGTATACTACCTCCATCGTAAAAATGTTGTCCAATTTTGGATTTTTGACGTTTCAAATTTGGGAATCTGTATTATTAACATGATAATCTTGAACTAAATCACGTTTGTATGTGTGAATTGAGGCTACAAAGTTCGTTATGACCATTGAAATTCAAACTTTACGATCTTTTTGGGATTAAGGAAATATTTATCTGCGAGGAAGAAAGTGGGGGATGGAGGGGGGTTCTAATATGTGAAGACTCGAGAGCGTTAATTAGTCTATGGTGTTATTCTTTCCGGATGAAGAGGTGTGTATTGTGATGTACAGTATTGGAAAAGTATATATTCTCTCTTACTTGGGTTTATTGTTTCATGAGTTATTTTTCGAACCACGATGAATAAAATGTCAATATCCGGAGAAATGTGAGATTATTACTCTGTTTAATAGTGATTTAGAGAAGGAATTCTTATCTATAGTCGACATTCTGTTGATTCATCGTGTGTGTATTTTTATATATCCAGATAATTAATGATCAAACAGTTGGGGGGAAGTGTTATGGCTTTGTTACTTTCAAGAATCCTAGATCTGCTATGCATGCCATTGAAGAAATGGATGGAAGGGTACGATATTATTTGATTATCTTTTTTTGGTAATAGAACATTAATTATTATTACTAGTTGTTGTCATAAGGTATTCTTTTCCTGTAGTTAACTTGATATGAGTTCTTATATAACGAATTTTCCCATTAGAGTATTGAAGGTCGCGTTGTGCGTGTAAATGAAGTGAAGACTAGAGGTGGTAGATCAAACTTTAGTCAAAATGAAGTCAAGACTAGAGGTGGCAGATCAAACTTTGGTCGTGAAAGTTTCCGTCAAAGCTATGAGAGGGGTGCAGGTGGTAATAGAAGTACATCTCGCGAAAGACTGTACCATAGGGGTGCAGGTGGTTTTAGAAGTAGGTCCCGAGAAAGAGTTCATGAATATAGTAGGGACCTTCATAGGGATGCACAAACAGAACGTTTTCAAGATCGGGATCATTACAAGGATAAAGGATTAAGCCGTTTACAAGATCAAGAGAGAACTCTTGAGCATATGGCTAGGGATAGAGATGAGGACCATGATCATCAGCCACATATGGGGAATATTGAGTCTGAGCATGATAGAAACCAACAGGACTGGGAAACTAACAGCAAAACTGATATGGAAACATCAAGGGATGTCGGTCGTTACCACAAACATGACAGCGGTACAGATGAAAGGCCCAATTCAGTTGATGGGTAATATATTCTTCACCCTGATGAAAATTTTCAGGGACCGAACCTTGACATATATCTATTATGATCATGCTAAAACATGGGCAGAATTCACTGTGCACTTTATTTAGATTGTGGTTTTGACCTTCTAGATGACATTAGTTTAATTTTTCGCCACATGTTCAAGTTATGCTGTATTTAATATTAAACGCAAATGAGAACTGCCATAGGTTTGTATAGCTCATGCAGATTTTGTTACAAAGCATTAACGTTGCTGTTGTATCCACTATGAGTTGTGTGTTTCATGCCCGTGAACTTCTTGCCCTGTATTGACATCCTATGTGTAGCCTCCTGAATTCGAGATGTAAAACTTTTACTAGTCAATCCTAAGTTTTATCCAATTGTTATCTGTTTAGGTGCAAGTCTGAACATGAATCTTGCTTGCTATTTATAGTGTGCACCACTTCCTTACCTCATAAACTTACTCTGGTTTTAGCAGATTTAGCCGTGACATTCGTAGTGATTGGGAGTTCTCATCGAAGTCAAGTGATCGTCATGACCAGGTAGGACCTGAGAATGTGACTTAGCATCATTTGGTTTGATGCATGCAAGCACCTATGTAATTATATTTCTAGGTAGTACATTCAGATCATTACGCTTTCGATTACAGGTAGAAGAGCAACTAGATATTGCAAGCCAGAAAGTTGAAGATCTACAACAGGAGGTAAGGGTCTACGCCTTTCATTGAATAAGGAAAATGAATATGTAACATGATTGTTGTGGTAACCTCTTGCTCTAGGACTTGAAGTCATAAAACGAAAACTGTTACGAATTCTGTACTGTAAATGTTGTTCTTTCTATTACTTCTATCTGTAAACTTGTAGAGTTAAAATACAGGGTTATATGCTTGTGGATGTATGTCAGTTGGAAATGCGCCTTTTGTTATGTTTAATTATATGCAGCTGACTATGGAACAAAATTTCACATTTTTGTTGTATTAGCCTATTAGATAATATTAACAAATCTGCATATGTTGAAACTTGGTGCCTCATATACGTAGTTAGTAATGCGAAGTTTCTAAGTATATTGTGAAGATTATATACAAATATTATCTGGTATCATACCCGTTGGTTCCCACCGCATACGGAATTTAATGTTGCTGCATGTGAGCTCTACTAACTTGATATGTTTGTGACCCCCTTTGTCCAACCTTTTCGGTTAGATAACCTCAATGAAAGAGATGGCGGAAGAAAAAAACCATGCAATATTAAAACTACAAAAGAAGGCTCAGGTAATGAATTTTCAGAGCAATGTCGTATTGCAGTGTCATGTTCACTTCCTTATGAGATTCATCCGTAATATTCCAGATGTTGAAAGATGCTGTAACAGCTACAAGAAAACTAAAAGCCCATAGGCAGGGGCAACTGAGTGAGGTAACTTCAAATGTAATTTCGACCTTAAATTTTAAGTTATGGTTCTATTGGGATGAGAGATGCGTGTTTTGGTTCTTTGCAGTTACATAGATGTTATGAACAAGTAAATGAGTACACCGAAAGACTCAAAAATTCTGAAGAGAATCTCCAGGTTTCTTTTTCGCTATGTCTTGTCCTGATTTTGTAGTGGTTAGTGAGCATGCACCCTTAAATAATGAGAATGGAACCAAGGACCCCTACGTCTTTGGAAGCCTGCTAACCGCAACGCCATTAGATTTTCTAGAGTTATATTCTCGTCATCAAAGTCACTAGTTCCCTTTCTTCTTGCAGTCTCTTGTGGATTCAACTAATCTTGGAGATGAAGTATGATAGGGATCATAACGATATCGATATGTGAAGATTATGGTGTTTAGGTAAAACAGTTTGTTATGCTTCTGCTACATATTCTTGTAGAGTATTATTCATTGTGAAAGCTCTTTTGTAAAATGCAGTATTTTTACAAACTCTAGAAGATTCAGGCTGTGTTAAGCCCAATGCATTTTTATATTTATTTTTCAGATTTCATTTTGCTGAAATGCAGATAGTTAAATCAAAATGGCTTATTCTACATAAGCTTTTTATGTATTCTGGAATAATATTTATTACCACCGACCTTTTTTTTAAGCACCATTTATTTTTGAATAAAGTTTAAGTATAATTTAAATTCATATTACAAACACAAGTTTCCCTCCATTTTTTATATATCAAATTTGGCAGAATGAGACCCTACAAATCTATTGTTGTTAATGGTTGTTCGAATAAGAGACGAATGAAGTATTAGTCTATGTGGTTGGGCAAGGCCGATCCACAGTTTGGGGGGGGGGGGGGGGGGGGGGGAGTTTGACCCACGATGAACAACCAGAGCAAACGATGGAGGTCACGATGGAAGCCTTCATGAAAGCCTTCTTCGTCATCGTAATCCTCATCGTGGACCAGAGTTACGACAAGTCACGATGATCATGTATACGGAATTTATAGCTGCAATGGGCATGTCAACCTTAATAGCATGGGTTGGGTTGGGTTGGGCGGGTTTTGGCTAAACCCAAACCCAACCCAATATTTGTTGGGTTTTAAAATTTTGACCCAAACCCCCAAGAATTATTCGACATGTTGCTTTGTGTCATCCGATTTTCGGGTTGGGTTCGGCGGGTTGTTCGGGTCAGACGCCATTAATTTTAACAATTAAATTTACATATAAAATAACTCAGAAATTATAATAACAAAAACCATAATAATTGTAGAATCGTATAAGACCATTAGTAACTCATTCAAAATTTAAAATCCGCAAATTAAGTATCAAAAATTAAAAAATAGTGCAACATTATTATGGTTCTATCATGTTTTCGATCTACGACATGCAAACGATTAATAAAGATAAATTAGACTAATATGTATTTAACTTATATAACATATAATAATATTAATTATATGTAACAAAAACTTACTGATCAGTAATTACTCACTCAATGTTGATATTATTGAGATAATTTTTTCCTTTCGTTCAAAATCTAAACTTGAACACATTTTATTATTTCTCTAACTATACGTGCCCATTCTTTGAAAAAGGATTTGAAGTGGTGAAAACAAATCAGAATATTTGAGAGTGACATTGTAAAAAATCTTGAAATTTACTAAAATTCGAGCAGTCCGAGTAGCATCTTTAATTGTTCATCAAAATTAAATATGAAATTATGGACCGGGGCGGTTGAGGTTCTATTAAGAATTTTTTATTGATTGTATTTTTAATGCATAAATGACACTGTTAATTCTAAATTAGCTTATGATAGTCATTTACATAAATCTCAATTATAAAAACTTAATAGAATAATAACTTCCTACATTATGCACATGTAGTGCCGCCTCTATGACTATTTATATATATAAATACTAGTTTATTAGGTTAGAAACTTAAAGTAGACTCATTGTAATATCTAATTATATTGTCTATTGAATTTGCATATATATTTTTATAATAAGTCTAAAATTTTAAGCATAATATTACAAATTTAAATTAGGGTTAATGGCATGAAAGATCACTCAAAGATACTAATATTTCCTAGTCGATCACCCTATTATTAAATGGACCACCTTCGATCACTGAACTGCATTTTTTTGGGCAAACTTGGTCACTGGGCCGTTTTGAAAGATTTTGGGTGCATTTTGTAAGTTTTTAGCAAGGGTAATTTTGTCCGTTCATATTTATAGACATTTAATCATCGTTTTTTAAACTTTTTTTTAAACTTTTTTTTAATTTTTTTTAAATTTTTTTTAAACTTTTTTTTTCAGTTTTTTTTTTAATTTTTTTTAAAAAAATTTTGGTTTTTTTTTTAGTTTTTTCTAAAATTTTAATTTTTAAAAATTTAAAAAAGTTCAAAAAAATTTATAAAAAATCAAAAAAAAATTAAAAAAAAATAAAAAGAAAAATAAAAAAATTAAAAAAAAGTTTTAAAAAAAAACTATAAAAAAAATTTATAACAAATTAAAAAAAAAATTTTAAAAAAAAATTTAAAAAAATTTAAATAAAAAATTAGAAAAAAGTTTTAAAAATGAGGATTAAATGTCTATAAATATGAACGGACAAAATTACCCTTGCTAAAAACTTACAAAATGCACCCAAAATCTTTCAAAACGGCACAGTGACCAAGTTTGCCCAAAAAAATGCAGTTCAGTGATCGAAGGTGGTCCATTTAATAATAGGGTGATCGACTAGGAAATATTAGTATCTTTGAGTGATCTTTCATGCCATTAACCCTTTAAATTAATATGTATAATATTCGGGTTGGGTCGGATTTCTTCGGATTTCAATAGTGTAAACACAAATCCAATCCAATTTTGTTGGGTTTTTGAATACTCAACCCAAAAACCCGATCCATCAACCCAAATAACCCGTATTTGCGGGTTGGATTGGGTTGGGCGGGTTGGGTAATTTCTGCACACCCCTACTTGATAGCTACAATAGGATGTCTATTTTTTTTCAGTTATTTGAAGTTCGTATATCTTATATGGCTCTTCCTTGTATGAAGCCATTTTGATATCATGAGAAGAGTTGTATGAGAAAAGGGTTTAATAAGTATGTTTACTAATTTTCTTATGGTATTTTTTTTTAAAACCTCATTTTATTTATATGAAAGAAAACAGGGGTCCAAACCATTGACAATCTATTTAAAGATGTCATGGGGAAGCCCCACTGAAGATAAACCCTCCAGTTAGTTTTATTTCTTTTTTTTGATAAGTAGTAGCATAATACAAAACGATAGTGTCAATGCATTGGAAGCAATAAGTTGCTTCCTATACATTTGCTCCAAAAAGAAGCAGTGTCTTCATCATACAGAAAATACAAAGTAGGTAAAGTAGTAAAGTCCTGAAACTTAAATCCGTTGGTGGAAAAAGGAGTGAAAATTGGCCACCAGTGGAGACGTGATCCTTGTTTCCTACTATTAATCCAAAAGTTCTTCCAAGTCTGAGATCTTGTGAGGACGTGAAGTCTTCTAGCAAGCACCCGGATGATTATTCATGAGTTGTCTTTGTTGCAGCTCCTCGGGCGTGCATTCTGGTGGATTCACTTTCTTCCTGTTCCTTTTCTGTTTTTTGGTGCTTGTGCTTGTGCTATCTCCGTCTACACTTCTGCCTCTTGGACTTCTCGGTTTTCTTTTCCTCGGTCCCAAAATGGAGATGGGAGCACTTGGAGGTTGATAGACTTGTGTGATGGATTTTGGGATGGGTTGATTCATGCTTGTCATTGAGAGTAGCAAACGGATCTGAGAAGTAGCAAAAGTCGGCAACAAAGCAAACTTTATGGTCCAATCTTCCATTGTCCATTCTTTGAAATCATCATCAAGAAGTAGTTCCCTGCATTTGACAAATTTAATAACTCTCATGCCGAAGTTCGAAACAATGCATAAAGGCTGGAGAATAGGGGCATTTGGACCGATAACGATGGCGTTCTCCTCCTCCTCCTCCTCTTCCTCCTCCTCCGTGGTGATGGAGTCAATTTCCGACCCCGAATCCTCCATATCCCAGTCACTCAACTCAATTGGGTCTCTATGGAATCCTGCTTGAGCGATCATGTTATCAATGATCTCTTGGTGCTCTTCACTATTATCTCCAAAAGAAGTACTCATAATACCACTAAACTTTTCTGAAAATTCTTTCCATTCTCCAAAGTAGAAAGCAATTTTAGCATTTTCACTCCCCATTGTGTTATTGAAGTTTCCAGCATCACCATAATAAAGGAGGGAGAGCCGGGCTGTATAGTCCATGTGAAATTGGTGAATTTGTTCCCAAGTCAATGAGTTAAGATCAAGCCTTTGAGCTAAATTGCTGATCCACTCGCTATTGGGCTCGCCCAATAAGTTGCTAATTTGCTCGAAAGTGCGCCCATTGTGTACTTGGTCAAATTCATTTTGGGTTTGTATTTCATCATCACTTTCCTCCAGTAGTAGCTCCCTTACCATTTGGGTAGTGAAAACAATGGGCCTGTCTGAAGTTCTTGGTGCCGACGACGAAGAGGCAATCATGTCTAGAGGTTGAGACTCCATTCTTCTGGGTGGTGAAGGTCGGACCCGGTGAGGTGGCGGGTGAGATTCCTGAGAGTTGAGACTATTATTTTCATGTATCAAAAAGTGAGGATCAATAGCTTCCAAGTCCGCTTCTTCTACATCCGAGAATTCTTGTATATCATCTACTGTGCGAGCGGGTGAAGAGTTGGTGATGCCATTGATGTTAGGATCAGGAGGGTCATTTAAAAAATGTGGGGGGGAGTGAATAGCACTGTTAAGATTGTACAGTAAGACTTCCGAGTTTGCTTGGTTTGGGACAGAATTTGTCCTACTTGGTTCTCCCCTCTCCGTAGTAACAATATCAGTGTGCATGACGACGGTTTGGTCGTTCAGAATTTGTTGTTGTCCATCCGAGTTAGTCCCATCGGAGTTGTTGTCATTGGAGTGATGCTCGGAATCTTCTTCATTTGAGTGTCTCACTGTTCTAGGGCGTCTAAGTTCAGTATTGCGGTTGAGTCCCGTGTTTGAGAATGCCCTAACATGGTGGGTGTAGTGGGGGATGTCATATTGAATATGGAATTCCTCGTTAATGTTTCTTTGCACCGTTTGAAGTCTAGTTGTGATGATCTGTCTGGCAGTGTGACCATCAGCTTCACAATCCACATTGTTATGCCCAATTTTCCCGCATTTATAGCAGACCCTAAATAGCTTTTCGTAACGAAAATATAGCCATAGAGGATCTCCTTCATGAGTTTTGATGAAAACCCCTGGGATGATGGGTGCTGAGAGGGGAATCATGACTTTCATTCGGATATATTCCCGGTCAAGGGCGGAGGCGGCATGCCAGTCCACCACCATGAGGTCTCCGGCAGAATGCCCAATATTGTAAATGGTACCCTCGTTGTAGTATTCCGCTGGCAGTCCATGGACTTGAATCCAGAGGCCAACATGCTGAATATTGAAGTTAGGGAACACGAGGTTGGGTGTCCAGAAGTCCATGACGAGAAGAGCACCATTGACGTTGTATGGCCTATTTTCCATAACAAAATCCATGTCGTCTTGATTCTGGAAATGGAAAAGAAAGAGTCTTCTGTTTTTCCGGATAGTTACCTTCCCCCTAAGGTGCCATTCATAGTCAACATAACCTTGAATGAATTCTTCATGGAAGTCTTCAATGTCCTGAAAATAACCCAATAGACATCTAGAGAGATACTCTCTATTTATTCGAACAGATCTGCTATTAGATTGTAGGATCCAACCTCTTCTATCGATAGAGGATAAGTTCCTATCGTTGTAGTTTGAGCTTCGAGAACTCATTGAGGAGAAGAAGGAAGCACAAAATTAAACCAGAGTGTAGAGAAAGGAGAAAGAAAGTTGTATGTGGGAAGCCAAAGTGATATAGGTGAATAATAAAGAAGGCCAGCAACTTGGTGTAAGAAGAATAAATGTATTTTGCATGGATAAGAGGAATATAAGGGATAAAGTGGTTGGAGTAAAGGAAGATGTGATAGTATGTGTCTAAATCTTTGCTGGGGAGCAGCCACGTGGCACAATGGGGTAAAGTGTAAGATGAGAGCAAGGATAATAAGAACAATCTAGTATGGGGAAACACCGAATCAGTAGAAATTAATAGAAAGTCTACTCTAGGTGGCTATTATGCAGGAAGTGGAGTAAATGATACTTGTAAGAAGTGGGGGAAACACTAAAGAAAAATCAAAGAAGAGCAAGGAATAAGGAAAAAAGGGGTTGAGTAACAACTCAACACCTAAAACCGAGTGAGTAAAAAGAAAGAACAAAGATCTTTAGAGAGAGAGATTGAGAGAAGGATGCGAAGCAAAAGCTCTTTGATTTGTCAGCAAGTTGACTTTGAACACAGTTAGTTTTATTTCTATTTATCCCATTCTAACTATTTACACAACCTCTAATAGCAAGGAAACATTTAGATACAACTACAGCAACATCAGGGCTCTCATTCTCAAAAATGCATTTGTTTCTCACTGTCCAAATGTGGTAAATGGCTGCAGCACAACACAGCCTACGAAATCGACTCTTAAAAGAACGACCTGTTCCCATGCTTATAATCCAAGCACACTCCTCACTCCAGCCGCCACCAGGTGCATGAAATTCATCCAACAACAAGAGCAATTTCCTCCACACAGCTGTAGAGAAAGCACATTTGAAAAACAAATGCTCTTCATCTTCACTACATTCTCCACATAAAACACATATATTGTCAGGGATAATGCCCCACAAATATAGCTTTGCTCTGGTTGTGAGCTTCCTTCCACAGACAAGTCACTCTATGAACCCAAATCTGGGTAGTTGGCCCTTGAACCACACAACTTTTCTCCACATGACATACTGTCCTCTATGTCTCAACTGATTCCATACATGGGAGTTGATATGTTTATCCATATTAAACCACATCAATCTATCATCTTCACTAGAGTCAAGAGCAGGGAAACTATCTTGTAGTCTTTGAACATCAGCACCATATCTCCCCCTTCTTCCCATAATCTTACTTTGAGCATCCCTTACACTGTCAATAAGAGTAAGATGCAATCTTCTAATGCTACCCTAAGAGAGAAAACTTACAGGGGGCCTTCCCTATGTCAGTTATCATATAGGCAGTTTGTAGAGGCACCATTATTAATAACATAGTTGACATGTGGCTTAATGAGGTCTCTCAGACCAAGCAATTTCCTCCAGCTCCATGAGTCAACACTCCTTTTAGCTACTCCCCATAAGCTCTGCCCTTTAAACCTAAAGGTGTACACCCATTTCACCCATATTGCCTCTTTTCCACTACACAAATTTCATAAGTGTTTGGTCATACACACTGCATTCCAGACAACAATGTTCTTTATACCCAAGCCACCCTCATCCTTTGGTAGAGTGACAGTTTTCCAGGCAACCTTAGGGACATACTTTCCTCCATCTTTAGCACTCCATAGATAAGCCTTCACCATTCTTTCAAAATCCTTGATAACACCCTTTGGCAGAAATACAGTTTGGCACCAATAGTTATAAGTGTCAAACAATACAGATTGAATAAGAACCACCCTACCAACAAAGCCAAGGTGCTTTATAAACAACATAATAAAGGTTTAGGGGCGATAGTCATCTAACAAACAAACTAAGGCTAAGCTTGTTTTTCTTTGTGATTTTGATTATTGTTACTAATCAGTTAAAATTTGTACTCAACCAAACTCGAAAAAATCAATTAAAATATGTTTCAACAATTATTATAGGATTATCAATGTTTAACCAAACACATAAAAATGAAAACAAAATAAATAAATAAATAATAATAAAATAAAAAAATAAACTAATATTTAATTATTAATTCTTTATCACGTAAAGTCTTGCTCTTTCTAAGATTTAATTTTGACTTTGACCTAGTATATCTACCTTTTTAATGGATTTCCTCAAATTTTTCCTATTTTTTAGCTATTTGCTTTTTTCTTTTTCTTCTCTCATGACTAATCTCCCTCCCTCCTCTCTCTCATCTTCCCTGAAGAAAAGGATGATATTAATCAACCCTTAGGAGCTTCATCATCTTATCATTATCCCAGGTAATTAAATTCATTTTCAAATTATCATTACTTTAATTTACCTGCATTACATTTTTTATTTATTATTATTATACTGTGATCATAATATTGTATGTAACATGTTGATCATAATGATATAAATTGCGTAAAATGATCAATTTAATTTGGAGTAATCTCATTATTTATTTTTTACGTAAATTTTATAATTTATTTTGTTACGTAAATAAATTGAATAATTTTTATTGATTAGGCTAAATACAAAAGAGCTGTGTGCTCATCCTTCGGCAAATAATAATGTCGATGGAATTATCCTACAAACAGTATGTTGATCCTGAGGTGGAAATGCTCATTCAAGACTTAAATCCTCCCAGGTACAAATTTTTTGTTCACGAAGATAGACTCCGAGAGAACATCGAATGATCTAGTGGTTAGGAGGTCTTCCAGTGATTTAGATAACTCATTTTTGGCTCCCGTAAATTAGTGATGAGTATTGCAGATAACTAAATCCTATCGAATAATGTAACGGTTAGACTGGTTGCTTAGAACAAAATTTAATTTCAAGTAACATTATTTAGCGTGAGTTGAACCCGAGCCTTGTTCGTAGAAGTTCGAGTTAATAAATATTCCTAGGCTATCAAATCATCCGTCACGAAGATAGCAATTCAATTACGTAGTATATTTTACGTATATTTTTTCACTGTTTTTGTGTATTGTGTAAAAGGGTTTGCATTGACAACCAGGCCTGCCCCGAATGCACACTTGTGAAGGTAAGTACTAGTGTTTTTAGTGTTGAAAGTTGTACTTCTACATTTTTAATGTACTTTAGTAAATGTCACTTTTATTTAAAATTTTAAAACTCGACAATTTTGTAACGATCAACCGTGTATTATCGTTGATCATAGGTCGATAGTGCAAACAAGTACGGGATATTGCTAGAGATGGTCCAAGTTCTAACGGACCTAGACCTCTTGATATCCAAATCATATGTCTCTTCCGATGGCGATTGGTTAATGGATGGTTAGTACTTCCTTCTCGTTTTTCTAGTTATCGTTTTAGCGAAAGAAAATTCGCTTTTAAAATACTTTAATGTAGCTATCCTGACCACTAGTTTATTATTAGTGTACATCAATTATATTTAGTATTAGCCGTTTTACTGCCTCGCTTTTTGGGGGTCATCGGGAATGTGTGGACCGGCCCTGAGTACAGTTGATTACATCCTTTATGTTCTGATCATCAATTCTGTTTTGATTGCATGTAAAAAAAAAACATCAGTATTCCATGTGACGGACCAAATGGGGAAGAAAGTTACAGATGAAAAGCTTATTCATTACATTGAAGAGGTTGGTTCTTTTCGTGTGTAATAGATTCATGGTTATATTGATGAAGAATGGAGACAATTACCATTTATCAACAGGCAATATCGGCAAAGAGGAAAGCACTAGGGGAGGTGGAGAGATCCATTGGTCGAGAACTGAAGCCCCGTCATATCTTGACAGCTGAATACGCTGCCCTCGAGATGACGGGGACAGACAGGCCTGGTGTGATGTCGGAGATATCAGCCGTGTTGGCCGAATTAGGATGCCACATTACGGCAGCAGTGGCCTGGACTCATAAAACCAGAGTGGCTTGCATCATTTATGTGGAAGATCGTCAGCCACTAGGCGGGCCGATAACTGACCCCCGTAGGGTGGCTCATGTGCAAGCTCAAGTGGAAAATGTGATTGAAGCCCATCATTTCAAGGGGGAGAGGCGGAGCGTGAGGATGACCGTCCCAAGTAGTAGCATGACTCACACTGAGAGGCGGCTACACCAGTTGATGACCGCGGATAAAGACTACGAGGAATGTTGCTCTTGTTGCGAGGTTGACAGCGATGATGATGATATCTATGGCAGGATCAAGTATCATGATAGGCAACAGCACCTGAAAGGATGTGATGGTACACATGTTAGAATTGACAATTGCAAACAGATGGGTTACTATATGGTAACTGTAAGAAGCAGAGACCGACCAAAACTATTATTCGACACAGTTTGTGCTCTTACAGACATGGGGTACGTGGTGTATCATGCTGCTATCAGGTCTAAAGGCTCCACAGGTGTTCAGGTAATCCTTCCTTAGCAGTAGTTTAATTCTCTAATAATCGAGTATCATTTTCATCGAGTGTTATTCCCAAAAGTGGATGTTAGTTTCATTAGCCATCGAGAACCATTAATTTACATCAAGAAATGTAGGAATACTATGTAAGACATCGGGATGGGTGCACTCTAGAGACAGAAGACGATAGGCGTACATTCATCCAGTGCCTAATTGCAGCAACAGAAAGGAGGATTTCATATGTATGTTTTCACACATTTGCTGTTATATATATAACTATATTCTATTAACATATGGACTTCTAAAAGTAACAGAGATGGATTTGGAATTTTGGATGTATACAGGGTTTGAGATTGGATGTCAGCACTCAGAACAGAGTAGGATTGCTATCGGACATCACGAGAGTGTTTAGAGAGAATGGACTATCGATAACAAGAGCTGAACTCGGGACCTCAGGGGATAGAGCAATAGGGACATTTTATGTAAAAGACGTTTCTGGGAAAAATGTGGACTCAGAAACGTTGGAGATGGTGAAGAGAGAAATTGGAGCGACTATCCTTGTTGTGGACAAAGCTTTAGACTGGCCTTCACAGTCATCATCGACGTTAAGTTCCAGTAACAGCATCAGCAGCAGCGGTGGTAATTTAGAACGAGCGAAGTCCTCACTCGGAAGCTTGTTATGGGATCAACTCGAGAGATTATCAGGCAACTTTTTAAGGTCAGACAGATGAGTTCTTAAAGTAAATATAGAATTCAACTGTCTGTACTGCAGCATAGCCTACTAGATATACCCAGTTGTTTGTAAATAATGAGGATCTTCTTAATTTTTTTTGCTGGGGTATATAGTAGAAAATTCTTTCTTTTATTCTATCAAGTAAATGGTGTTTCCAGTTTTAGAAGTGTTTTTACTTTTTACTATTACTCAAATCACGCATAAATCTTGGTAAGCAATACATGTCTCTCGAGACTCGGCATGTTTGAAAAGTTTTGCGATTAAGGAAACAACTAGAGAAGAAGAAAGGGCAGATGGTTTGGATTCAACCGGTGGTGAACGTATCACGTATATATGTTCCTGCCAATGTACTCGAACAAGTACTTTTGTAGATAAAAAATTAATTGCATGAGCCGACCCAAGATTTTAGTACATGACATTCATTTCTTATATCAAAAAATATTTGTGAGTGTTTGTTTTAGAGAGAATAGAAGTAGACAAATGGAAAGAAAAAAAAGTTAGCATGAATACTTGAATCTAGGACCTTTCATATTTTAGAATAAGAATAATGTTATTCATGATTCATCTAACAAACTAAACGATGAAGAAAATATGTAAGAGAATATATTTTGGAGAGAGGAAATGTTTTATTGATTGAATTATTATGTACAAATAAAATTGGTTTAATGATGAGACATTTATACACCATAAATTATGCTTCTCTCTCCTTTATAACTAGAAGCTCATTAACAGCATAATAACAATAACTAATTAACATAAGAGCTAACTACATGAGCGAATTTACAGTGTTGTTAAGGTATTCACGTGAATACCCTACATTAAAATCTATAGCTCAAATGGTTAAGTCCTTGGTTAATTTATAAAAGGTCTTAGGTTCAAATGCTCTTTTAAATATGTTGTTTTGCTTTTGTTTAAAATGTATACCTCACTAAAATTTTCTATTCTTAATAGTAAAATGAATATCCCATATTAAAATCATAGATCCGCCCCTGACTAACTACCTAACTAACTGCTAATGATGAATGCCACATGTGTGTATTTGAGGTAACTAACACCTCACCGCAAGCTGGAGGAGCCGAGGAAAGAAGCAACCCCACCTTGGATATGATATGCTGGACACTAGGCTGTGTAGCGTTCTCCTCGCCCTCAGGAATAAGGAAACAAGGCATGATGTTCGCCTTCTGGACTTCGCCTCACCCCTCTTGGTGTCGCCACAGAGTCTCCTCCGTCGCCACTGTTAACCATCCTCTTACAAATCTGACTGACATCAAAATGTTCTCCCAACTATGTCGTTCTTGCTTGTAGAATGTCTTGTTAAGAATTGTCTTCCCTATGCAGTGCATGCTAAATTTTATTAGAGAGTACAAAGTCAAAAATGCTATCCTTCCTGTCCAATGTAACCAACCACTTGTTTAATAACGCAACGTATAATTCGTCGTCTTTCTTAAAATCAGCTGACCCGTAATCAGACATAGAGATATAAGCACTTAAAGTTTTCCTGATAAGCTTGAGGCGGTCTACAATGTCTAGGAACCATAAAATTCTATGCCAAACAGGACAGCTTCTTACCGCAGGCGGGTTGATTACATACTCTAGTACAATAGCCAGCTCCCGGATTTCCACCTGTAGATCATCTTTTATTAGCTCCACTCCGACAATTTTATTCAAAGAATCCTTACAATATGTCAATTCTTCTAGAACTTTCTTGGTCCGACAAAGGGGGAAAACAGACTCACTGTGTATAAGAATAAACAACTTTTCCCAGAAAGGATCGTCTGACTCTGACCCGGAGCCATAATTCTTTTTGTGCTCCCTTCTCACAAAATATGGTACTCCAAAAGATTCCTTGAAAAGGGACCTATAATAATCAATTGCTTCTCTGATTTCGCCAATGGCTTGTTTTCTCAATTTGGAATCGTAAAATGAGTATATCAGAGCTGTTACTTGCTTGCAAATCTCATGTTTTATTTGTCCCATGAGCTTACTCGTATTCTTTCCAGTGTGCTCCTTTGGCGGATCCAGGAGAAAGTACTTCAAAAAACTCAGCTCATCATGAAGAACTTCCATTTGTTCCTTCCATGGGATAGTCAAAACGGTTTCTTGATCAAGGTGCAAGATACTATCGATGAAGCTGTCCAGAAATTGGACTGTGACTTCATCAATCCATGATGAGCTCGGACCCTCTTCAATTGCAGCATAAATAGCAATGCTGATAAATTCAACAATGTTTCCAAGTTTTTGAAGCTTGAAGTCTGTAGACATTCCTATATTGGCTGCAGGATTAATGAAGTCTTTATTACTATCAAGCCACGAGTGAAGAGGGTCAAATTCACTCAGGATATTAATTACCATGTCAATTGCGGCTTGATTATTAACACGCAGATGTTCTGGTGTTTTAAGTTTACTCATTATGCGGTGATTAGAAATATAGCTATAAATGAATTCCAAAAACGCAATATGCTTCCAAAAGTCCACTTCATCTTCCAGCCTGAGTCCAGAACTATTCATTCTTACAAGCCTCAGCAGGTAGTTGATAGATTCTGCCAAAAGATCCACACTCGAGCCAACTACATATGTTGGTACCTTAGAAGTTGTGTAACGACAAATTCTTTCAATTGTGGGTCTCAAATCTTCCATTGAATCCTCAAGTAGATATGAATAATTGATGTTAGTCTTTCGATATAAATCATTATCATCGAGTGCTCTACTAATGAAAAACAAAGCATTGGTCACAAGACTCTGAAACTCATGGTACCCTTCATGTCCAATTTTCGAGTACCTAAACAATGTCCTCAAGGACATCACTTCGCCCTGAAGGCTCTTCATAGTACTACTCCATTGATCAGACATGAAATGATTTGGATCTTTTTGACATCCACTAATAAACATCAGCGCATCCTTGAGCTTAGCCGAACCAGCATATGACGAAGCCCCAACTGCATTATCCGTAATGTTTACCATGTGTGCTGGTCACTGTATTGTTCAAGACAACCTTAGGTTTGAGGTTACAATAATCTAGAGCCCGGACTCCGTCCCTTGCAAGAAAGGAGACAACTCGAGTTCTATCATGTGATGTCGCTCGTGCCTGCCTCAGGAGTCAATTTTTGTTAAGAGGTTCCACTCTAAAACCAATTGACAAAGAGAAAGTAGCACAAGATCTTATATATTGGCCCGAAAAGACACCAGCTTTCGATGTGGGTCGTACATCTTAGTAGTTTCAACAACTTGTTATCAGTACAAAGATTAACATGCATAAAACCATGCCTGTCCTTAATAATGGTTCCCTGTCAAAAACATAATTTTCATTAAGGATTTAACAGTTGAAATATACTTTTAATCTTTTAATTATGCTTGATAGACTGACTTCAAAATATAAGAACATGAAATTAAGTGGTGTACTATTTGACTTAGACCGAAATGTGTTTGACATGGTTTGAATAATTATGCATGCTGAACCAGTTTGATATAATTTATTATATCCAAGAGTCGGAGAATATAAA
This sequence comes from Echium plantagineum, assembly GCA_003412495.2. Lineage (NCBI taxonomy): Eukaryota > Viridiplantae > Streptophyta > Magnoliopsida > Boraginales > Boraginaceae > Echium > Echium plantagineum. The sequence goes on along the minus strand of CM016561.1, from coordinate 35,523,157 downwards.
ATCTTTGACTCCACAAGACACGGACAATCTCTAAATATATATGACGTCCGGTTATTGCGCCTAGTATTGTAATACTCATGGCTCAATCATTCACAACACTAGTGATTATATTGTTTTGTTCAATGATTGAATTGTAAGAATAATATATTTAATACATTATATTATTCAAATTAAGTCAAATAAATTGAATTAAACCACATTAATATTGGTCTTAGTAGGATACTTATTATCATATTAATAATGCAAATCCGTTACGAACCGTTACAACCGATACTAAACCGTTATGACCGTTCAAACGTTTTCACAATAATTAACTTTGATGGAGAGTTAATATTGTGATTAAGTCTGAGATGATCTGGTCATTTCTCTACCTATATATAGATCCTTTTATCCATCAAAAGAGATCATCACACATAACGAATAACACATAAAGTAAATTTCATATATATAGGGCAAGAGTAAGATACCATCTCATTTTTCATTTGGGCAAGCTCGGAACGATACCTCAGTTGTGTCTAAATGGCTGGAGGTATGTTACTTATATTTTCATAAAGTGATAATCATGTAATTCAAGATTTTGGGATAATATTGAATTATATTTTCTATCATGAAGTGGGTACAATTTTAACTACTACCAATCAATTTGGCTAGTATTAGAATATTGGAGGTAATTTAGTTAGCTTTAACCAATTTATAGGCATATAATCTACTACTCTCTCCGTCTCTAAAAAATTGTCACATTTTAATTTTTAGTGGTCAACAAAACACGATTTAAAACATAAATATTCATTATTCTACATGCGAAAAAATTATAAAAAGTTCATATTTCAAAAATATATATTGAGACGAATCTAGCAAGTCCCACAAGACTATATTATTTCTTATCGTTAAATGAGAATTTATGATCAAATTTTGTAATATTTGACTAAAAAAAGTCAAAATGTGACAATCTTTTAGGGACGGAGGGAATACTAGTTACAAAAATTATAGGAGTACTAATTTTCTCATTAGTTATTTGTTCGTTTTATTTAAACTATATTTTATTTATTTTGTTATCAATTCATTGCTCTCGCCATTGTATATATATGTGATCAAATAAATATGCAAGACAAAATTCTGCCTAAACGAACAAATGAAACAATGTATTTGTTAAAATTGTTCCAAATGAGCCCACATTGTCATATGTGAAAGTCCTACATTGAAAATAAAGGAGAGATCATCGCTTAATAAATTAAGGAGTAACTCCACTTATCACCAATTGGTTTTAAGATGGTGCATCATTGGGTTATGAAGTATGCTCTCTCCTCATATGGTTTAGCCCAGACCCGATTAAATGAAAATTTCTACAGTATTTTACCTTTTTGTTTCCGTGCTTTCAGCTTTCGCAATGGACTCAATGATCAAGCATCAAACAGTTACCAAGAATCCCTACAAAGAAAACATACACGTCGAAAAATCGACTACGAAGAAGAAAGAAACAATTTAGAATAAGTAATTAAATATATAAATGACAAGAAAAAAAGTATGTACATATGCAGTTGTGGTTCAATTGAGTTGAGGTAATCTGATGTAGACACAGATTTCAGATAGCATGAAATCCAGACTGCAGAAGAAGAAGAAGGGTATATATAATTCCAAGGCCCTACTTTCCAAGGCCCCAATCGAACCAATGAATTGAATGTTGGAATGAATATCCAACCTTAGATTCATTGGTTCGCTATATAATAATGAAAAATTGAATTGTTGTTTAGAACCGAACTAATGAATCTGAGGTTGAGTATTCATTCCAACCTTGAATTCATTGGTTCGGTTGGGGCCTTGGAAAGTAGGGCCTTGGAATTAGTTTTTACCGAAGAAGAAGTAACTGATATTAGTTGGAGATATCAACAAGCAAATCATTGGTGCTTTAGTAGGCCTTTGTGTGGTGGAGAAATTTGGCAAAATTCCTCAATCTACCGTGGGAACCACTATACACATCCAAATAGTGGTTTATTGTAGCATGAAATGATCGTTTTACTCTCCATTTAATTTCTCACCTACCTTACTTTTAAATATTGGAGGACAAAATCGTCATTTCATGCTACAGAACGCTACTATTTGGGTGTGTATGACATATCACATCTGACTCAACTTTTATATAGGAGGTTGTAGGTTCAAGTAGTATTGTTGGAGACAATTGTCTTATAATTTTGAATGGTGGGTGATTTCTTATCAATCATTTTCGAGTGGCCTACTTATCACATACTATTTTCATTTTGTTTGTTAATCCCTCATTCCCTCTTGCCAATATTCACATCTTCATCTACCCACAAACTAGTCAAAACCTTTCGAAGTCTAGTTTATCAAATCCATCAAACTCACTTTATGTTCAAGGCTTTGAATGAGCTTATCATAGTCCATAGATGCTTCTACAGTTTGTTGGAACATAAATAATACTTTTATATCAGTTTCTTGGTAGAATTAGTCTTTCTGTTAACTCATGTTCAAGAGTCCATAGTGGAGTCTCTAAAACTCATATTCTTTTGTTCGTACAACTATAATCAAACCTGTATTAAAAAATTCCATTTTTGAGATAAGTAAATCATTTTTTTTGTGGGATTATATCAAGAATCTTGGAAATGGAAGAAAATGACTGCATCTTTTTATATTCTTGAGGCTCTTGAAGGTTGAGGGAGTTCAACTAATGATATGGAGAAAATTTTGGATGAGTCAGTAACAATGACAAAAGACGATAAGTATAGGCTCGGGTGTGCTGAAAAAACAATACAAAATTTGCAGCCGAAACGCTTGAACATATGGGGTTTATCAGGCCGTCAAGAACTTGTGGATTATTTGGCGGTTATTGAAGAGGTTCAGAGATTGAGGGAGAGCTTTCGAAGCACGCCTTTGGTGGGATCTAAGAGAATGGATGATCTTGATAGTCATGCTCAGAATATTCTGCAGCTAGCCATGGAAAAGCTGCTAGAAGTGTTGATCTGTATCCTTGGTCAAAATAAGCATTGTTATGAACAAGAGTCCATGTCATTCAGTTATCGTGAGGCGAGTTTCATCAGCTTCCAATCTAGTTCAACTGAGGATGATTCGGTCAGAGGGTCCTCGTTGAGGGAGAGTACTGAGACAGAGGAATACTTGATGGATTTCTTCCATCGTGATGTTATTCCTTACCTGAAATCCATTGCAGAAGTAATGTTGTCTTCGAATTATGATCATGAATTTAGGCAATCTTTCATTAGCTTCTGGAAATGTGAATTGGAAGAATACTTCACTAATCTCCATGTGGAACATCATAGCATACAAGATGTGATTAGAATGGAGTGGGGGATCTTGCAAGACAAAATCTCAATTTGGTGCAAGGCAGCAAAAACCATGTTCGGGTTTCACCTTGTCAACGAAAAAAGCCTCTTCGATCAGGTGTTCGGAGAAGTTGGATCAATCAATTCAACGTGCTTCATTGAGGCAACAAAGGATGCTGTTTTCTGCTTTCTGAATTTCGGTCAGGCTGTGGCAATAGGTCCCCTTAGTCCTGAAAGGCTTTTTAGCTTACTGGATATGTATAAGGTTTTAGCAGATCATCTCCAAATTCTGAATACTTTGTTTGCAGGAGATGCTGGCTCATTTATCAGGACAGAATACAAGAAGCTGCATAACAAATTAGGCCACACTGCAAAGCTTATCTTTCTCGACTACTTGAATCAGGTTGCATCGACCTCTTCCACTGTCACATTGCCTAACGGTGGCATTCCTTATTTCACAAAGGATGTCATGAATTACATTTTGTTGCTTGAAAGTTTCGGGGACACACTGAACGTGCTCTTGACAGAGGATCCGGATAATAGATGCTCAACTCCCTCTGAACAGGACAACTCTTCTGACATCTCTGGGCAGCTTTCTCGTTACCTGCACTCTCTTATATCCATCCTCGAAGCCAAGCTGGAAGAGAAATCCAACCTATACGGAGATAATTCTTTGAAGCACATATTTTTTATGAACAACATACATTACATAGTAAACATAATCAAGCATTCCAAAGTGAGGAAATATTTCAGGGATGAATGGATGAAGGAGTACATGGGAAAATACGCACATCATGCTAAAACCTACCAGAGAAATACATGGGGTGTTTTACTGATTCACCTGAACGTAGATGAAACAAATACCCAAGCGTCCCTCCAAGAGAAATTAAGAGTTTTCACCCAGAATTTTGAAGAGATATTCAAGATTCAGAGAAAATGGTGCATTCCAGACTTTGAACTTCGCGAAAATTTAAGAATCGGCATCTGTCAGACCGTTTCTGGTTGCTACAGATCATTTTTGGGCAGGTACCATGAGTATATCCGCAAATATATCAAGGTCGACAGTGATCAAGCAGAATCCAACATATTAGATCTTTTTGAGGGTTCATAGAAGTCATTGAACCATGTAAAAAGCAGATGAAGTCGAGTTAATCGAATAGGCCAATGGAAAATCTCTTGCTGGTGACCAGAAGGTGCTAGCTTCGAAACTCATCTCATCGCTAATTATATATAAAAAAAGAGAGCAGATGACGTCTGAAATGTTCCTTGCTATTAGGTGTTCTTTTGTTGCACCATTTTGGTGACTGTAATGAGAAATTCGGCAGATCCGCACCTTTTGGCAATAAAATTTAAACATTAGCACCGTTCTTGTTTTTTTTCTTTGCAAAACCATATTTTGGGTAGGTTTGAACATTAAAAACATTACTTCTCAATAACATTTGTTTTTTGGTACTTTAAAATTGTCTTTTTTTTTAAAGTACCTACAAAACATGCTTACAATATCTTTCTTTTTATATAAGATAAACTTGTGCAGTGATGTTTTTTCACTAGTATAACAGGTAAGAAAAAGCATAGGCTGATGCATCGAGCCTAAGCTCCCCCTTAACTCAAGCACTAGTTTCACATGTTTTATTAGTTATACGCTTTATATGTATTGTGTTTTTGTTATGTGAAGGCTTTTGAACAAAAATGTGAATCTTTTCTAAGATTTTTATGGATAAGTTTGCACGCTAAAAATTATAGATATGTGTAAAGTTTGAATCTTTTTAATCTGAATTCGGTCTCTTCCTTGGTGCTTTAAAGGTCAATTCAATTAAGTTTACGCACCTGGGCTCAAGAATTTTTCCAATCTCATCTTAAGATTTGCACCCTAATCAATTATACTAATATTAGTGCGAAATAATTGATTATGATCCATTGTACCAAGTCATAATCGACAATCGTCAGTTATAACCAATTAGTTACAATCAATTATAACAATATTATGCGAAATAACGTGTTGAGTATTATCTCTTATTTGACTCAGTTCTTAGCAAGTTTGTACCTACAAAACATTGATACCATTTTGAAGCAACGAGCAGTAAGATCAGCCAACATTAAAATTACTGACAGAACTAACCATAACATCATTAGGAAAAAATGAATCTCTATATATCATATCAAACAAAACAACCTTATTCTAAAAATTTATAATACTATTATGCAAAATAACATGTTTTGTGTTATCCCTCAAATTACAAGAAATTTGGCAGATTAACACTTTTTCAACCTTTTTTTTAACTTGGAGCACACCTTTTTTTTTTGCATAGCACTAGCACACCTTCCCTTAAAATGACTATTTTACCCTTACTTCAATAAAAACCCTATCCATACTTCCTCATGCTTTTCTTCTTCTTCCCTCTTTCCACCATTTTTCATCTTCCATCTCCATCTCCATCTCTATCTCCATCTCCATCATCATATAACTTTCTACAACATCTGAATTTTACTCAATCGAACCCGCACCCTCCCATTCGAACCCTGAACCCTCCCCATTGCGAGGGTGGTGACCGGATTTCGAGCAGGGTTAGGGGTGGGGGGCGATTTTGAGCAGGAGGTGAAGGGTGGTGGCCTCCAAACCTACGCCGTCCTCTGGGTCGACTCTTTCGTAAAAGCTCCGCACTCTCGTTGATTCTGTAGGCACCGAAAACCACACTTGGAACGACAAATTCCTGTTCAATGATGTACTGATCCAACGTCCTTCAGGGAAGTTTGAGGGTGTTCTGAATTTGGCAATTTCGGTTTTTGATATCGTTGACTTTCAATTGATGAATGGACTGAGTGTCGTTTGTTTTCGAGATTTGATGGGTAGGGAGAGGCGGCGGAGGAGGCTGAGTCGGATTGGGTCACGGCGGAGCGAGAAGTCTTCCACGGGGAGTTCTTGTGAGCTTGATCTGGGGTCTCTTGACTTATCAGACGGTTCTGATTCGGCCACATCGTTGTCTTCGACTGCATCAACTGTCATGAAGGAGTGGAATAGTGCGAGATGTGTGAGATCTGATGGTGGAGGATTGTTGTGTGGGTTGATGCTACAGAAGAGGATTCTGTTCTGTCCGTCGGACCAAAATCTGCGGTGAGCAGGAGGTGGAGGGTGGTGGTTATGGTGGTGAAAAAGAAGAAGAAGAGATGATGGGAAGATAGTGTTGAGGAGAAAAGAAAGAAGAAAATGGTATAGTTGTAGTTTGTTTTAAATTTAAGGGCAAAATAATCATTTTATGAAGGAAGGTGCAGTGCTTTGCAAAAAAAGAGAGGTGTTTGCAAAAAAAGAGAGGTGTGTGCTCTAAATTAAAAAAGACCTTCAAATAATGCTAATCTACCAAACCTTTCCTCCATCCACAATTTGGTATTTTTCACAAACGATTTTGATCGATTTTGTTTTTGAATTTTGGTCCGAATCGAAAAAGTCCTCTCTATTAATAGTTGTTCTTAATAAAACTGTATCTCAAAATTTATATTGGAGAGTTCATGATACACTTCTGACTATAAATAGATTGAGGAAACCTAAGCTATCATCTTTAACAAGAAGGCTACACAAAACTCTACCGTAATACCAAGAGAGAAGCTGGAGGGCTCTAAATTTTAAAGAATTGAAAGAGTTCGGCAGACGAAGCGTGGAGCGAAGCAACCTCTTCAACGATTTCAATTGCATGCTCCACAACCTGCGGAAAATTCATCATTCCAATTGAAGGACGTCCAATGGATAAGGTCTTTATGTCGAGGTGCCTCTACGTAATTCAGGCTTCGAATCTAGGCTAGGAGCATATATACAGAGTTCACATTTACACAATTGAAGCATGCTTGAATGTGTTATTTGTTTAGAACAAACCCATGAAGCTTGGAATGTCTCTGGTTGTGATTTCAGCTATCTTTCCCGCAATATGCATGGCTGCCGCAAACCTAGCGATGAAGATATGATATGTACTATACATAGAAGAACTCCCCTGTCATTGGATGGTTCTTGTAAGCTTGCACTTCGAGATGAACATTGAATCGGAGTAATTTAGACTGCAAAGCTTCAAGAGCTCGGCTGCCTGCTGCTTCAATTCGGGACTGCAACCACTCTGGATAACAAGCAGTAGCTTGGCTGCAAGACCCGCATCCACAGCAATTGAAGAGCACTCCTCAGGGGAAAGTTTGCATACCGACCATAAGATAGATAACGCATACTTCGTACAAATTTCTGAATATCTCATAATCAGTTTTACCAAGTTTGGTATGGTGGCAGTGCATTCCTTGAGAGATTCGATCCCTTCTGGAACAGACGACAAGGCTTCCAAAATGAACAACGTCAATTCTAAGCATTCCAAATTTAACCCGGGCAGTAATTCAATAAACTGAGGAACGGAGCCAATGCTTACAACTACAGTCAACACTGATTTATGTAAGCAAATCAACTTGAGAAGTACAAGGGCAGCCAACTGCCCTCCAGTATTTCGTTTATCCCTCACCAGCCTCATTAAAGCAACAAACAGCCTGTGGCTCGAAATGGTTTCTATGATGAACTCCTTGTCCTCCATCAGATATTGAATCACACCAATGCAATTCAACTTCGTCTCTGTTGATCCTTCATTCAACATATCAACTAATAAAGAAAGTTTCCCAGGCTGCATCAAATTCGACTTTCTTTCAGAATCAAGTGTCAATTTAACTAGAATCGCAATAACTTCAGAACCCACGGCATGTGAAGTATAAGGCCCCAATAGAGTGGAAAGCAACTCCACCCCACCTTCATCAACCACTGTCTTCCTGGCTGTCGTATGAGTCGCAACAATCTTCCGCAACTCCTGGAGAGCCTCTACCCGAGCTTGACCCTTTACCTTCTTTAGTGTAGTAATCAACTCGGACGCCCTCCCTTGAAAATCTTTGGATATCTTCTTCATTTGCACGTACTTTTGAGAAAACCAAGTGTAAATCAAATGGTAGAGGGTACTGTTAGGTGTAATTGTATCATCCCAAAGTTCTTGCATAGTAGTTGGACAAGTGTAGTGTGCTAGACTGAACCATTTCAAGATATTACATCTTTCGTAGGTTTGCCCAGTGCAAAGTGTTACAGGGTCTTGCATAGGCTCCAACGAAATCGGACATATAAACACGGATGGAATTTCAGGCAAATCAAGCTCCTCAATCAGCTTCTTCAGATCTAACTTCTCACAAATCCCAACGTAACCTCCTCCACCACCATCTATACCTCCCAAGACTCCATCTCGTACAGCAGTATCTACATTTAAAACATGGGCACCACCACCTTCGTACCCGATCAGCCCTCCCCTCTTGCTAGGCTGATAATTTGGCATCTTCACTAGCCTCCCTATACTCAAAGAGCGAACAACTAAGTTAAAACCGACAAATATTTAGACACCACAAACATATTCACTGGTCCAATACATCAATTAAGGTTGAAAAAGATGAATAAAAGACACAAATGAAATAGACACAAAGCACCACAGTTTCAATGATAATAACAACCAACAAAATGTTCTTCTCTCTCTACACTTTCTCTTCCCACTTTATGTGATTTACTGTATGGTCAAACAAATTATCACAATCATGGATACCATATACCCATAATCAACAACAATCTTAAAAAGTCATGAATTATTGTCCAAAAAGTCATAATAATCAACTAAATAATGAAAAAAGATTACCCACTAGCAAGATCTACATTCATAAGTGAAGATATTATCAGTAATACAAAAGTTCAAGAAAATGCATGATTAACAACTAAAATAACTAAAGATAAATACCCTCAAGAAAATACAACTAAATCAATTATTTACCAAAAAACACAAAACAAATACTCTAAAATATGAATAAAAAAAACCCACTAGCAAGATCTACATATATAAATCTAGACATTATTGAATAATTATATTTGAAGAAAATGCAGGTGAGAATTAGATAAATACCCAAGATGAAAGCAGGCTAAAAGGCAGAGGTGAATGAGAACTAAAGGGCCATAAGAGTCTGCAAAATAGCACTTGCCTCTCAGCTCAAATCTTGGGGCAATTGTTTAATGAGTTTTGGACAGAGAAAAATTTAGAGTCTTGGTCCTAGTCAAACAAACCCACAAAGGTGAAACATAACTATTGATTTTTAATTTTAAAGGTGTACTTGGTCCACTTGGAGTCCGCTCGGAACATCCGATAAAATTAAAACGATACAGTGAAGATTATCATGGCCTCTGCGTAAGGATAACAAGCATAAACTGAGAAGTGGTACTTGGTCCACTTAGAAAAAAATTGTCTAATGCATTTTTTATAATTGAATTATAAGCTTACTCTCTTCATTTTTTAGTTGGTCTAATTATGACTAAAATTCATACATAAATACTTCGAACATTTAAAATATTTCGAAGCGTTATTTAAAAATTTCAATCTTTGAAATAAGTTTTTGAGATAATTTTCAACTGTTTTTAAACCTACTTCTATATTTTCACTTCAAATTTGTGTTTAGCCCAAAGACAATTTAGTCATGTTAAAAATATAAATTTCATAAATTTTTGAAAAGTTCGGCTGTCACTATAACAACTCCAACTCATCAACTCTACGTCATAATATAGAAACTATAATATTCTTGAGGGTTATGCAAACACAAATCAAAAGTTGAAGTGCAAGTTTAATATAAGTAAAAAACCAATCAAATTTCAGATGTTCAGGTTCAATCAATCTAAACCGTCTACATTCATAGAGCCTCAAGGTAAATAGTTCATTACAAAGTCACGTTAGGTTGCAAGAGCGTAATGTTTGCTAGGATTTTCAACTATATATGAAAAATAAATTGGACAAATTAACAATGACAATCATCCAAAAAGGAAATTTTGAAGAATAACTAAGCAATTCTTTTTTGAATTATTGGCTAACATAATTTTGGAGGATTATACAACGCCTATTCTTGTTCTACCTTGCACTTTTCTTTCTTCTTCGGCCCATTCTTTTAGTAAATTTGGGTTAATTAATTAGGTGAAGAGTGGACGGATTGGCTGTCGTGGGCCCACTAAACCCTCGCCCCTTGGGGCCTGGGGAGAGGTGGAATCTTCTAGTTCTTCCTATTTGACCCGAAACTGATCGATCTAGCCATTTACAAGAAAGAATTACTTCTACCAAAGCAGGATCCATAACTTTTATTCAAGCAGTTTATGTACCTGCAGATGATTTAACTGACCCTGCTCCGCGGGTCTTTGTATAACAGGTTTGTCTGGAAAAATGCGTACCCATAATTTTCTGCCACGACGTGGAATTTCTTTGTTTCTGTATTTCCGGAATATGAGTGTGTGACTTGTTAGTCATTTCTGCTGCAATAAGGCTAGTTGATGAAACTTTTTTTAGCCAGCAAGCATAGGAAATAAATCCCCCCGGGAACTTTCCATTTTTGGAATTGAATATTTAATATTTTCATACAATATCTTAATTGAATTATATGTAATGATCAATAAATTCAGTTAAGTTCTCTATCTACACTTAACAAAAGCACAAGAATCTATTCTATAGATATTTTTTTTTAATATTCAAAATAAATAAACACGTTCAATAAAAAAGTTTATTCATTTTTTTTTTCACCCACTGCACGAGTGGAGTACTACTTAGTCAAGTAGAAACGAACAAGGAGGGTGGGTGGGTGGGTTCACCTTGTAGTAATTTCTTTTGATGAAAACGGTTTAGTTAGTTCATATTTGAAATGTTAAAATATTTATGTGATGATATGAAAGGTTTCAAGTAGTTCATGTGTCTAGATGAAATTTAGTTTTTTTTCTGATGTTTTTAGAATTTTAATTATGTTGTTTTTATATGACGTTTTATAATTTTAAAATGCTTTTTACAAGTTTAATGTATTTTTTCTTACTTTTTTATTTAAATTATCAATTAATAATAATATGATGATAATCAATTGTCATTTTACATTTTCGATATACTGTTAAATAAATTTTAATTTTTTAAATTTATGTGAAAATATTTATAGTGTTATACAAAACTGGAGGGGGTCTTTGATTAATAAATTAAGTGTAAGTGGCAGCTAAGCAATTGGACTTATCTGGTCTTTGCTTTGACCGTCAGCAACTGAGCCCATGATTCTGTTCCTTTGCTTGAATAATAAACCAATTATTTTCTGACACGTTCACCATTTTATCTTTGTTTTAAATTTTTGTAGATTTGATTTTATTGGATTGCTAATTGCTTTCAAAAGCAAGCGTGGGGAGTTATTCAACACTTAAGTACTCTTATCGATTGAAGAGACACTATAATGTTGTGTACTTTAGAGGGCTACATAATTTTGTGGTTGTGTCTTTACATGTATTTGTTCTTTTCTCCTATACCCTTGAATCATTTTTTCTAACTTTAAAAGATGAAATGACCACTATATCCTCATACTACTTTAAAGTATTGGGGAGGACTGGTCCATAGATTTTCGAGCCTAATGCTAAAGATGAAAATGGGGCCCTCGATACATATTAGAAAGTTTAGATTATCGAGAACTCATCGTTATTTATTGAAATGAAACATAAAAATTACAAGATTACACAAAACGATATCTTCGAGCATTGTTTGATGCAAAATTTTCATTTAATTGATCAGTAGCTATAAGATCACTTTTAGAAAAGAATTTGGGTAATGCTAAATACGGTACATTTATATACAGTACTTCATATTAATTTACTAAAGTATCCTTTTAAATTGATGAGAACAGAACTTTCAATCTCATTTATCAAATTTCTTCTCTCTCTAAACTTTAATCTATTAAAAAACTCTCTAGAACACCAACCATATTCTAGATCTGGAATGGGTAACTCAAAGCTCAAACAATCATCATCTACTCATCAACCACCACAAATTCGTGCGGGTATAAGCATCAAGCGTATTTTATACTTCGATACTTAAATAGTGGATTTGATTCAAATCAAAAGTTTGTGTCTAAGAAAGCTATAAATTTTGTTAATTTTGACTTTCGATTTTCAAACTAACAATCTTTCTTGTATGGAGGGATCAAGGAGAAGAAATTAACAGTTTTATATAATTTTTGTAGAGAGATAAAAGAAACCCACACTTCTAGAGAGGGAGTGATAAATTGCAAATGAATTGAAATTTTTTGATGCTTCAATTTTGTAAGGACAAATTTGGGAATAAGAGTTGGGGTTATGTATATAGGTACCTTATATAGCATTTGCGAAAGAATTTTTCAAGAGCTCCTCTTTGTGATATAATCAATTCATTGTCACGTTTTTTTTCTTTTATCGTTTTCGGATAAATATTTGCGAGGCAACATATTGTAAAATAGACAAATAATTATTTAAACAAGTAATCAATAGAATATAAAATAATAATATTATAAAATTAAATAATGAACAACAATAAAGCATGAAATTAATTAAAATAAATAAATTAACAAGAGAAAAATGATTGATATCACTTGAAATTTAATGAAACGAATCTAATTCTTCAAATTGAAAAAGCATTGTGCCTCATCGGATATCAATTCAATGAATGGATAACTGATTTATTTTATTAGATTAATATATGCATTAATTTTGATCTCAAATGAGTAAACTTGCTTTGTACTTCTACTTATACAACTAATATATTACTCCCTCCGTCCCTAAAAGATTGTCACATTTTGACTTTTGGTGGTCAACAAAATACAATTTAAAACATAAATATCTATTATTCTGCATGTGAAAAAATTACAAAAAGTTAATATTTCAAAAATATATATTAATACGAATCTAACAAGGTACTACAAAACTATATTATTTCTTATCTTTTAATGGGTATTCATGATCAAATTTTGTAATGTTTGATTAACAAAAGTCAAAATGTGACAATCTTTTAGGGACGGAGGGAGTATATAGGAAAGATCGAAAGACTAAAAAAGTATTAGTAACCTAAGTAGACATTAGTTCTGTCTTCTGACTCTTAGTTATCCTAATCCTATTAAATAATGTTCATGTTTGCTTTACATAATTTGATTATTAAACGTTACAATAATAACGTTATAAAATTAATAGTTAACCGAGTTCGTAGTCTTAATAATGTTTTTATATCGATATAGTTCATCACTTTTCAATTCTGAAATTACAAAACTTAACACTTAGTTAATAAATATAATTTTTAAATATATAATTTAATTTCTAATTTTCAAATCAGTAAAATTATATATATATATATATATATATTCAAATTTTGGGGCCCCTCCCAAAACGGGGGCCTAGTGCGACCGCGCCCCCGCCATGGGTAAGGGGCGGCACTGGTATTGGGGCACATTTTAAATATTTTACATAATTAAAATAAAATTTTGAGCAAGTGGTTTCATTGATCACTCACGTTTGTTAAAAACACTAGTCGAGCGACCACCCTAATATGACTTTGATTTTTCGAAATTTTTAAAACTTTGGTAAGGGTACTTTAGTCATTCTCTCATAATTTTGTCATGGAAGTGTAGAGCATAATGGAAGTTAATGAAAGTTAGTCGATGGAAGTTAAAAATTGTGGGAGAATGACTAAAATACCCCTACAAAAATGTTATAAATTTTGAGAGTCAAGAGTTGTACCAAAAAAACGCTTAAGTGATCGTAACTATACATAATACCCAACATGAGTGATCAAAAGTATACGAAGTCATACTAGGGTGATCGACTACTGTTTTTTAACAAACGTGAGTGATCAATTGAGCCATTTGCTCTAAAATTTTCACTCATTCTTCTTCAACACACCCCACCCCACCCAATACCCCTATCCTTACCGCTAAACTTTGATCAACATCTTTCTCCTGCTGAAACCTATTTTCAAGGCATTTATTTCAAAGGCACTGGATTTTTGCCCGTTTTGCCCTTAGCAAACATATGAAAGTATCGTAGGATTGCAATTCTTTATCCGGTTAATGGCAGGGGAGATCACTTATATTTGTCAAATGTTTCCAGTCGATCACCTATGATTTAAAACGTTCCAGTCGATCACCTATTTTGCAAAAGTTTCCAGTCGATCACCCATTCCGTTAACAAAATCGTTAAATATGTCACTTGCATGTGACTTTTTTAGGGGTATTTTAGTAATTTCACATGCTACTATGTTTGTTAATGACAACAACAGTCACATATATGTTTGCTGAATGTTTGTAGTCAATCACCTGTGTTTTAAAGTATTTCATTTCATCACCTATGTTTTAAAATGGATCCCACTTGATGACTCTGTTAACATATTCGTCGAAACCCCGTTAAATTGATCACATGCTTGGCACTTGACATTTACTACTCCGTATTACTTTATTTTTAATTGATTAGTTATTTATATCAATATAGTTACTTTCGACATAATGTATATATGATGACATTTACTACTCCATATTACTTTATATTATGTACATTATGTCGTAAGTAACAATATTGATATAAATAACTAATCAACTAAATGTAAAGTAATATGTACTAGGAAATGTCATGTGCCAAGAATATGATCGATTTAACGAGGGTTCGACAAATATATTAACGGAGTCACCAAGTGGGATAAATTGTGAAACATAGGTGATGAAATGAAACACTTTAAAACATATGTGATTGACTTGAAACATTCAGCAAACATATGTGGCTGTTGCTGCCACTAACAAACATAGTAGCATGTGAAAGTACTAAAATACCCGCCTTGAAAAAGTCACATGCAAGTCACGTGACTTATTTATCGGTTCGTTAACGGAATGGGTGATCGACTGAAAGCTTTTGAAACATAGGTGATCGACTGGAACGTTTTAAGTCATAGGTGATCAACTGAAAATATTTGACAAACATAGATGATCTCCCCTGCCATTAACCAATCTTTCTCATTATTTTTTAATTGGTTCAATGACGAGACCACAAGTTGGATGCTCTGTGGAATGATGATATCATAGGTTGAGTTGTTGTTCTTATTTCCCAACTATCAAATGTATTAGAAAGTGGCACGAAAATTATTTTTGGGGACGTACCATGAGTATATCCACAAATATATCAAGGTCGCCGGTGATCAAGCAGAATTCAATATATTAGATCATTTTGAGGGTTCATAGAAGTCATTGAACCATATAAAGAGCAGATGAAGGCGAGTTAATCGAATAGGCTAATGGAAAAGACTATTGCTGGTGATCAGAAGGTGCTAGCTTCGAAACTCATCTCATCGTTAATTATATATAAAAAAAAGAGCAGATGACGTCTGAAACGTTCCCTACTACTAGGTGTTCTTTTGTTGCACCATTTTGGTTACTATAATGACCTTTTGGCAATAAAATTTAAACATGTTACAAAACCATATTTTGGGAAGGTTTGAACATTAAAAACATTACTTCTCAATAACATTTATTTAATGATACTTTAAAATTGTTTTTTTTCTATAAAAGTACCTACAAAAATGCTTACAATATCTTTCTTTTTGTATAAGATAAACTTGTCCAGTGATATTTTTTCACTAGTATAACAGGTAAGAAAAAGTATAGGCTGATGCATCGAGCTTAAACTCCCCCTTAACTCAAGCACTAGTTTCACATGTTTTATTAGTTATACGCTTTATGTGTATTGTGTTTTTGTTATGTGAAGGCTTTTGAATAAAAATGTGAATCTTTTCTAAGAATTTTATGGGTAAGTTTGCACGCTAAAAATTATAGATCTATGTGTAAAGTTTGGATCTTTTTAATCTGAATTCGGTCTCTTCCTTGGTACTTTAAAGTTCAAATTCAATTAAGTTTACGCACCTGGGCTCAAGAATTTTTCCAATCTCATTTTAAGATTTGCACCCTAATTAATTATAATAATATGCGAAATAATTGATTATGATCCATTGTACCAAGTCATAATCGACTATCGTCAGTTATAACCAATTGGTTACAATCAATTATAACAATATTATGTGAAATAACGTGTTGAGTATTATCTCTTATTTGACTCAGTCCTTAGCAAGTTTATACCTACAAAACATTGATACCATTTTGAAGCAACGAGCAGTAAGATCAACCAACATTAAAATTACTGACAGAACTAAAAATCTATATATATCATATCAAACAAAATAACCTTATTCTAAAAATCTATAATACTATTATGCAAAGTAACGTGTTGCGTATTATCCCTCAAATTACAAGAAATTTGACAGATTAACACTTTTTTCAACCTTTTTTTAACTTGGAGCACACCTTTTTTTTTGCATAGCACTAGCACACCTTCCCTTAAAATTACTCTTTTACCTTTACTTCAATAAAAACCCTATCCATACTTCCTCATGCTTTTCTTCTTCTCCCCTCTTTCCACCATTTTTCATCTTCCATCTCCATCTCTATTGTAATATTATGGACTAATTTAATTAATTTAAGATATTATAATTTAAAATAAAACATGGATAAATTACTACATCTATTTATAACTCGCTTATAATTATTCGGGGCTTGTTAGGAGCGTGAATAAAGTGTTTTATTGAACCATTATCGAGTTTGGCTTGTCTATATATATATATATAAACTCACATGAGATAACAAGAAACAAAACACAAACCCTCCTCCACGAGGAGTACTAGAATGAACGAATGAAGCCGACCTCAGGAGGATTGTGAAAGCAGCAGATGATGGTGGTGGTCGCGGATGAATTTGGGGTTGGAGATTGAAAAATTCTGATTTGCTTGGGGCCATAATGGTGATGCTCGTGTACTGTATGTATGTGGCTGAACTATAGTAATTAGGGTAAATGTATGATTTGGGGATTTTCACTTAGACAGCGCCCAAGACAGCGCGACACAGGAGCGCTGTCTAAGTGAATCTTAGACTGCGTTTTTTTGATTTATGTTGTCTAAGTTATGTTGTCTAAGTAGTGTTGTCTAAGATTGATTTTGTACTAGCATATTAGGAGTGATGATCTAGTTATTAAGTTAGTTTCTCATGGTGTGGAACTTAGCTGTAACATGTTGTAGAATATTAGTATTGTTGGTCATCCTTGCTAATCGGTCAAAAGAAATGAAAATGTGATCATGATGGTAGCCGGTTTGAGGAATTGATGATGTGGTAGAGTGCTAGTCTTATTTTATGTTATAACTCATGTACGTAACACCTTAAGCAAATTATAAATAGAGTATTATTATTATAAAGGTTTAAACACTAATTCGTGGGGAGTTGAGACGATTTATGAGCAGTAATTGATAAATTGTATATTTTATACTAGGTCTTCAGTAGGGTGGTAAATGAACCTGGAAGCTCGACTCGGCTCGGGGTATTTGGCTCGAAAAAGTTCGGTTCGTTGCTCGATTCGGAATAACAAACGTAGAACCAAATCTTGAAATCAATATTTGACTCGATTCGCAAACGGTTCGCGAAAAGCTCGGCTCGACTCACCATGTGAAATTATGTAATAATATTGTAATATAGATTTGTATGAGATCGATTAATCGTCCATTTCTTTGATAGATCTAGCATATTTGGTTGAATTTTGAGGTAAAGATATATACTTTAGTTTTACTTTATTTTCTTTGGTAGATTTAGCAAATATAGTCGAATTTAATTTTGTTTCATCACCTTCAAACCAAATTATTCGGCCAGTTCGGCAAGAGTTCGGCTCGAATTCGTCTGACAAAATTAGAGCCGAGCTTCTCATTTTGATGTTCGACCATTATTCGGCTCGTTTACAGTTCGGCTCGAGGACGATAGAGCCGAACTAGAATCTTCCGATGTTCGGTATTATTCGGCTCGTTTACAGCCCTAGTCTTCAGACTTGATTGATATCTGCTTAGACTTGAGGAAGACCTTGCTTGCTATTGCTTGAGATGAGTTCTTACTCACGTTTGCCTACTTTCTTATACATGTGTTTGTGCAAGTGCATGTGTTATGTGTGGTAATTGTAACATGTTATGATTGTTGATGCTAAGTGAATATGGGCATGAGATTAGATGTGGACCTAAGAGTTGTTGAGTTATATGTGAGTTAGTTGCATAGGTTAAGATAGTATGTTGTCATGATCCGGCAACGTGGGACTAGAATAGGTGCCGGTCACTAGGGTGATGCGGGTGATGGCGGGATAGTGCCATGATAGATTAGGTGCCGGTCACTGGGGTGATGGCGGGATAGTGCCATGATAGATTAGGTGCAGGTCACTGGGGTGATGCGGGTGATGGCGGAGGTATTGCCATGATAGATTAGGTGCCGGTCACTGGGGTGATGCGGGTGATAGCGGGATATTGCCATGATATATTAGGTGCCGGTCACTGGGGTGATGCGGGTGATGGCGGAATATTGCCATGATAGATTAGGTGCCGGTCACTGAGGTGATGCGGGTGATGGCGGGATATTGCCAAGATAGGGTAGATGCCGGATCTGGTGCATATAGTATACTGAATGTGTTGTTATATTCACTTTTCCCTTGTTGAGGTGTTTGTGCTCTTGTCGCTTTCACATCACGTGTGTGGGTTGGTAGCCACCCGTGAGTAGTATTCACCAGCCGTCGAGCTGACTCCTTCAGGGACTTATTCTTTTAGCAGGTTAGTTGCGTTGCAGTGTGCGTTGACCCTGCTTTGGTGAGTGGCGATGGTGGCATTAGGATCTCCCTCAGTCATTTAAGTGTCTTTGTGTTCACACGTTGTATTTCCTGTTTTATCCCTATGTAGTTGTTGTACTGGAAGTATGTTGGTTTCATCTTTTGTATTGTGGGGTCATAGATTGTCATACCCTGATGGATATGTTTTAACTCTGTTTGAGTAAACCAGATTTTCATTATTTTGTTTATGTATTTAAATTCTTTTAGTCATTTAAAAACGTATGTATTCATCGAGTCATCTATCAAGTGGTGACTCTGTTACTGATTTGATAGCGAGCCTAACCTCAGGGGGGGCCACCTAGGGCGGGTAGTTACATCTATCTCCATCACCATATAACTTTCTACAACATCTAAATTTTACTCAATCGAACCCGCACCCTCCCATTCAAACACCCAACCCTCCCCATTGCGAGGGTGGTGGCCGGATTTCGAGCAGGGTTAGGGGTGGGGGGCGATTTCGAAAACAGGGACGAGGTGGAGGGCGATTTTGAGCAGGAGGTGAAGGGTGGTGGCCTCCAAACCTACGTCGTCCTCTGGGTCGACTCTTTCGAAAAGATCCGCACTCGCTTTGATTCTGTAGGCACCGAAAACCCCACTTGGAACGACAAATTCTTGTTCAATGATGTACTGATCCAACGTCCTTCAGGGAAGTTTGAGGGTGTTCTGAATTTGGCAATTTCGGGTTTTGATAGTGTTGACTTTCAATTGATGAATGGACTGAGTGTCGTTTGTTTTCGAGATTTGATGGGTAGGGAGAGGCGGCGGAGGAGGCTGAGTAGGATTGGGTCACGGTGGAGAGAGAAGTCTTCCACGGGGAGTTCTTGTGAGCTTGATTTGGGGTCTCTTGACTTATCAGACGGTTCTGATTCGTCCACATCGTCCTCTTCGACTGCATTAACTGTCATGAAGGACTGGAATAGTGGGAGGTGTGTGAGATCAGATGGTGGAGGATTGTTGTGTGGGTTGATGCTACATAAGAGGATTCTGTTCTGTTCATCGGACCAAAATCTGCGGCGAGCAGGAGGTGGAGGGTGGTGAAAAAGAAGAAGAAATGATGGAAAAAGATGAAGTGTTGAGGAAAAGAGAAGGAAGAAAAAAGGGTATAGTTGTAGTTTGTTTTAAATTTAAGGGTAAAATAGTCTTTTTATGAGGAAATGTGTTAGTGCTTTGCAAAAAAAAAAAGGTGTGTGCTCTAAATTAAAAAAGACCTTTAAATAATGCTAATCTGCCAAATTTCTCCTCAAATTACTAGCCTGAGCCCTGAGGCTTACCAAACCTTTCCTCCATCCACAATTTGGTGTTTTTCACAAACAAATTTTGATCGATTTTGTTTTTGAATTTTGGTCCGGATCGAAAAAGTCCTCTCTATTAATAGTTGTTCTTAATAAAACTGTATCTCAAAATTTATATTGGAGAGTTCATGATACACTTCTGACTATAAATAGATTGAGGAAACCTAAGCTATCATCTTTAACAAGAAGGCTACACAAAACTCTACAGTAATACCAAGAGGGAAGCTGGAGACTTCGGCAGACGAAGCGTGGAGCCAAGCAACCTCTTCAACGATTTCAATTGCATGCTCCACAACATGCGGAAAATTCATCATTCCAATTGAAGGACCTGCATATTTCTAACCTCTAGAGAATGTGGGACGTCCAATGGATAAGGTCCTTATGTCGAGGTGCCTCTACGTAATTCAGGCTTCGAATCTAGGCTAGGAGCATATATACAGAGTTCCAATTTACACAATTGAAGCATGCTTGAATGTGTTATTTGTTTAGAACAAACCCATGAAGCTTGGAAGGTCTCTGGTTGTGATTTCAGCTATCTTTCCCGCAATATGCAAGGCTGCCGCAAACCTAGCGATGAAGATATGATATGTACTATACATAGAAGAACTCCCCTGTCATTGGATGGTTCTTGTAAGCTTGCACTTCGAGATGAACATTGAATTGGAGTAATTTAGACTGCAAAGCTTCAAGAGCTCGGCTGCCTGCTGCTTCAATTCGGGACTGCAACCACTCTGGATAAGAAGCAGTAGCTTGGCTGCAAGACCCGCATCCACAGCAATTGAAGAGCACTCCTCAGGGGAAAGTTTGCATACCGACCATAAGATAGATAACGCATACTCTGTACAAATTTCTGAATATCTCATAATCAGTTTTACCAAGTTTGGTATGGTGGCAATGCATTCCTTGAGAGATTCGATCCCTTCTGGAACAGACGACAAGGCTTCCAAAATGAACAACGTCAATTCTAAGCATTCCAAATTTAACCCGGGCAGTAATTCAATAAACTGAGGAACGGAGCCAATGCTTACAACTACAGTCAACACTGATTTATGTAAGCAAATCAACTTGAGAAGTACAAGGGCAGCCAACTGCCCTCCAGTATTTCGTTTATCCCTCACCAGCCTCATTAAAGCAACAAACAGCCTGTGGCTCGAAATGGTTTCTATGATGAACTCCTTGTCCTCCATCAGATATTGAATCACACCAATGCAATTCAACTTCGTCTCTGTTGATCCTTCAGTCAACATATCAACTAATAAAGAAAGTTTCCCAGGCTGCATCAAATTCGACTTTCTTTCAGAATCAAGTGTCAATTTAACTAGAATCGCAATAACTTCAGAACCCACGGCATGTGAAGTATAAGGCCCCAATAGAGTGGAAAGCAACTCCACCCCACCTTCATCAACCACTGTCTTCCTGGCTGTCGTATGAGTCGCTACAATCTTCCGCAACTCCTGGAGAGCCTCTACCCGAGCTTGACCCTTTACCTTCTTTAGTGTAGTAATCAACTCGGACGCCCTCCCTTGAAAATCTTTGGATACCTTCTTCATTTGCACGTACTTTTGAGAAAACCAAGTGTAAATCAAATGGTAGAGGGTACTGTTAGGTGTAATTGTATCATCCCAAAGTTCTTGCATAGTAGTTGGACAAGTGTAGTGTGCTAGACTGAACCATTTCAAGATATTACATCTTTCGTAGGTTTGCCCAGTGCAAAGTGTTACAGGGTCTTGCATAGGCTCCAACGAAATCGGACATATAAACACGGATGGAATTTCAGGCAAATCAAGCTCCTCAATCAGCTTCTTCAGATCTAACTTCTCACAAATCCCAACGTAACCTCCTCCACCACCATCTATACCTCCCAAGACTCCATCTCGTACAGCAGTATCTACATTTAAAACATGGGCACCACCACCTTCGTACCCGATCAGCCCTCCCCTTTTGCTAGGCTGATAATTTGGCATCTTCACTAGCCTCCCTATACTCAAAGAGCAAACAACTAAGTTAAAACCGACAAATATTTAGACACCACAAACATATTCACTGGTCCAATACATCAATTAAGGTTGAAAAAGATGAATAAAAGACACAAATGAAATAGACACAAAGCACCACAGTTTCAATGATAATAACAACCAACAAAATGTTCTTCTCTCTCTACACTTTCTCTTCCCACTTTATGTGATTTACTGTATGGTCAAACAACTTATCACAATCATGGATGCCATATACCCATAATCAACAACAATCTTAAAAAGTCATGAATTATTGTCCAAAAAGTCATAATAATCAACAAAATAATGAAAAAAGATTACCCACTAGCAAGATCTACATTCATAAGTGAAGATATTATCAGTAACACAAAAGTTCAAGAAAATGCATGATTAACAACTAAAATAACTAAAGATAAATACCCTCAAGAAAATACAACTAAATCAATTATTTACCAAAAAACCCAAAACAAATACTCTAAAATATGAATAAAAAAAACCCACTAGCAAGATCTACATATATAAATCTAGACATTATTGAATAATTATTTTTCAAGAAAATGCAGGTGAGAATTAGATAAATACCCAAGATGAAAGCAGGCTAAAAGGCAGAGGTGAATGAGAACTAAAGGGCCATAAGAGTCTGCAAAATAGCACTTGCCTCTCAGCTCAAATCTTGGGGCAATTGTTTAATGAGTTTTGGACAAAGAAAAATTTAGAAGTACTTTGTCTTGGTCCTGGTCAAACAAACCCACAAAGGTGAAAACGTAGCTATTGATTTTTAATTTTAATGGTGTACTTGGCCCACTTGGAGTCCGCTCGGGACATCCGATAAAATTGAAACGATACAGAAAAAATTATTATGGTCTCTGCGTAAGAATAACAAGCATAAATTCAGAAGTGGTACTTGGTCCACTTGAAAAAAAATTGTCTAGTGCATTTTTTATAATTGGATTATAAGCTTACTCAATTCATTTTTTAGTTGGTCTAATTATGACTAAAATTCATACATAAATACTTCGAACATTTAAAATATTTCAAAGCGCTATTTAAAAATTTCAACCTTTGAAATAAGCATTTGAGATAATTTTCAACCCTTTTAAGCCTACTTCTATATTTTCACTTCAAATTTGTGTTTAACTCAAAGACAATTTAGTCATATTGAAAATATTGATTTCATAAATAAAAATTCTGAAAAGTTCAGCTGTCACTATAACAACTCGACTCATCAACTCTACCTCATAATATAGAAACTATATCATTCTCGAGGGTTATGCAAACACAAATAAAAAGTTGAAGTGCTAGTTTAATATAAGAAAAAAACTAGTCAAATTTCAGATGTTCAAGTTCAATCAATCTAAACCGTCTACATCCATAGAGCCTCAAGGGTGAATAGCTCATTACGAGGTCACGTTAGGTTGCAAGAACGTAATGTTTGCTAGGATTTTTAACTATATATGAAAATTAAATTGGACAAATTAACAATGACAATCATTCAAAAATGATATTTTGAAGAATAACTAAGCAATTCTTTTTTGAATTATTGGCTAACATAATTTTGGAGGATTATACAACACCTATTCTTGTTCTACCTTGCACTTCTCTTTCTTCTTCGCCCATTCTTTTAGTAAGATTAGGTTAATTAATTAGGTGGGAGGGTGTGTGGGTTCAACCATAGTTGTTTGACTAGATTACTCCTTGTAGTAACTTCTTTTGATGAAAACGGTTTAGTTAGTTGAGAATTTGGGTTAAATGGCACCTATGAAAGAAGAAAATTAACTTGGAGCACCTTTTTATAAATCTTAGCAAAATGGCACAAAAGGGGGATGAATTGACAAAAATACCCCCTTATAAACTTAATGTTTTATTCAGTTTTTTTTCGATTTTTGCCTGGTTTTCTTTCAATTTCTCTTTGATTTTTTTTTTTTGTTTTTTTTGTATTTTTTTTTTCAAAACCTTTTCAACTTTTTTTTCGGTTTCTTTTTTTCAATTTTTTTTCTTTTTCTTTTTCTTTTCGATTTCTTTTTTCGAATTTTCTTTTTCTTTTCGATTTCCTTTTTCGATTTTTCTTTTTTCGATATTTCTTTTTTCGATTTTTCGATTTCTTTTTTCGAGTTTTTCTTTTTTCGATTTTTTCTTTTTCGATTTCAATTTTTTCAGTTTTTTTCTTTTTCGATTTCTTTTTCTTTTCAATTTCAATTTTTTTCAATTTTTTTTCTTTTTCTTTTCGATTTTTTTTCTTTTTCTTTTTTCGAAAAAAGAAAAAATCGAAAAAAGAAATATCGAAAAAAGAAATCGAAAAGAAAGAAAAATCGAAAAAAGAAATCGAAAAGAAAAAGAAAAAGAAATTGAAAAAAGAAACCGAAAAAAAAGTTGAAAAGATTTTGAAAAAAAAAATTACAAAAAAAACAAAAAAAAAATCAAAAAGAAATTGAAAAAAAAAATTTAATTGGTTCAATGACGAGACCACAAGTTGGATGTTTTATGGAATGATGATATCACAGGTTGAGTTGTTGTTCTCATTTCCCAACTATCAAATGTATTAGAAAGTGGCACGAAAATAATTTTTTGCGTCAACATATGAAATCATCATTCCATAGAGCATCCAACTCGTGGTTCCGTCATTGATCAATATTCCAACTATAGTTCCACTAGTTCGGTTCTAGAAATTCAGAAAAAATGAGCAAGTCTCTTTCAAACGTATGAGAATATCATTGCAATTGCAATCCAACGATATTTGCATACGCTTGGTAATGACAAAACGGGCAAAAATCATTTTCCTAAAATAAGTGCCCTAGAAATATATCAGTGGCGGACCTACCCAAACGCTGGTGGTGCGACAACTAGAATTTTTTTTAAAAAATCTTTGTATATAAAATGTAGGAGCTTTTGAGGAATGAACAAGATAATAAGGGTGTTGTTTAGGGTGTAGAAACGGATGATGAGGTAGATATGGGAGGTTTGGTGAGGTTGCATTGATGAGATTGGTGTGAGTTGAAAGGGAGGGGAAGCTGTGGTGGCATAAGTGAAAGGGGTTGGGGGGAGGGGGGGTGTGTGTGACGGCATACGTGAAAGGGGTTGGGGGAAGAAGGCTGATTAGGCTAAGTTCATCCAAAATTTCAATGTTACCCCTCACATCTTCATTACTTAATTAAATGACCCCTTTATTTAATTTTTCTGTTTTTATGTATAATTTATTAATTTTTTGGTTAATTGACCCAATGTGGTTAATAATTTAATCAATTGATAATAATTCACTTAGTTCGGTTGATTAATTAAATTTTGTAACTTGTTAATTATGTGTTGGCTAATTGGTAATTAGAGGTTGATTAATAGTGTATTTGTTTGAATGAGTGATTTCGACATTGTAAACTCTTTGATGGTGTTCTTATTTTTGTCTTTTGTCAATAAAATTTATATGGTGTTTGATAAAATGCATGAAATAAATTCAATAATGTGTTTAAGAGTAAGAAAAAAAATTGTTACGACCAAATATCTTTGGAATCATTGATTTTCATTCTTTTTTTTTGTTCAAATCCCGTATATTTTTGTATATTAGTATATGATTGCCATTTAATCGTGAATATGAGTGAATTTACTATATGATGTAGAGTAGTAGATAATATTCCTTTTTTTGATTGATTAATATGTTAAAAATGCTAAATTTGAAAATTACATAATTTTTGTCTAGGTTCTTAAAAAATAAAAATAAAATGACTAAGATTTCGAAATTTTTTCTTTTGCGTTTGCACCACCAAAATTATAGTTAGGTCCGTCCATGAAATATATGCACCCTTTTCCTCTCCTATCATGTAACCCACCCCACCCCACCCACCCCACCCTCCTTCGTTCTGCAGCTTGCAGGGAGACTTTTTTTTTTAGTCATTCCTTTTCGAAAGCAAGGTATTTGTCGTTTGGGCGAATTGTTATTTGGCCGCCCTTATTTTTCTATTGCAATATGGAACTAGCTGCTCCGTTGGGCAAATTGGTGTTTCACCACCTCAATTTTTCTATTTCAATGTGAAATATTAAGTAGTAGCTTAGAGAAAAAGAATGAAATTACTACAGCAAGCAAGCAGCTCACAAACCCTCTCTACTTCATCCCTAAGAAACTCTTCACCGCCCTCAACCAAAGCACCTCCATCTCTGCCGCCACAACCCTCCTCCGCCACCAGGAAACGCAGCCATGAGGAATACGAGGAGAACGCAGAGAGGGATTCCCCAAAAGCTGATTTCCCCCCATTCAAACGATGCAACGAATTTGGAAAAACAATTTATTTTTCTTGATTGAAGTACGTGTTCTAGTTCTTCCTATTTGACCCGAAACCGATCGATCTAGCCATGAGCAGGTTGAAGAAAAGATGAGGTCTCGCAATCCACCGGACAATCGAGGAAGATAGAAGATCAATCTTGTGGTACT
Source organism: Echium plantagineum (assembly GCA_003412495.2). Lineage (NCBI taxonomy): Eukaryota > Viridiplantae > Streptophyta > Magnoliopsida > Boraginales > Boraginaceae > Echium > Echium plantagineum. Next base: position 35,496,599 of record CM016561.1, on the reverse strand, counting down.
GGACAGCAGTCGGGAGGCCAAAAACAGTTTGGTATGATACTCCCCTGCGCCAAGATCAAGCCACCTCTGTTAAAGAAAGCAAAGCAAATTCCACTAATCGCGACCTCTAATGTTTTAAGAGAAGACGATGATGAAGGAGTGAATAAGCACACGATACATCTAAACTCCCCCATTTTTTCAAGCAAAACCCTAACCTTCTTCCCCTCAATTTTGCCAAATATGATGAATAGTTCCAACGATTCAGTAGCGGCAACAACAATTAACCGATCGAAGAAGCCCGTTTTCATCTCCAAATCCGAACGCCATCAGGTCGCCAGCTACAAACGAGATCGCGATGACGGTGTTCAACGCCGCCTTCAACCAGATTTTTTCCAACTCTCTAATCCGCCTCCATCAGATGTCATTCATGATCGGGACAAAGAGAGGAAGCGGGGAGTAGAAATGAGGAGTGAAAGGGATGATAGACTTATGGGGCGAGATAAAAATCAAAAAATGATTTTCATGGGGAATGAAGTTTTGATGATAAATGACAAGGAGCTAAATCACTTTGCTCCTTCGCGTAAGTTGGCATCATACAGAGGAAAAGATTGGAAGGAGCCAAACACGCAGGTTGCGGAACTGAAAACGAAAGAAAGAGCACTATGCCATGGAAACTCATCAAGGGTCACAGTAGTTGCAGATCCAAAGTTGAAGAAAGATGCTAATAATCAAGTGCAGAATGCTAACTATAATGGTAACAAAAATTTCAATCAACATGATAATGATTTGTGTTTGCGCTTTGGAGATAGGAATGCTTCGGATGATGCTTTGGACATAGTCAAGGCTGCAACTAAGGTTGCCTCCTTCAAGGCGAAGCAGACGTGCTCGCTCTTAAATAAAAAATATGTTGCAATCTCAAAAGAGCTTCCAGATATGCAACTGAAATCGATGGAGATGGACGCTATGTGTGAAGGAAGTTTGACAGGAATGGCGCCACTTGAAGCTGATATGCATCGAACTCCACTTCAAGCCGGAACAACATACAAATCAGAGAATTACAAACCTGCCTTACCGGAAAGCCGTAGAATTCTCTTTGCAAAGAGTGGTGAATTTATCTCAGTCAAAATCAGAAAATCACCTTCTGCCCACGAGGTTAGTAAACTTTCACTTGAACACTCTAGATTAATTGCTTATAAAATAAATAATACTGACAAAATCTTATGTATTGATTCTAGAATAATCAATCTTGCTTCTATAAACACGACTAAAATTATAGGATTTGATGATGTTAGTTTAGATAAACAAAAGGACAACACGGAAAATTCTGCTGAAAATATTGTTTCCTCTAGTTGTAGTAATTTCGAGGAGATGCTACCTCTACCTGTACTGTCTTTAAGTTCTTGTTTAGCACCTAATCCTGCAACCATGTCAGACTCACAAACGTTCGAAAATATCCATCCACAAATATTAAGAATTAAGACGGATAATAGATTACCTTTGGAAGTAATAAATTCAGACTTAGAATTGAACTTGCATAATAACTCTTCTAAAATTAATTTACTGACAATCCAATCCATGAATTCCAAGAACATTAAGGATAATAGAAACCCAAAAAAAGGATTGGGCGATATTTCTGATAAACTAGTTAATATTAGTGTTAAGATGCACTACCACATCGAAAGTCGATGTCCTCCCGGGTCAATATATAAGATCTTGGGCTACTCCCTCTATTGCCAATTGGTTTTAGAGTGGAACCCATAGACTCTTATCATGGTATCAGAGCCAGCCCGAGTTATTGAGGCACGTGTAACCCCGTCGATGTTGTTCCGGCAATTAATACTGGTGAGGAAATTCCGCCGACGATTGGGCTACATGTGAGGGGAAGAAAGAGGGTTGTCGCTGATTATGGATGCGATGAATTCAATAACAAATTAATCATGGAAGAATCGCAACACCCTGCTAAAAAGGCTCGACATTGGAGGTTTCAAAGCTCTTCTCCAACTAAGGCTTCTCATTCCTCTCAACTCATCCCTCCCTTGATACCGAATGATATGTCTAATAACTCTTCAGCTTTAAATAAATTACATTGTCACTGTCATGATTTTGCTTTTTGTAATCGTACGTCATGTTATTCTTGTTATTTAACTTTAGAAAAATCGGGTTTTGGTGGTTGCAGGGGCGGATTTACGGGGGGGTCAAAGGGTGCACAGGACCCCCCCTAATCAAAATAATATTCTAGCCGAGATGGTAAAAGTCTTGGTATTTTTTAAAAATGATGAGGGTTCGAACCCCCTTGCTTCACTTTATTTTTTTTGTTACTTTACTTACCCACAAGCCCACAACTCACGTATTACTTCTTTTTTCTTTACAAAAAAAATCTTTCATCTTTTTTTTTTTTCTAAAGTAACAGAATCCTAGTCCCTAAATTTAATTAATAATTAATTTTCCTCTTGTTCTTGTCTTCAACTTCTTCTCCTACCTTCAACAATACTAATTGTCTTATTCTTCTTTTTCAGTACTGTAAAAAGATACATCCTTAATTCTCTACTTTTTTGTCATTCTTTTTAATTAGCAATAATAAATTTTATTTATGTGCATAAATAGATTATATATGTGCATAAAATTAGATTATCAAAGTAGATTCTTAGTCTTTAAAGGAAAGTAATCCTGAACTTATATTAAATATATGTACTTTTTAGTTCGTGTTTAAACTATCCTTATATTTTGTTTGAGATATTCGTACACTTTTATCGATGATTATTTTTATTTTTAGTTTAAATTATTAAGGGGCCCCCCTGAAATTATTTTCTGGATCCGCCCCTGGGTGGTTGTCACCCAACAACCCCAACTCCCTCCTTAATCTTCTAAGCTGGAACTGTCGGGGTATTAATCACATCCCGACAGTTAAACTACTAACATCCTTCTCTAACTCTTACAAGCCTGACATCTGCTTTCTAATGGAAACTATATCTCCCAAGTCTAAGGTAGAAACTACACTCTCCAAATTGCTTTATTTTCATACATATGGACTTGACCCTTTATGTAAAAGTGGAGTTCTTTGGTTAGGCATTAACTCCAACATTCAACATAATATTATATCTATTAATAAACATATAATTTTAGTAGAGATTACTACTGAAGCTACCTATCCATGGTATTTAGGCTGTATTTATGGACATCCACACCTGCATTTACGTCAGCAAACTTGGATTTTACTTCATAATATTTTAAAACCTTATATTAATAACCCTTAATTTTAATAGGTGAATTTAATCAAATTCTTTATTCACATGAAAAAGTCCTATTTCAACTAAGCATGTCCCAGGCAGTTTGTTTCTTCATAATTTTTTTATTGAACAAAACATTAAAGATACCAAAATTATTGGTAACAAATATACATGGTCCGGCAAAAGGAAAAATCGAACTAGTTATGAAAAACTTGATCGTTGTGTTATAAATGATGAATGGGGAAATTTGTTCCATACCCATTTTTCAAAATTTTTACCTATTCAAGGTTCGGATCATAGTCCCATGATTTTGTCCACAAAATCTTTCATAAAAAAGGAATAGTTCTTTTAAGTTAGAGTCTTTCTTATCACACTTTAAAGAATTTAAAATTCTTTTATTACAAAGTCTACAGGAATACCACCTCCATGGTTCTCTTGCTTATAAATATTTTACTAAATTGAAATCCTTTAAATCCAAGTTAAAAAATTGGAATAATAATAGATTTGGTAATTTATACACTCAAATAAAAAATATTCAATCTTTACTTTCAAAATTCCAAAACCTCCCTCAATACCCAAATAATGCTACCCTTGAGAATCATCTCAGGCATCAACTTCATGACTTATTATTATGTGAACAAATTTTTTGGCATCAACGTTCAAATTAAATTGGATTAATAATGGTGATATCAATACTCATTTTTATCATGCATATATTAATCATCGTAATAGATCCACTAACATCTTAGAACTTATAGATTCTAACAATGCATAATTAACCCAAGAAATAGACATCTAAAATTACTGTTTATCTTTCTTTAATAACTTATTTAATCCTGCCCCCATTTTCCCTGATCCTATCAATACTCTAGCCAACCCTATAGATTATATTACCACAAAACTCTCATACACTCAAAACCTTAGTCTGGCTGCCCCCTTTACAAAAGAGGAGTCAAAACTGTCCTATTTCAAATGCATCCATCTAAATCTCCCGGCCCAGATGACTTTAACGCTGGGTTTTACCCAAAAAAATTGGCATATCTTAGGTACAGATATCATAGCTTCTTCTCTTGACTTCCTTAATAATGGAAACTTCCTTAAGGAAATTAATAAACTTATATAACTTTAATACCTAAGAAACCTACTCCGAAACACATCACTGACTATCGGCCTATTAACTTATGTAACGTCCTTTACAAACTTAACACTAAAATACTTGTTAATCGTCTTAAACCATATATGTCCTCATTAATCACAAAGCATCAAAATGGTTTTATTTTTGGTCGCTCCATCCGGGATCACATCATATTAGCCCATGAACTCACAAACCACATTAGACTGTCCAAAAACAAAAGATATAGCCTTGCAGCCATAAAAATTGACATGAGTAAAGCATTTGATAGAATAACCTGGACTTTTCTATTACAAACTTAAATTAAGATGAATTTTCCATCTAATTGGATTAACATCATTACAAAATGTTTAACCACTACACAATATTCACTTATTATAAATGGTAATATCACATCCCCATTCACTCCCTCCTGCGGACTTCGTCAAGGTGATCCATTATCCCCCTTACTATTTTTTATTTGCACCGAGGCTCTTTCGGCCAACCTGCTAAACTCGCAAAACAAAAAGCTCATCACTGGTATTAAAATCTCCCGAAATAGTCCACCAATTACCCATTTACTTTTCGCTGATGATAGTTATTTTTTCTTAAAACTTAATAAAAATAATTCAATAAATTTCCAGAACATCTTTCAAAATTACAGCACACATTCTGGACAAATCATCAATTTTGAAAAATCTCAAATTGTTTTTCGCCCAAATACCTCACAAGCACAAAAACAAAAAACTTTTTCTTCACTTCCTTTCAAAGAGTCTGAAAAATTTGGTAAATACTTGGGAATTTCATTAGATATTCATACACATAAAACACAAATTTTTGAAGATTACATTACAAAAACTAAATCCACCATTACATCCTGAAGCGCCAAATTTCTTAACCAAGCTGGCAAAATCACACTAATCAAAACAGTACTTGCCAGCATTCTCGTATATCCAATGTCAATATATAGTTTTCCCAAGCACATCACCAACAAAATTGAAACCATACTCTCCCACTTCTTTTGGAACAACAACAATCAGAAGAAACTTCATTGGATAAACTGGGATTTAACTAAATTACCACTACATCTTGGATGCCTTGGCGTCAAAGATCTTCAACAATTTAACACAGCCATATTAACTAAGACGTGCTGGAATATCATTACAGACCATGACTCCTTAGCTCACTCCGTCTTAAAACCAAAATATTATCCTCACACACATTTACCAACCATCAAACCTAAATATCACACTACATACACTTGGAAAAGTCTATCCAAAAGTTTATCAATCATTAAACCACATATAAAAGTCACTACTAACTCGATCCAAACTATCAACATATGGAATGATTCATGGTTAAACCCTCCCCCCCGACACCCTTCACAAATTATCAACCACATCAGGGTACTCCTATACATCTAAACCAACTAACTGTTCAAAACACACACTGGAATACACCTCTTCTTCAAAGTTTCTTTCCCCCACAATTCGTAAAACAAATCTTACAAACCAATATCACCAATCAAACTTCTGATCTCCTATGGATCCAAAATAATAACAAAATTGCATCTCCCACTACGAACAACTTCTATAAATACTTATAGTCAAAAGACACAAACTATGTTAAATTTCCCAAAACATATTCATCCATACCAAAACACACTTGAAAACATTTATGGAAAATGAAACTTCCTCAAAAAATTAAACTATTTTTATGGAAGCTACTATATCATCGAATACCAACATCCTTGAACATCTCAACCAAAACAAGAAAACAAATTCAAACAAACTGCATTATGTGCGGACATAGCCAAGAGGAGATTGATCACCTCTTTCGATTATGTCCAAATATAGCACTATTGTGGTCATCCTTCAAACATTTCAAATTTCATTCCCAACACACAAAAATCGATCAAATTATAATGAAAGCCATAAACCACAAATCCAAAATCACCCCAATAACTAATCACCCATCTTATATTCTTATAGGAAATCTTTGGAGTATATGGATATATCGAAATAAATTAGTTTTCGATAAATACAAATTTCATCTTCCTCAGCTAATAGCACACAGAAATCGAATACATCAGCAATGGAAGAAAATACACCTAATTAACTCCAACCACATTCATCAAACAAATCACATACAACAAATATCAAATATGATTACTACTATAACACCTTCACTAACCTACACAATATACCTCCAAATTAAATACTCTCCCTTTCTCCATATACAACTTCAAGGTTCCATTAATCAAAACACTATTACCTTCACTGAAACTGTTACTATACAAATACCTTCACATACGGATACAATCTAATATCCCCAATATATCCTACATGCCATCATTCTTGGCCTACTCCTTGCCATACAACAGCCCCAACTCCAGAAACCAACAACTATATATTTTGTATTTGACACTTTTCTTTCGCAAGTTCTCGTTAGGACTTTGCAAAGGTTTTTTAGAAGCACGGAATGGAGCTCTTTTTTGCATACGCATCTTCCTTATCCAATTGGAATCTTCCTAATCACGTCGAAGATGTCGACTTTTGACATGTCCCAGTATAATAGTTTCACATTTAGATCAGAGTTTGCTACTTAGGAAGATCTAAATGTAAAGTTTGTTTCTTAGAAAGTCAGTATGTATGTATGTTTGTTCACTGTTTCGGCTACTATATTGTCACATGGTTTATGTTAATATAATGTTAATTATCTAAAAAAAGTAGTAGCTTAGCATAAACACTAGGAAAGTGATTGAATACTGCAAATAATATCTTTCCAATTGTTTGAAGTTCAGGGGCGGGGCTTATATATGTAAATGCCCTAGCTTACTAAAATGACCAAGAGAAGTTATGCAATTCATATAGAGCTATCGACTCAAGAAAACAAAATATTACTTCAATTGATTGTCACTATATTATTGGTTAGTTTATACTTCTAATACAAAAGGTTAGCAAAAAGTATATTGAAATTGTTAAAAACACATTGAAATTGTAAAACGTCATACAAAAGAAATAAAATCAAAAGCCTAAAACGTCATATAAAAAAAACGGGAGAGTATTAAGAATAATGTACAAGTTTACAGCCTCTGATGGGTCAATCTACGGCTGTAATTGGGTAGGCTATGATTGCGGATGGGGTGGTTCAATGGAATAGGGGGAGGGGAAAGGATGATGATGAAAGTTTAGGGGGTATGGGTAGGGGTAGAGTGTGTTAAAGAAGAAGGATGAGGCCGTAGGGTTTTATTTTAATTATGTAAAATATTCAAAATATGTCTATTTATTTTAGAGTATTATGGTATAGTAGTCATTTTGTCTTTTAAATTTGAACAAAGTTACCCATTGACAAGGGAAAAAACGAACCTTTAAGGGACATGCGAGAAAAAAACTAACAGTTGAGGCAGGGGCTGACCCAAGGGGGGGTGGGGTGGGCACCGGCCCCCCCCTAGGTTTTTCGGTTTCGTTATATCTATATACGATTTTTTGAATTTTTGTGATATATAGACTAAAAAGTGTAAGAAAACTAAGTAGAAGTGTAGCTTAGTTGGTTAGAAACTTCATTTAATTGGTAGAGGTCATGGGTTCAAGCCCTCCAAGGTTCATTTTTTTGATACTTTCACTATTTTTATTTGTTTTCGCCCCCTCCCCCCGATTTTATTTTTCTCGAAGTTGGCCCCCTTTATTTTCATCCTGGTTTCGCCCCTGAGTTGAGGGACCACATAAAAAAAAATAACGAAAGTTCAGGGCCATTCGGGTTAATAGCCTCGTATAATCTATTTTGTGTTTTATGGATGTTTAACATATATTTAACTCAGTACTAACATTGAAAATGGAATCAAAATGGCCGTCTTGCCTAAAAGGATGATATCTTTATCATAGGAGTCCGTTGTGCTCTATCATAGTTCATCACGAAAAAGTGCACAACTGAAAATGTCTCTAGGATCTAGAAATTGATTATGTGTTTTTATTACTTCAACATGAGGTCTGCCCTCGTAGAAAATGTATTGTTGAAATTCAATGGTTATTGAGATCATTTATTATGACCGTGGACAATTGTTGAATCAATTCATTTACATAGGAATGAGATGAGATTACGTAAATTATTTTAGAACAAATCGACATTCTTTTGTTAGTAATTAGTGATAACATGAGGTTATTATTGTTGGTCAATTAGTAATGCTAGCATAGTTAACAAGTAAACCAGTTGCCACTCTATCTAACCCATGTTTGACGTAATGACAAACCTGATCCGTAATACACACATTCAAATAGTGATTTTTGAGAGTTAAATAATCCCTCCTATCTATAAATATGGAGTATTAGTTAAGAGATCTTCATATAGGAATAGTAATTTCAAAATAGTAATTTATCGTATAAAATAATACTTGTTTTGGTGTGTATAGTGTAGTCCTAAGTGCATCCAGCACATGCACATGTTCCCCTCAACTGTTATACATAATAATTCGGGCAACATTATACACTACTAGAAAACGCACTATTTGCTTCAAGGGTGAAATCCGAAGCCAGAAAATGTTGAATTATTTGAAACTGGTGTCGAAATTGCTTCAAAATGGCTTTGGACTTATTAATTTATTTAATTTATTATGAAATAAAATAATAACCGACTCCATTCCGAAACCAAATTATAATGAAATCGGAAATATATTTGATAATATTAAACGAAATGAATTAAAAATTGAAAATAGTAATAGAATGGAGTTAGAATGGCTTCGGACATCCAATATATTTATTTTATTAAAAAATGAAATAAAATTCGCCGCCAATCTGAAGTCATTATTGGCTTGGGATGTCGAAAATTTTCAGTCTGACTCCAATCCGATCCATAATGACTTCAGATTAGCTTGGGGTGTCGAAAATTTTCAATCTGACTCCAATCCGAAACCACTCATTCTAGAACATTGAATAAAAAGTAATTGAATTAAAAATTATGTAGTCTTCAATAAATATGATATCTTTACTAGGCCAAAAAATATTTATAAAAACAATAATAAGAAAGAATTAATTCTTGAATAGAACATAATCATTCATAACAATAATTAGCAAACCATAGATAATCCGATTTGAATATCACTACATGAAAACGTGATCGAGAATAGTTTAATTCAACTACTATTACACAACAAATAACAAATCTAATTAGGTGGACTATGAATGATTTATTTCAGGCATGCATTCATTAATGTATTAAATTATCCAATTAGTATATTAAACCAAACGAATAAAAAGAAGAAAACTTAATTTGGTTGCTCTATAATGGCTTCAGGTAATTTTACCTAATTGATTATTTAAATAAAATTGAATTTCGAAGCCATTCCGACTACCTTTTTACAATTACTACTAAAACCCTTCCCTTTAAATGAAAAAAATAATGAAAATGACTTCAGATTGACTTCGTATTTAAATGAATCCGACTCCAATCCCAAGCCATTATCATATAATAGCTTCAAATTGGTGTCAGATTCATTTAAATCCGAAGTCAATACGAAGCCATTTAGTATATAATGTGAAATTGATTCATTTAAGAACACATTAATATACATAAATAAAAACTTGGTAGTATGTTGTTATTGTTATTTGCTTGTATTTGGATCGTGATTATGTGTTATGTGATTATTTGTTGTTCTTCAATTTAGGATAGTAGTTCAATCGAATGTTTCATTTATGTATTTGGAATGGATGGAGTAGTATATAGTGTGAAATTGATTCATTTAACAACATATTAATATACATTTTTTTTTTTGTAAATTAGCGATGAGGTGAGTGTCGAACCCAAGACATATTAATATACATAAATAACAACTTGGTAGTATGTTGTTATTGTTATTTACTTATATTTGGCTCTTGATTATGTGATTATTTGTTGTTCTTCGATTTAGGCTCGTAATCTTGAATATACTACCAAGTTGTACTAATATAATCATTCAAAAAATGAAACATTCGATTGAACTTCTATTACAAAATAAAAAACAAATCTAATCAACGTGGACGTGACTAGTTTCAGGCAGCTGCTCGGTCTAAAGATCTTGACATTGAAGCCATTTATGTAATAAACATCGAGTAACTATTAAAAACAATTCAGAATTTATGTTTGAGATTATATAATATCTTCAAGTGACATGGAACAAAAATTAATTTAGATGAAAAAATAAAGAAAATTGCTTGGATTGGCTTCAGATTTAAATGGATTAGAAATGTGGATTAGAAATGTTTAATGTATACTCCCTCCGTTCTCTTTTACTTGTCTTTCTAGCCATTTGCACATAGATTAAGAAAAAATAAAAGATGACCAAAAAGTACATTGAAAATGTAAAATTACAATCAATTGAAACTATATAATTGGTTAGTTGATAAATTCATAGTAAAAAGTAATCAAAAAGTACATTGAAAATGTAAATTTGTAATTAATTATGTTAGAAAGACAAGTATTTGAGAACAAAAATTTGAAGCTAGAAAGACAACTAAAAGAGAACGGAGGGAGTATAATATTGTGGTATATGAAATATGAATTAGAAATGTTTAATGTATATAATATTGTATCTTGTATAATTTATTGTTATTGTATTAACATTGAAATGTGGATTCGGATTGGCTTCGGATTATGAAATATTAGTTTCAGATTGGCTTCGGATTCTGAAACATTAGCTTCAGATTGACTCCGGATTTTTTTGAAAAAATATAACTTGGCTTCGGAATGGCTACGGGCAGACCAAAATTATGGGATATTTACCTATTTATGCACCATTTCAATCCATCTCAAGTTTTTGTAATCACTCTCTTCCATCTTCTCTCTAAAATCATACTCCATATACATTTTTTATTTCATTTTTGTTCAATACTAATCTTAAATTCGTTTTCATTTTGTAGGCTAATTCATAAACAGGTGATAAAGAGGTAACCATTTAACTTTCAATTTGTATTTATCTTACTTTGTCTAACTTTAGCCTTCTTATATTATTTGTAGGAAAAATTGTGTTACTCAAAATATTTGAGGTATTTTTATTTTTTTTATAATGTTTATGTTTTATTTTATATGTTTCCAAGTTTGATGTATGTGTGTTTTGAATTAATTGGTTTTTCTTTGTGTTTTTTGTTGTGTAGGTTGTGTTTAATTGTATTTTCGATGTTTAATTATATTGTGTATGTTTGTCGGATATTGTAATTTGATTGTTATTGTGTTTTGAATGCATTTTGGATGCATTTGATATAAATTGCAACCTGGAATTATGCATATATTGCAGAAACCAGGCTGCAATTTGTTTTCTGGTATGAAAGTTTTAGCTTCGGATTGGCTTCGGACATCAAAGAAATGGGCGTCGGATTGACTTCAGAATTCAAAGAAAAGGCGTCAGATTAGCTTCGGATGAAAAAAATTATCATATATTCTTTAGCTTCTGATTGGCTTGTGGCGTTAACTACAGATTGGCTTCGGACTATTTGGCTTCAGAAGGGCTTGGGAATGGACTAATTAATGCTAACAACGTTTATTGTTAATTTAATCATGTCTTCACCTAGATTCAGAATGGCTTCAGATAGTGGTTTCGGATTGGCTTCAGATATAAATTAATGTTAAATTAAACTAATTTTTACTATGGCTTCAGAAAGGCTTCAAGTATTTAAGGAGTCAGAATGGCTTCGGATTGTCAAATGACGACAACTTGTTTTCCTCGGATTTTTTCTGAAGCCATTCCGAAGGCATTGCTCTTTTTCCTCAGATTGGCTTCAGATTTGGGCGAAGGAAAAGGTGTTTTCTCTAGTAGTGATACACACCAGAAAAGTATCTTTTTATGGTGTGAAACTACTACTTTATCCCCAACTTAACTTCTTTACTTATTACATTTTCATATGGGAGGGCAAAATTGTAATGTCACATGTAAAATAACACTTGTTTTGGTGTGTATAGTGTTGTCTTAAATGCACCCATCACATACACATATTCCCCTCAATTGTTATACACAATAATTCGGCAACACTATACACACCAGAATAATGTTTTTATGCGGTGTGATGAAATTACTATTTTATCCTGAACTTAAGTTCTTGACCTACTACATTTTCAAATAGAGAAGACAATATAGTAATTTTGTGTGTAAAATAACACTAGTTTTGGTTTGTATAGTGTTGTCCTAAGTGCACCCATCACATACACATATTCCCCTCAACTATTAATCACAATAATTCGGGCAACACTATTGGTGTGTTTGGATAAATATTTAAATTAACCTAGGTTAGGAGAATGTAGGTGAAACTATTACAATTCCTGTTTGGATACGATTACCCTTCGCTAGGTGAAACCATATATTTAATAACTTAAAAAACAATATTCTAAAATTATTAACTATTAAACTGACGTTTATATCATTCCTTTTATTTCCATGCAAAACACCATGTCCTGATGTTACTTGTTTTCGAGTAGTACCGCTTAATTATTATTTGCTCTTTTATATCATCCCTCATCAATATTGACAATTAAAACTATGACTTGAAATATTTTTGAAATATTATAATTTCACCTTTATAAATCTGTTTCAAAGTTAAGTTTTATACTAAATTAAAACATCGAAATTTATTAATTTTGACTAGTGCGTTTCACGTATAAAAATGAGACACTTGATACATCATACAAGAGATTACAATCTGTAACGAAGGTTTGATTCAATTTGAAAAGACATCTTCAAATCTCATCATTTTTACAGTTACCAATCATCTAGTAGTTGATTTAGCTATGGAACATGGTTGAGCTACAGTGTTCTCTTTACAATTTTTAATTACAAATTAAATATGCCGCGATATAAAAGAAAAAGTGGGCGGCAAATTTTTTTTCTTGAGGCAAGAAGCAATAGTATGAGAGGGAGGGTATTTTTTCTTTTGGAGGAAAATAATATTTGATGGAGGGAAATATTATTAACGGGTATTTTAGTCTGATATAATAATAATAATAATATTAATTCGTTAACCTAGCATTACCCACCGATTTGGGGGTGAATGATATGAGGGTGAATGGATGTGAAATTGTTCACCTATATTAACCTAGATTCACCTATTTAAGCTATTAATGTTTTTATTTTTGGTTCCAAAAGGGGTGAATGATTAATTTCACCTAAGTTCACCCCAATCCAAACAGACCATATATGCACTAGAATAGTATTCTATTACTGTGTAAAATTACTATTTTATCCTCAACTCAACCTCTTTAGTCTTTACATACTCCACCTTCAATTATGGAGGACAAAATAGTAATTTCATTTCTAAAATCACTGTTTTAATGTGTGTATAACAGATCAGCAATAATTCAGACTCCTAACGCAATTAAAGGCTTTGGTCTCACGTTATAGTCATATTATCAAATCCAGAGATCCAAAAACCAAAAAAACATCACTTTTATTCTTTTTCTTCCTTTTCTAACCCTTCTTTTTCTTGAATTTTAGAAGAAAAAACACCAAAAAGTATCCCTTTTTTACTTCAAATTATTCAACCCAATTATATTTATTATCATACCATGTGCTAAATAAGGAGAATTAACACATCTCATGTCAACAAATTCAGCTCCATTTATGATTAATTGGTCTTTCAGTAAGTTATATATATTATATTAAAAATCTTCATTAAGTCAATGTTTGACTATTACCAACTTGATCAAGTTCTTTTTTTAGTTTAGTTGCTATTTACTAAGAGGAATTGCATTTGCATTTTTGAGATGTTTTTTTTGAAGTTCTGGAGAAGAATGTTTTTTTACTAATGTCAACTTGATCAAGTTCTTGATTAATTTAGTTGCTAATTTTTCAAGTTGGTTCCTTTAGTTTGACTTTATTGTCAACTTGATTAAATTCGTGTTTGGTTTGGCTGCTAATTTCATTAGTAGAAAAGACTTACAATTTTCAAAAACGGAGTTTTGTGTGCTTGAGGATTTGAATGATATAATTTTGAAGTTTGAAGTTTGAAGTTTGTCAGATGTGGTTTTTGACTTCATCTATTTGAAGTTTTTCTTCTTCTTTTTAATTTACGAATCGGAGTGATAAATGGCTGAATATAAGTTATATTTGCTATCATTAAATGGTCTCATCGTGCATCATTGTAATGAAATAATGGAGTTTCAATTATTATGATCCGGAGAGATTTAATGATTGGAATAGTTGAATAACATTGTAATTAAATAATGGAGTTCCAATTATTATGATCCGGAGAGATTTAATGATTGGAATAGTTGAATAACGAATTATATGTTGATATGATTGGAGTGTCATATGAAATTCACTGTTTGCGTAGCTCGAAAATTATTCTATCTTTTTATATATATGGAGGAGTATGTTTCTTGTTTTGTATATTGGTATATGTAAGTTTTTTGAGTAATGGTTAAGTTGTGTTTTGTTGTTTTTATCTGTAGTGAGTTAGTTTTGGATTTCCATAGGTTGAATTTTCTTAATTGCAGTATACTTATGAAGATAAATAAGGCAACTAGATGAGGATGAAGAGCAAATACCGAAAACCAATCACTTTAAATTGCGATGCAGGGAGCAGATTCACATTATTAGTTGTGGTTTGCGGCCTGGTGGGGTTGCTACTGTTATTCAATGTATACACCTTAGTTAATGAAGGAGATGCAGGAATTGAAACGCAAACACGTAGGAGTAGAGATTCTTTGACTCGTGAGCTTGAGGAGGTGGAGGAAGTGAGAATACAAATCCCACCGCCAAGAAAGCGTTCCCCCCATGCCTCCAAAAGGAAGCCTAAAATAATTCCCAAACGAGCACCCACTTTGGTTCATGAATTTCTTGACGAAACCTCGCAGCTTAGGCACCTATTCTTTCCTGATGAGAGGACAGTTGTTGATCCTAATAATGATGCTGGGAATGATACTTTGTACTTCTACCCAGGAAGAATATGGTTGGATACCCAGGGAAATCCTATTCAAGCTCATGGAGGGGGAATTATGTACGACGAAAGGAGCAAAACTTACTTCTGGTATGGTGAATACAAAAATGGTCCGACCTACCATGCTCACAAGAGAGGAGCAGCCCGTGTAAGTTGAACTTCTTTTTCGTTCAAGGTTTACTTTATAATTTGAAGTCAAGTCATGGGGAATTATTTGAACTGTAATGTGTCACCTGTTTTAATACTCTATACTTCATAACTTGTTTATGCATAATCCAAAAGTGGGAAAAGTGTTGTGTGTGTGGGGTGGAGGATTGTAGTCAAGGTTGGGTGATGTTTGTTGGTCAATTTTTGTGGCGAAACCGGATTCTTTGAGTATGAACATTGGGAGAGCTTGTTAAAATTCGGGCAAGAGGTTAGATTGCCGAATAAGACTACCAACACCATTATAACCCTCTGTAAGACCCGAAAACAATTTGAAGAACCAAACAATTATTTCGAACAGGTGCACCGACATTCTGCAATTGATAGGCAAGATTCTTTAGCAGTTGTCAGTAAGCTGCAGCGGAGGGGAATGCAGACATATGTGTCCCGGGAAATTCTTTCTCCAACATAACTGCCCCGGAACCCTCATTGTCCTGAAATATATAGTATGCAAACGATTCCAGGCTTCCATTGCAGTGAGGCTGGGCTTCATAGTAGTATGAAACAGGTCAGTGGATATAGTAGCATATATCCACTTTAATACGGTGGCATCAAGTCAGTCAATTTAGTAGCATAGATCCACTTTAATACGGGGGCATCAAGAGTGTCCCAATCTTTGTTGTATAAGTCAGAAGGTTCAGTATTAGTGTCTGGGAGAATATAATGAATGACTTTTTGGACGAGCCACAATCTTTAACTAACTTTGCCCATGTAGAGTATAATACATTTTCCATCTCTAAAATTACACCGACATGAGAGGTAACTTAGATATGGCCAATGCAGGATGCAACTTGGGAGATGAGGTGGAACGTGGGGTTGAATTTCCATTGAACATTGTTGGAGTTGCGGTAGGATTAGTTGTGGAGTTCTCTGACATGAAGAAGAGGACAAATTAGGCAGTGAAGATTAGGATGGCGATTTGCTTTGTGAGAATAGGAGATAGGTGATTTGGTTCTGATTACCATGAAAGAATATAACTGAATTTCTTGTTTATTACATTCAATATTGTTACATATAAATACAAGAATATCTTAATCCTACCAGCTAATATGTGAAGCTTATAAATACATGTGATCGGTGTTCACTAATTTATAAAGTCTAGTCCTGATAGTTTAGTAATCGGAAACCAATATTTCCATGTTCAATGTAATCCATACCCTCAATTTTTTTATATTTGTATCAATTTTGAAAGTGGGATCTACGATGTCTTTTATTCAGGTTGATGTGATTGGGGTTAGTTGTTATTCTTCAAAGGATTTATGGACGTGGAAAAATGAGGGAATTGTGCTAGCTGCAGAGACAAATGAGACTCACGATTTGCACAAATTAAATGTGTTGGAGCGACCTAAAGTAATTTATAATGAGAAGACCGAGAAATATGTTATGTGGATGCATATAGATGATTTAAATTACACTAAAGCGTCTGTAGGGGTTGCTGTTAGTGACCACCCAACTGGCCCTTTTAATTATGTTTACAGCAAAAAGCCTCATGGATTTGATAGTAGGGATATGACCGTCTTCAAAGATGATGATGGAGTGGCATACCTCGTCTACTCTTCTGAAGGAAACAGTGAACTTCACATTGGTCCTCTGAATGACGAATATCTTGATGTCACGAATGTGATGAGAAGGATTCTGGTGGGGCAACACCGGGAAGCTCCAGCACTCTTCAAGCACCAAGGGACATACTACATGATTACCTCCGGATGCACTGGTTGGGCACCAAATGAGGCATTAGCTCATGCAGCTGAATCGATTATGGGTCCCTGGGAGACACTTGGGAACCCTTGTGTTGGTGGTAGTAAACTTTTTCGACTTGCAACGTTCTTCTCTCAGAGCACTTTCGTCCTCCCACTCCCTAGACTCCCAGGTATTTTCTTGTTTATGGCAGATAGATGGAATCCGGCTGACTTGAGAGACTCTAGATATGTATGGTTGCCTTTAAAAGTGGGCGGAACAGCTGATCGCCCTCTTACATTCCGATTTGGATTTCCGATGTGGTCGAGAGTGTCCATATTTTGGCATAAAAAATGGAAGATACCTGTCAAGTGGTCTAATTGAGCAAGGTTATTCAAACCCTCAGTTTGATACAAGATATTCTTTTCTTGCCCTAGATAGAATTTTATAGTTTATACTGTAGGTCTTGTGTAAATTGTTAGGGTGATATTTAATGATTTTGGTTTGAACAGTTTCATACTCAATTTGTTGGGCCTCTATGTCTTCTTAATTTCTTTGATCAAAATTTTTTAGATTAAAAGTTAGGAGAATGGCACCATTTGGTGCCAATGTTTAACATATAGCACATATCTATAATTTTTGTACAATATAGCACCCTCATGAAATGACTGTTATACCCTTATTTTTTCATTTTTCTTCTTCTTCAGCTTCCCTTAATCTATCACAATCACCATCACCATCACCATTCCCACCATCCTACTAACCACCACCACGTCCACCAAACACCCAAGCTTCAAAACACAGCAAACCTAACATTACTCCACCAACACACCTCTCCAAAGCCACACTTCGTCCCCTACCCCTTATTTCCTTCTTTTCGAGATCTCTTCAATACTCCAAAGCTTGTTCATTTTCATTTAAAAAATGTAGAATTATGAAATTTTTTCTCGACATTTAGTAGACCAATTTGACAACTACCAGACCCACAAATATTAATAGATAATACAATGACAGTAATACGAACTTAACGAAAATATTAATCCCAAAATCAATTGAGACATGATGTTGAAACATGAGTGGTCAGAAATGTTAAAATAAAACATTATTGATTAAATGGTGAATCTTGTGTAACATCAGGGGCGGATTTACATAGTAACTAGGGTGTTCACATGAATACCTTAACAAAATTGAAAAGTATCATAGTGGTAATAGTTTAGTCTAGTTTAGTCTCTAGAAGGTCACAGGATCAAATCCCATAGCTATAACTATTTCTTTCTAGTTTCATATATCTCAGCTTCAAATCTCCATTCTAATGGTGGGCATATAAGAATCCTGATAACAATTAACATATCCCCCCTTTGCTATATATTCAACATATTAGGACGGTAGGGCCATTCTATATATTCAGAGGCCAACGGAATCAGGTTATAAATAATTATCATATTAATTATTTTTCATATATTATTATATAATTATATGTGATTACTTGCTCAATTAATAAGCCGTATAAGGTAGAAATGATTAATTTAGATTATTTTAATATTAACGGCTTAATTATTTTATTAGATGTATATATATAATTAGCTTAATTGGTGGTTAGTTGTTAATTATTGCATATTTTTTGTTTTTAACATTGTTGATGATGGAGATGTTATCCACCGATTTCAAGCAATGAAAGAGAAAGAATGCCGATAAAGTTGAATTAATTTCAGTTGTCATTTGATTTTATTTATTTAATATTCATATCCTTCGAAAAATCGTTGAACGGTTTTTATATTGTCGTTAATTATAATTTTTATATTTGAATGATGAAATGAATACCCCAAATAAAAATCCTGAGTCAGTAACATGTATGATCGATTGTGCCATTAATCCATCTAATTATTTGTAGTTACTTACGAGCAAAATACTCAATTTGTTCATTTTTACTTGTTGTACGTAATTTTTAATCGTTTGACACAGATGAACTAATTAATTAAAATAGAAAGTTTAATATGATAATCTATTTGAAATTATATCATT
The DNA here is from genome assembly GCA_003412495.2 of Echium plantagineum. NCBI lineage: Eukaryota > Viridiplantae > Streptophyta > Magnoliopsida > Boraginales > Boraginaceae > Echium > Echium plantagineum. Next base: position 35,477,484 of record CM016561.1, on the reverse strand, counting down.
AGTTAACTAATACATTGATCTATTAATTAGGACGACTAACTAAAATTATGAAGGTATTATGTAGTACACTAAAACAAACAATATGATCATATTGAGAACAATGATGGATCGAGTTAATACGTACTATGGGTTCACATGAATACCTTATATAAAAATAAATAACTCAAATGATTCAGTCTTTCTTGCTTCTGTTTATATCCATTCTCTCTAAAATGAATACTCATTTATTTATTTTTTATTTTGAATCGTGCAATGGATATCTGATACTAAAACTCAGGGTTCGTCCATGATTAGGTGATGTCATCGTTCTCAGGCACTTGATGAAGCACCTCAACATTGTTTTCTCTTTGATGATTCTCCATGCATTGAAGGAGATACTTGAAGGTCTCAATCTCACAAGGGATAGTAAGGGCACCACTTTGATCAAAACCAAATTCCTCCTCAACTTTCTCAAGCAAAACCTTAAACAAAGGGTCACTTAGATAGGAGGTTGGAATAATAAATCTCCTAAGTTCTGGGCCAACATAAACTGCCAAATAGCCTTTAGGGACATCATGAGGTGGGGCAGGGCTTCTAGATTCACTTTCTTCATCAGAATCTAAATGTATGTCACTGCTTTTTATCCTCTCAATAACTCCTGGAGGGATTCCTCCTTGCTGCCTTCTCTTGTTTTTAGCCTTTTCAAGTGTCACATTTTCCCATTTCTTGAGGAGACTCTTGAGTCTAACAATCTGTCTTATGCCTATCACCTTGTTGCTTCCTCCAACTTCTTCTTCTTCCATATCGATAATATGTGTACGTTCCACTTCGTTTTCCTAACGTTTGTGGAAATGATACTTGATACTGGTGAAAGGTATGCATTCTGTTAGTCCTTTTTTGACAGGCACGTTAAATTTTGATGGACGTAAGTATCTAAATAAAAGGTGCGCTATTTTGCGCAATATAATATCGTCGATTGAAGTGCATATTTTTTTTTTACCAATATCAGCAAATAGTAAATTTTAGAAGTAATATCTTGACTTGATATTGATATTGTGTTGCACTTACGTCTTTCCGTCAAAATTTAACACGTTTATCGAAGATGGAAAAAATGCATATTTTTTACTAATATTAAGATCTCACATTAACAAGGCAAAACCTACCCATATTATCTATAACCATTTTGATATCTCAAATTTGACACAAATAATATATATATATGAAGATATCTTAACATGCTTATGCTATGAATACAAACATTATTATAAAATATTTACTACAAAGATCATCATTTATCACTTATTATCAAGATGAAACAATTAAGATAACACATTCATACATTGTATCATAAATAAAATAATGAAAATTGCAATTACTACCAATCAATTATGTATATATATATTTTCCAGACTCGTAAAAAAAGTGTGAAATTGTTATACTAACGATCTACATAGACCTTCTTTTTCCAGATTCTTGAATTTATATGCCTTGAATGATTATTCATATCAATGTAATTCAATTCCTATTATTTATCAAAATTATCATGATGATTTAGGTGATGGGCATAGATGTGATCTAATAATGACATGTAACTTAATTATTATATTAATCTAGTTCTACATAATTAAGAGGGATTAGAAAATGTACCTTGATGTGGTGCTATAAATAAATATGAACGAATGAGAAACCAAATAGTTTCATCATAATACTCTCATCATATTGATTCAATAATATACGGCAACTAACATAACGTTTGAGAAAAGAAATAATAAGTTATTGCGTGAGGGGTTGAATAAATGAGGGAGATATTAGAAGAGATAGAGAAGCAAACATGTAATATTTTAGAATTATTAATTATAGAAAATCATAATTTTCAATTCAATATTTTTATTAATATGCAAAAGTTATCTTACTTTCGGTGGCCAATCATTTGTTTGCTAGGTCCTCATTATTTGTCGCAATTAAGTGTACTTATTAGCTTTCACTTGTTTAATCGAATATTATTTTCGATCCGTTTATTTAGGAAGTTGGAAATTGCATAAATAAATTAAATAATTATATTATTACTTGTTACATTCTATTGTTACGGGAGATCTGGTCCCTGCCGCCACTTGTCACACCCTCAATCATCAATGATTGATTAACAAAAACATTTGTCATCATGAATGCATTGGGATACCAAAATGAAATTTCCGAGGAAAACCAATAATGGGAAAAAAATATAAATGTTCGGCGGATGATTTTGTGGTGGTGAATCACCCGCCAAAGCAACGGAGATCGAACACCAGGATCGTAACCTAGAGTTCTAATATCAGGAAAAATAACATAATAATATAAATATTACTGATTCTATTGCTTGTCATATATGGGCAGAGTAGCTCTATACTTATAGGTACAATATGAAATACGATAATAACAATAACTTGATAGTCGAGATATTACTATAACTGATATGAAAATAATAATGACTCCTAATAATAACTTCTCATATCTTCTCAAATCTTCTATATTCATCCAATACAAAAGATCATGAAAATTAAGACGTTCCTATGGAGATATACAAGATAAAAATAATATTTTAAGAATCCTAAGCATGTTACATTTGAATTCATTAGGGATAGTGAAAAAGTGTAATCTTTGGCAACTAAATTGTAAGTATTTCGATCCGTAACCTTGATCTAGTGATTATTGATCAACCTTCATAATTGGAATGTGTGAATTCAAGTTCTGACAATGCATATTAATAAAAATCAATGCCCAGTTTACTAGTGCAAAGTCTAATGACTAATGACCTAGTAAAAAATTGTACAATGATTAGTTCTTATAAAATAAGGACTTATACGGATGTTTTTTCATGCTCTTCACTCTTATTCTACTATATTGTTTTTGATCCGAAAGAGAGTGAATTAGACACTATTAACACTACAAAGTCTGGTGGATCCAACCACACCTCGATCTAAATCAACATGTTAACACTACAAAGTCTGATGGATCCAATCACACCTCGATCTAAATCAACATACATAGTAACTTCAGGAAGAGGGCTCAAAAACAAAAAAAATCTTGTAAAAAAATACAACCCAAATTTACAAGTGCATCCACCAATCTATCTATTCACTTCCCTAAAAACATTATCAAAGTGTATAAACTCAGGCTCACTGCGAATCCAAGGCACTTTTTCTTCACGTCATACGTCCTAAACTCCTAATACAATCTTAGTATTAACAACAAGTGTACACTTTCTTTTGACAAAAAATACATCTGTATTAAGATCTTCTAGATCTATCGATCCTTGATTAAGTCTCCAAGGGTTGTAATTTCAATCATAGAGATACCACCAGATGGCGGCAAAACTTGCACTCATGAGGAAGTACATTAACAAACTCGTAAATTTTTCGTGACAAATTTCAAGAAAACCGTCCAAGATGCAACAAAAAGTAACTACCAAGACAAGATGATCACGCATAAGTCAAAACACCAAAACATTTGACCTTGTCAATAGGAGTTGGCATAAATAAATTTCATATTCTTATTGTAGCAAAGATAATATAATAATATCGGTAAATGGCCGGGATGATCACCTATCTTTAGGTCAGGATCCAATTGATCATTTAATTTTCAAAAGGTTTCATTGGGTCACCTAAGTTTTTATAAATCGTTGTTGAAATAGTGATCCACTAATCGTATTATACCAAATGTTAAAACAATCAGTTTAACAGAAAGGAATAACTGTAAATGTAACCAATACAGAAAACTTGGTAACCTAGTTTAGTGCACAAGCACCTACGTCTGGGGGCAACCTGCCCAAAATAACAATCCACTATACGAAAAGAATATTACAAGGAGGGACTTACTAGTATGCCCACATACTCTCTATTGCCCTAACTATGCTTTTCTATAGGTTCCCTATAAGTTGATGTTATCACTCTCCCAGTGACTAACAGTTTACAATTTGTTCAATGTAAGAAAAACACACTGTTGTTGAAAGAGCAACAACTGTACATTCAGTGTAGAAGCTTATAGAACAAATACGCTTCTACACACAATAAGACCTAGACACAAAAGATAACACAATATGCTTGAAAGCTTTTTGTGTAAAGGAGATAAACAGTGTAAAAGGTGTCTCTTCTTGTGTAGCATCGTACTCCTTTTATACTAGGTCTTTGGTCCTTGACATCAATGTGGTCAACCTTGAATCATTACTCCATAATTAACAAGGACCGAGTGAATGTGTCCTTCTTTCTCGTCTTCAGCCGTGAATCTTGTCCAAAGCACAATTCTCGTCTATCAGCATTCATTGTCGTTGAATCTTGTAGAAGGAGATAATTGATTGATCACGTGGCACAATGCTTCATTGAATAGCTTCCTTTAATGCATTGTTATTAACATTTGGTGTATGAAAAACTTTATCCAACCTTATGTACTAACAAACTCCCCCTTTGGGTAAGTTTTTCATGACAAGTATCCATATTCTTTATGCATAATTAGATGAACCAAGAACGTGATAATCAACACTAATCTTCAAAGTAGATATCAACCCAACTGTCGTAAAGAAGTGAGCACAAGTAGTCATGATCTATGTCTTAAAACATAGAAACATATAAAAACATAAAATATCCAACAAAAACAAAAGATAGCATAAAGTGTAAGAAATTTCAGAGTTTCCAATTTACTCCCCCTATTTGGCATAAAAACATACACAAAGCCACAATAGATGGTCTTCACATCAACATTCTGTTGGGTTTTATTACGAGTTTTACATATCAAATTATGTAAAATCATATAAACGAGTGAATACAATGTTCTAAAATCACATTTAACGATGAGTTGGTGTGTACACCTTTGAAGCGTGTTTGAGCGTGCAGCGGAAGAGCAACAATCGTTCCCCTCTTTAGTTAGTCCACACCAATGCAATGTTAATTCCTTCCTTCGAAACAACTAGAGCTTGAGAGTGTTTTCACAAAGAATGAACCAAGAGAACTATCTCTCTTGGTGTTATCGGCCAAGTGAGGTAAGAGAAGAGAGTATTTTTTTCTTTTCAATTGTGTTATAAGTTAAAAGATGATAATGAAAAGATTCTTGTTATGTTCTGTCACCAAATGATGTTTATATAGCATTAACACAAAACATAACCTCCCTCTCAATTATTCATCACTCAATCCTATGTTGAATAGAATGTTGAATAGAAAAAGATGTTATCATCCTTTGTGTTTAGTCACATTAAAACAAAGTGTAACCTCCCCACCTATTAAACCACACTTATTACAATAATAAGTGTGTTTGAATTCAAAAGTCAAAATGACTTTTCTCATTGATTTTGGTCATTCATTTCGTCGACTATGGGGTTGGAAATTTGACTTTGGAATTTCCTCCCCTTTGACGTTTATACGTAAACTGCGGAAGTTTCAATCGTATTGAAAATCAAACGCATTGTATGTGTGTGACCTTCTAGGAGTACAATAACATTAACCATATGTTAATAAAATATCGACAAGTATTTTACTAACATATAAATCATGAGCATGCCATAGTAAAACCATCATGATCCCTAATGCATTTCGAATTCATTCCCAGCAAGTATATTATTGTCAAACATAATATACGTATGAACTTGACTTTAAATAAGTAATCACTACGAACAATCAAATTGTTCAACGGACACTTATTATGACATGTCAAACACCTCATAATTCTAACACATTCATTCTTTATCTGACTTGTCAGTGGCTGCTTCAGGCACATTGTCAGCAACATCTGGTCTACCGGTCCTCTCCAGCTCCTTAATCTGTCTTTCAACTCCTGCAAGCTTCTGCTGTTTTGCTTGAATCTCCTTTGTAAGTCTTTGTTTGTCAGCCAAGTAGACAACCATGAGAATTTGAGCTGTAGGATCACTGGAGGTGAAATGTAGACGCTGATCAACTTTCTCTACTGGAATATGTGGGTATGCAACAACTTCTCACTGATGATCATTGCCTTTGATTCAGTCCTTTGGCCATCATCCTCACTTAAAATATCAGGCCTTTGTTCAAGCAGAATGCCATAGATAAGGTTAGTGAATCCTAAGGCTTGTTATAGCAAAGGACAAGGCATGATTCACAATCTGATCGAAGATAACTTGTACAAAATTTATCTTCCTAGTTCCCATCACATAGAGCTTCTTTCCATGAACTCACTAGCATTAGTGTTGTTTGTAGAGCTAACAAGAATGCATATTGCTGCTTTATGGAGGATAGAGTATTTCAGATTTAAAGCTGAGGCTTGAAGATGCAGTCCTTTAGATGGTCATTGGGTGACTCCCCTTGCAGTGATCTCTGCCACCATGTCATTTAGCTTAAATAGGTGGCTAGTTTCTCCTTTATTTTCTTTACCCAGAAAACTGTTGATGTTAGAGGAGCTAAACACAAACTCATAATCTCTTAAGTGAACTCTGTAAAACAGCTTATGAGTAGGATCCCTGATCTCAGAAGTCAGAGAGCTCATGAACTCCTTTACCAACCTTGCCCAATGTTTTCTCCTCACCAACAGACATGTAATACCACGCTTCTCCAATACTCCCATGTAGGTGCAATTGTTCAGTGTGCTGTCAGACAAGTGTTTCTCAGGCCATATAATTCTAGCACACACAAATTTCCATTTGGTCCTTTGATCAGCACTCCCAAAGTCCACTCCATCACAAGATGCATCCTCAACTCGAGCAACTCTCCTCTTGTTGATTCTTCCCTTACTGACATCAAATTGAGACTTCCCTTTAGTCTTTTCATTTTCTTCATCACTGGAGTCAGAGTCAACAAGCTTTCTTTTCTTAGAGGAGGAAGGTGTACTAGCTTTGGCTTTCTCATGAACCTTCTCTTTAATAGTTGATCTAGTTGCTGGTTTGGCAGTAGGTTTAACAATCTTTTCACTAGTGGGTTTAGCCTTTTTCTCAACAGTAGATTTAGTCATTTTCTCAACAGTTGGCTTACCTCCTTTTTGACTAGATTTCTCAGCTCTATCTAGAGAGGCTTTAAACCCACTATATGTGAAATTATTAAATTGCCCCTGATTAGTGACCACGTGATTTCCATGTGATGCAATTAATTGATAATTAACAGAATAATTGACCAATGTGTTGAATGAGAAAGATTTAAGAAGTTAGGTGATCAACTAGGACCTTTTGAAAGTTAGGTGATCAGCTGGGTCCTTGGCCCAAAGATAGATGATCATCCCTGCCATTTGACGTAATAATATATGTAATTGTATTAATCCTGATATATAGGCAGACTAGCTCCATATTTATAGTAACAATAATAAATACTTATGATAATAACACTAAGCTTGCTATTCAAGCTTCTACCATAAATAATACTCCCTCCCGTTTTTACATGAAGTTCTACAACTTCAATGTATGTTTTACTTATTTTTTTCATTGAAAATTATCAACTAACCAATAATATAGTGAGAACTAATTGACATTTTATAGTTTCAATATACTTTTCACTACTTATAATTTTTCTTAATCAGTGTGAAAATATCTCGAACTTCATATAAAAAAGACGGAGAAAGTATTGAATTTAATACTCAATTTATTACTATAACTAATATCAAAATAATAAGGCTTTTTTTTCATCTGGGTACCTGAACTTATAATTTTTCTTAATCAGTGTGAAAATATCTCGAACGTCATATAAAAAAGACGGAGAAAGTATTGAATTTAATACTCAATTTATTACTATAACTAATATCAAAATAATAAGGCTTTTTTTTCATCTGGGTACCTGAACTTTTGGAATTATCCCAAATAGGCACTTGATGAACTTTTTATAACAAGTAGGCACCTGGGACGAAAAATTGGCACATGAACTTTTACTTCTCTCTTTTGTCTTTTTTTCATATGGGCACCTGAACTTCTATAATTATCCCAAATAGGCACCTGATGTACTTTTTATAACAAGTAGGCACCTGGAACGAAAAATTGGCACCTAAACTTTTACTTTTTTTTTTTTTTCTTTTTTTTCAGATTTTAAACATTTAGATGGAGGGCAAAATAGTCAGATTACATCTAAAAACTAACTAAAATTACTAATCTAACCCAACCTCTACCCAACCTTCATTTAACCCCACCCTCATTAGTATCTAATTACCCCAAACTCCACCTTTTCAACTTCCATCATCAACCTTTTCTTTTTTTAACCAACAAAATCGTCCACGATAATCACCCCTTGAAGTGCCATTATGCTCATTCTTATGCCCTTTCGGAGTGCCATTCACTATTAGAGATTGGTGAGGTGCATTCCAAATTGATGATGCATCAGATTGTATCAATTCTGCAACAAAGGAGACACGTATCAGATGCATCAACACACCAAAGAAGATAAAGCAAGGATTCAATTGGGGCAATTATGCAACTATCACCATGAACCACCAATTTGGGGCATGGGCCTTTTATTTTTCAGCCCTTTGTTTCGCTTCTCTTTTGTCTCTTCAAAAGTCAGGCCATCAGCTTCATATTATTACTCTTCGTATCGTACCTAATCCGGGATGGTCTAATCGGTCATACCAAATAACAAAGTTATCGTAATATCAAACTTCAGGTTTGATACAAATATGTATATATTTCAAGTAGTAATACATTAGCTCCTCGAGAGCCTTCAATTGACATTTGTTACATTATTTCATACTAGTGGGTAAGCCCGTCTAAAGACGGGCTGGAAAGCCTACTTGGGTTGGCGGGCCTAGGATCCATGGAGTGTTCGACAATAAGGTTTTATTTGTGTCAAGAACCGATCGTTTGCTTTCAATGTTGGGGTTGAATATCAACGAAACCAGAGAAATTGCCTTCCCAATTTCAATGGAGAGGGGTAGCATATCCCTTGATATGAGAAGGGGCAGTTGTACCTTAAACCTATTTTGTCAAACTTTCCACAGTGTTAACTGTTCAATTTATATTATTTTTTTGTACCTTCATTTTCCTATAAAAGATGATCTTTATCAATTGTGAAGACAGATGAATTTACAGTTCTAAGTAGAGCCTGAAGTAACATATCTCTACAATGGTTGGTGAGTCTCTCAATTCAGGCGTAAATTGTAGCTTATTCTTCAATTTTGTTGATGAATTGTTAATAATAAATAATGGTTATCTTTGTTTGTATATTCAGGACACAAGCACTATGCTACGGTCACGTACGTACCAAATCGGCCATTGGTATACATTCTAATTGAATCCATATTATATATCTTACAAGTCAAAATTTAGTATTAGATGGTTAACATTAAACATTGACTTAAGATTGTTATCTGATATTGAGGACACAGGACTATGTTATTTTGATTAAAAGTCATTAGTTAAGTTGTTTATGTCTGTTCTAGGTTCGGACGTATTAATGTGTTTCTTGTTTGTTGAAGCGCTTGCCACGTTTCTTCGGTGGCCTTAATCCAGATGGGTGTGGGGTTGTTGTTTTTCGCTATGGTGGTAGCGCACAGAGGGTCATAGTGTATCGTCGAGTTTTATGTATTGGGTGGTCTGTCTTTGTCCAGCGAGCAAGGCTTCGAAGTGGTTGCAAGTTGCTTATGTGCCACAGTTTTGGCAAAGAGATTTCCATACTTCGGTTTAAAAGAGGGGTTGGCCGTAGTTGTACTTGGGACTTTAATGCCGAGGCACAAGTCCTGACGAGGCTTATAGAGCGTGGTGCTCTTCCTGCAGATGTGGATTCAGAAGTTCGTCGCACATCAATCTGCCCTTACTACATGTCATCACTGCTACGCTGCCCAAGTGGAATCAGAGTGTTTAAGATGTACGACCATTTTTGCATGGTACTGACCTAACTCTGTGCTTGATTAGTTTTTTAATTCATTGTTTCTATAGGTATATCTTAATTTTGTCAAGCATTCAGATTTGTAGCAATATGAAATGCTTTCACATGTCATCTATAAGTAGCTTTTATCCTTAATGCACTAATTGTTCTGCAAGATTATTAAGATGTGATAATGTTGTTTGGCTATCTCATTTATGTGTTCTTGAGGACATGTTTATGTTAAAAGTGACAGAGCAGCTTAAATTCTCATATTGATTTTTTTCTGACAGAAAATTCCAGACAATGTGGCAAACTATGTGGAGCATTTGAATGAGGTCATTGTTCGCAATGGGCAGCGCATTTGGTTTGTCTCTATATCGTTGGGATACTTCCGTGGCCCACAGTGGACGGCGCTGGTTGGTGATTGCCATTTGATTCCAGGATACAGCCTCTATTTCTTTGTTAACAGGCTTCGACAGCTTGAAATGATAGTGACCGGGGATGAAGGTGCGGAAGTTGTCTTTGAATGGGCAAGGGATACCACCAAATTATATGAAAGGTGGTGAGGTCGAAAGCTTGCATGTTTATTTTGTGATGGTCTATCAAGCAATCTAGTGTAAATTATGTAGTGAACTCTAGTATTAACTTTTGAATAGTAGAGCATAAGGTGGGTAGATGCAAGCTCTTTTGGTGATGTTAAGTTATAATAGGACTGTTTAATGAAGTTTTAGGATTGTAAGAAGAAAGGTATCATAAGGTGATCTGCTAAGTTTGGCATTATCTGTAGTGTATGCTAGTTATGGCAACCTTTTGGAGTAGGCTTATCTCCGGATTATGCCCGTTGAGGATGGCAAGCTGAATAGCCTGACATATGGCTATGTAGTCGAACTATTTACCTATTATATGATCAAAGATCCTTATGTTGCCTTACTTTTTGTTTTCTTTGTTGCATTTCTTCATATATGTTACCTATCTTAATCGTGCTCTTTATTATCTAGTTTGCTGATTTTTTTGCCTTAAATGGTAGTAACTCTAGGAGCCAAATATTATCATCAGTTATGTATTGATGCAGCATGGAGATAGTTGTTTTCATAAACTATCATGAACATTAGGAGACCGTTGAATCTTCGTAAAGTTGAAGATCATTAGTTGTTCTTATAAAATTATTTGATTGCCACTATATGAAATGCACATAAATAGAGAGAGATGAGTTGATATTGTTTTGCATATTCAGTTTTTTAGATGTTCTTTGAGGCTTTTAGTATTCTGTTTTATTGACAGATGAGTGTTATAAATTACTCCTATAATATAGGATCTGCTTTGTTTTCATTGCGTTGTGAGTGAATGTTTTATGTCTCATCAGTAAAAGATTATTGTCAATTATCATGAAATTAGATATCACAATCAATTACCATTATATTGGTTGCATCAAAATATTATGGAAATTAATCACGCTAGGCAAATTAAGCGATATTCTTCTGTATTTAAACTCCATCATAAGATTAATTTGTTAAGTCTGATCTGTGTGTTAGGATTTATTGTTAAAGTTGTGGGTAGTAAATGGAATATTTGACAGTAAGATTTGTTTCTTCTTTCGAGCCAGGTCCAAGTAAATTGGGATATTAATTTTGTCAGACTATATTCACTATAGTAATCTCTCAAATAAAAAATGATAGAAAAGATATTATGAAAATCTATTAAGTTCGGTAGTTTTCTAGGTATATATGTATAATAGGCTCCTCATATATAGATTCTATTGCGAGTAAAGTTTAGAACTAAAAGTAAAATCGATTACTCCATGAATATCTCGTCACGAGTCCCAAGTACTCCGGGTTTTAAACAGCTCTACAGTCTTGCCAAATAAAATTGTAAGAGTCCAACAATTATATCGTAGATAGGAGACATGAAATATATTAGAATTTAGAAATTAAAAAAAGGGGCAGGCCTACACGCCTGATTTGAGACTACTAAGGCAGGCGGTGGACTCTTTCATAAGGGAAGTAAATTATTTACATATCATCCAGTTTATTTGAGGTTTGGATTTTTTATGTAAAGTTTTAAATATAATAATACCTAAATTATTAAAAATTGTAAATATTATATAATAATCTTTTTTAAATGAAGTCAATAAAAGTAATTTCTGATTTATTATTTAACAGGAAAACCAATCAATGTTGTCCAAATCAGATTAATATCAGGATACTTCAGCCACATGATTTATTGTGCAAAGATGGAAAGGTGCACAACTTGTAAAACATATATCACGAGGCACATGAAGCCATAATTATCTTACTGTGCAAAGATGCACAGGTTATACATCATTGTTCGATTGAAAATAGGGCCTCAGGTTGCAAGCATGTTATTTATTTAAAAGCTTACAAAGTAATCCAGAAGAGATTAGTTCTATATAAATTCCTGAGTCGGTTCATAGCAGGCTTCATGTTTGGATCATGCATCTAACTTCTTTGGGGTATCGATGGAAGATGTGGAACTATCGGTTGGAGAGAATAATGCCTTCTTCATGGGAGAACCTACAGTAACAATTAACAGGTAATATAATTGTAAGTTACTACTAAAGAGATTGTATAAGAGAAATTGTTATAGAAGATGAAATATATCGGAACGAACCAGGGGTTAGTGCAACACTCTGTAGCTGACGTTTAAGAGGTGACACTTGAAGATTACTTGTAGGGGCTTCCAAAGGCAATGACTTCTCACTGGTTGATTCTTTACTGCCTGTAGTCCCTAAGCATTCTGGTGGAAGATGAACACTTTGAACCGATGTCTGAATTGAAGACTTAGATGGCTTACATGGAACATCATCATGTGGCGCCATAGTATCATCGTAGTAACCAACAAGTAGAAGCCTTTTGGGTGTAGCAGAAGTATTGTACGTTCGACGCAGTAAAACCATATACATTTTGTCATTCAATTCTGTCCTAGTGTGTTCTAGCTTAGCACTGAGCCCCTGTAACGGAAAGGGAATATATCAACAATGAAAGACCACAATTAGATGTGCCCAGATTTCAAACCATATCATGCTGCAACCTTGAGCCTATTAAATGTACTGAATAGTTTCAAATACTGGAATCTGGTAATGTAACATAAGTTCCCATAGCTATTTCAGCATCATGGTTATTGAAAAATAGAGATGCACCATCAGAAATATACCTGTTTAACAGCATCTTCAAATTCTGAGTGTGTGCAGTTCAATAGCTGTTCGGCCACAATCTCGACAGCTCCAACTGTTAGCCGGCCACTGTGATCGTAAACATCTATTGTAATCCAAGGCATGAAGAATATGCTATATGTTAGCACATGTTGAAACAATCTAAATTGATAATAAGAAGTGAATTACCTCAAAGAAGATACCACATCTTTCTCACATGCCAGACAATGGTACTGACATCCTGCAATATGTGCAGCTACTCTCTTCGAGCAGTTGCTGCAACCCATGTAATACATGTCCTGCTCTCCCGCTGGAAGTTCTAAAAATGCTTGCACCCAGTAGTCACCACACTAACATGAAAGAGGTTTCAAATATCATAAAAATGGGTCAAATTTGATAGGTCATTTAGTTGAAAGGGTAAGGAGGTATTAAAAACCTGTTCGGTTGAGCTAATCTGTGCAATAGTGTATTTCTTAACGATGCCACGGTCAACAAGATTCTTTGCAAAACCAATAGAATATCCTTTAAGCATTTTTGAACTTCTTCTTGGTCTAGCCGATCAAACCTTCATGAAAGAACATAAAAATATTCAATTGTCGTAAATCATTCAAAGGTAACTATTATAATATGAATGAAGGAGGAAGGACAGTGAGTATTGAAGCTCGGTGTGATCAAGAGAGAGAACTTAAGTAATTACATATATAAATTTGATTTTTATATGACAAAGATGTCGAATCTCCAAGGTTCTCAATTTAATACTACACTTGTAGTTTGAGAGCAATTACATGGAGCAACATTAGCACTTTCGATTGAGACCATAAAGTCGTGCAAGTCTGGTAAAGCAATGAAATGTAGACTGTAGAGTATATTTCACATGGAACAGAAACAGAGGCATCTTCACAATCTCCAGATATCATGACATGAACAATACAAAAGCCAAGTAAAAAAGGAAAGAAAGTCAAATAAAAATAATAAGAGTATCTCTGAAATATTGAAAATGGAAGTATGAAAGGCCAAGGGAAGAATGGCAATTGTCAAAATGGACTTGTAGATAGAGGATAATCATGTAATGAATCAGAAGTAGGACAAAAGTTTAACAAATATTCAAGTTTACAAACAAAGTCAGTAGTAAGAAATATGAGAAGCGAGCTTACCATAGTTTGAGCAGTGTAGCACCTTCAACTGGCACATCAAAAGTGATTGAGGTTCCATTAGTAGTTGATAATGTTATACCTGGATATAATGGTTCTATTGTTTAAGGATGCCTAGTATTATGAAGTAAATGGGGAACGAATTTATTATAAAATAGCATGCAAGCAATGCTAACCATCATATGTTTGGACTTTCAACCGTTTAGCAACAATCACTGAGTATGAAGATGCGGCATCAGTCATTGGACGTCCAAAATGTCCGACCATCTGGTCCCATAGAGTGAGCACAAGTGGGGTACAACTGAGATTTGAAAGAAATCAGCATCTATTAAGTATAAATACATGAGACAGAAAACAAATCATCTACTACCTTTCATCAACAATTGTGAATCGTTGTACTGCAGAATCTCCAAATCTGGTTGTCACTGTTTTAGCAGGATGGCTCTTTATCACAATAGCCATCACATCTGTTTACAAATGAGCATATACTTACTTATAAGGTGGAGGTTGCAATTGCAAACATCTTAAGAGAATGATTAAATAGACTTGCCTACAGTTTGTTCAGATTTGTCTAACGCACTGGCAACTTCACTGATGGGAATGATATTCTTAAGGAAATACTGGAGAGTAGGGAGCTCGCCACGCAAAGGCCGGATCATAGTGCGGCGCTGGAGAACCCAATTCAAAATATTGGGTGAGGAATCACTTGGTGTTGGAGCTGCCACGACAGTTGCGTTGGAGATAATGTATACGCCATGTAGGTGTAGCATGCGCGTGATAGCTGGAATCACAGAATCGTAAACAATAGCTCCAATAGTATTTCCCTGAGCAGATATAGAAATATATAAATAAGGACAGGCAATTGAAACAATGGAGGGTACACAAATAAACCTGAGGATCAGTGGAAAGTAAACAAACCTTATCATCAGTTAGTATGTACCGTTTATACGGTGTGCCTCGCTTGTAGCCAATCAATGTTGGCATTTCCTCTGTCACAGTTACTTTTACCGCCCAGTCTGACTTCCCGACTGTAACATCTGGAATAAAAAGAAGATTTTCTCCCATGGCTGTAATGAAAAAAACCAAACATCCTGATGAAAGGCTAACAATAATGCTACTAAAATAATATCAACACAGCACGAATTCGAAGAATAGATACTCAAATAGGGAACACATAATGAGATGACCCACATAGACAACAAAAGATAAGATTATGCACATAACACATAAATAATCTTAACAGATTAAAAAGCAACAAGTATGTGAAAACCCAAAAAGGTATTAAACAGCCACTATAAAAAAATGATGGTCTATCCAACAAGCTTTGCAGAAGGTCAACAACTTATTATAAGTTGTTGGCACATATCGGAAGCATAGTATCTCTGCAATACCAACATAGCTGAAGTTTGTTAGTAGTTGAATGAAGACTTGAAAAAATGAAGGAAGTTAATGATGCAAGAAGTTATAGAAATATATTACCTTTGAACGTGTGACCTCCTAGTACTTTTTGCAAAACGCGAAGGAGCAGTTGCACAAAATTCAGAGACATTATAATCAAGTGTCATAAATGAGCAAATGTTTTTGATATTATGTAATAACTTTTTAGGTTATGGAGAAATAACACTTAGTACATCATAAGAAATAGAAATTTCATTCTGCCTCCCCTTGATCAAGAACCTCTGAATAGACTACATTTTTTGTATATCTTGTTGCATTATCGGAACAGGTTGGAGGGAAAACCAGTGCCTTAACAGTAGCCCTAGTTCGAGCACGAGAAAGCGCAACATATAACTGGCCGTGTGAAAACACTGGTTGCTTCAAATATAATCCAACATAATCCAGCGTCTGCCCTTGTGCCTTGTTTATTGTCATTGCAAAGCATAATCGCAATGGAATTTGACGCCTTATGAATGGTATTAAGTATTTATTATCACCGGGGTTGGGTTCTAATGGAATGCGAGGTATCCAAATGTGTTTCCCAACAAACTGGCCAGTTGCAATCACCGCACCAACTACGTGCTTTTTCAAAGTATGACATACTAACCTCGTCCCGTTGCATAAACCTTCAACCGGGTTGATGTTTCGCAACAATACAACTGGGCAGTGACGTTTAAGCAATAGCCGATGTTGTGGAAGTCCCCGGGGTTCCAAACTATTTAAGTAGTCAAGATATTCGCCCTGATCGCTGTCATGTTTGGCCTGATCATCACTGATATATATCTCTTCCTCGCCAGCCATTCTATCTATTAGCATAGAGTTGATGTCATCAACAAAATCATTACGGGGTGGAAGAATAGCACGGTTGACCATATCGAAGGGGCGAGTTTCAAAGAGACGAAGATCGGGATATACATATGATATCAACGCCTCTAAAGATGCGGTTTGCGTGGTGTACGGTATTACCATAGGCAGAGGCAATTCTACTTCGGACCGGGAATTTGTTGGTTCACTTCCATTTCCAATCCGCATCAGAAAGTCTATAAAATCTGGATCTTCTCATGCACGCATGTTAGTCTCGAGATGCAATTTTGTAATCTTCGACCATAGATTAGAGCTCATTAAACTCGCATTAATCTGCTGAATCCTGGATCCTCCCCGAACAACAGGCAATACTTGCCTAAAATCTCCACCAAAAACAACCAGTTTGCCACCAAATATTAACTTATTTTCACATAATTCCTGAAGAAGGTTGTCTACTGCCTCAATTGCTGCCCTATTTGCCATAGGAGCCTCATCCCAGATAATAATGCGGGAATTTCTAATAAGGTAAGCATCACCACTCTGGAATGGCACTTTACATTTAATACCACTGGTAATATCGATTGGGATTTTAAACCTCAAATGAGCTGTCCGCCCGCCAAGTAAGCATGACGATGCGATACCTGAAGAAGCAACAGCAAGGGCAATATGGCCTCGGTATCTAATATGAGCCAGAAGTACCTTGTAAAGATAGCTCTTGCCCGTCCCTCTAGGGCCGTCTACAAAGAATACTCCGCCTTCTCCATTGAGTGCTTTAGGAAAGATCAGATCAAATGCATGGCGTTGTTTCAAATTGAGAGCGTCTAAAGCTTCCAAATCTGTAGCTGGAATTGCAAGGCTACGCTCAGATGCTATTTCCCTGAAATCAAGCTCAGTGTCTGTTGGTACGAATTTGAATGGAACAACATGGTAGTCGTCTATTTCCTTGCCTAGAGATTTAAGTGTATCATTGATTCCAAGCAAAACATGGTGTAGAATCTCAGTTGTTGTACTTGTAACACCATTTGTTGGGCGCAGAAAATCATCAGCCATTGAGTCATAATATTTTTCAAATAATTCCTTTGGCTTAGATGGCTTGCAGTAGTACAATATCGTTGCAAATAGCATCCGGAGTTCCCTAGGCATCCTAGAAATAGATGCCTCTTCCATACACTTATCAATATCATCGTCACGATGTAGGAAACCACGTTTCGCAGTTGCCTCCTGGTATGTCTCACAAACAACACCACCAACTGTTAGCAAGTCTTCAAAAGATAAAGGACATCTTACATTAAGCAACAAAACCCGGAGATAATAGCGTTCATCCTCACAAGGATTGAATGTGCATAGGCGACCCACTACTACACCTCGCCTTCTCCTGGTCCATATCCGTTTAGATGAGTTCCACACGTAGTGGCCTCGGAAGTCCTTATACAAGCAATTTAATTGGCGAGCATCTGGATCATTCAAATTCATGTGAAAGAACTGGGTAAGCATGGTCCTTTTCACCATTTCATCATTCATAACTTCTCTTAAATCATCATCGTCCTCAAATCGAATAGTCTGATAATCAGGTAGATGTATTTGGAGCTGAATCACAGGTGGATACATACCACTCAGTGGGAAACCATATATACGCCAAACAGCTTCTGGTGGGCAGACCCAACGAGCATTTCTGAAATTGTCAATCTCATTTATATTGCTCTCACCATTTTCAGGACTGATACGAAAAGAAACCTTATCATGGCCCTTGTGGACATATTTATATAAATATTTGACCACGCGGATGTCACAACAGATTTCAATGTTTGAATGGCAAGCAAATTCAGCAAGAAGAGTAGGATTATAAGGAACCACCCACCTATTATCGAGCACTTGACCCCTAACAGTGGCACCGCGTCCATCATCTCTCCGACGATAGATTGGGTAACTACATTCCCATTAATAGTTGTTGCCGCAAAAGGTTTTGGGTAATTATTCTTGCACTTACCATCCCGCATACAAACATTAGAAGGGTTTAACTCCCCACAAGGCCCATGCATCATGTGTTTGACGACAAGCCGATACAAATACGGATCCAAATCTGGATCGGGAAGTTCTGCACAGACGAACCGATCGAATACTTCCGAAGACAACATCTTAGAACATGGCTTTAGAATTACCAGGAAATGAGCATGTGGGAGGCCTCGCTTTTGAAACTCGATAACATGAACTACAGAGGCCACCTGCCCAAACATGCCATTCTTGATTTTTTCTTGAAGAATGGAAAGCTTCGCCTTGAAGACTCTGGCAACAAGATCCGGACGGTTCTGAACTTCTTCTCCAGGAGCAAGGCATTCTTTGATTTCGACCCAATTTGAATTGCAAGTAACGGTATAGAAAATATCAGGCCGACCATAAGCCTGAACAAGAGACATAGAGTCCAAATACCTATGGCGCATATCTCGTGGACCTCCAATAAACGATGGTGGTAAGTAAATCCTTGTTCCAATCTTACAACCTTTGGTAATTCCAGCGACCACACTATCGATAAGACCCTTGTAGTAATCAATGCGAAGAGTGTTCTGATTGTTGCATATGTACGAGAGCCGCATCGCTTCGATTTTAATGTAAATATCAACAACAAACTGCTGCAGAAGCCGACCAAACCTTAGTAGATAGGAGGTATCTCTGATGCGAATCTGTAGCTTGTAAGCATAGTATTGACGGCAAATAACAATAGACCGTTTATTTGTCCTAACTAAGCTGGGGAAATCACTAATGCATCCTTGTTTGTACCTTTTTTTGGCACGAACATGGCCTGAAAAGTTAATTAGGCATATAATTTTAAATAACCCAAGCTAACCGAGATTGACAAGCTTAACTAAAAGTAATTGAAAAAAGAAACCAATATTGAGAGGATGTAACTACAAAAGAACAGACAAACCTGCAATTTCAGCATCCAAGAGTTCCTCCAAAGAGTCAGCTACCAAGGGATCAATATCTTGAATTTGGGGACCATCAACATCAGTAGCAACAGAACCTACTGTGGGGATATTCCCATGCCAGCCAGGTTCACCCCCAAGGAACATGAGCACATACTGAAGAGGATCGTAACATGCGAAATAAGGCTGAATAAAGTGGCTGTGGCCTGACCGTGCATATATTCTGATGTCCCGTAGAGAAGTTTCACCAGGAGGGGCACATTCATCTTCGATCCATACACCAGCTACCTCCATTGAAGTTGGCTTATTAAATACACGTTGGTCGAGGGTCGAGTCACTTTTAATAACAATGCAATATTGATCTAAGTCCTCAAGTGTAGATAAACTGCGGAGAAATTTCGCATATGGGCAACCTTCAATAGCAGTAAGCAATATCCGCAGAGTGCCCCCATCCAACCTCGGTAAAGCAGCTGAGCGCTCGGCTGCCTGATATTCAGGATCGTAAAAATAAAATTGCATCCCAGAGATCTTGTTCGATTGGTTGTTAGGTACAACATCACCTAAGTGGTGGCATATTTGGCCCTGTACTCGGACAGTATATATACCATTGTCGCGTTTTTGAAACTGTGGATCGCAATGGACACTCATCGAGCTGAACGCTAAATTGTTGTTATGTGTACGGATCTTCGACCGGAATTCCTTTGCTTGGGCAGTGTTACTGGTCAAAAGGGCAGTGATACTTTCTGGGAGAACTGTGGATGCTAGCGAAACCTGGCCAGCTGAACAACAAAAGTGAGTTGTCTCCTTATAAAACTTCAATGCCCCACAATAGCGACAATTGGGGACCTTGCGCAAGACTAATAACCTAGAGTCAATTCCAACGGATGCAGATGGTTTGAGTTTTCTGGTTTTGACAGGCCTTTAGGAAATGGCTGCATATAAAACAATTAAAGAAGGACTGTAAGAAGGCTGTGCAAATGTGGATCGTGACACGAGATTAGGCCAGTAACAATTGGCAATATACTCACAAGTATAGCGAGAATCAGTAGCAGGAGTCGGTCGTGCTTGAGAATTTGAAACATCGGAAATTTCATAATTGAAGGAGGCACTGTAAAAGAGCTAGCAAATAATAACAGGTCTTTGCACTTACCGATATGATATGCGGTATTAATAATCTAGCTATTGGTCTTTGACACCAATTAAGTCACAGTAAGCCTACTTAATAGTGGAACTATATGCAGAGCCGCCCCATTAAACCATTTTCATGCAACACATATATAGACTTAAGATACAGGTAGTTGCCGATGTGATTATATATGTATAGGCAGATTGTGGAATGAAATCAAGCTAAAGGTAGCATATTCATTTAATCATGTATGTAGCTATATCTTAAGTACAAGGTGACCAACTTAGAGTTAACTGGAGCATATATATACATAATAAATCAGGTGCACTGCCATATAAGCAAAGTAGTGTAGTACCTCAATTACTATATTTTCAAGTGGCATCACAACATGAACGGGGGGTGGCAATGTAGTTGAAGGGGGCGTAACGACTGCAAAAGTGGACAGGATGTTGACTAAGAGGTTTCCGCACGGGTACTATAACAAATAGAAACAACAAGCTGAATTGATTAGGAAGCCTACCAACATTAGGGCGCTCGGGGGGGAAAGAGGAGGAAGCAACAACGTTCATAGAGCTATGCAAAGCAACAGGAGAACCACTACATGTTTGTTGTAGACTAACAAAGGCTGGCATAGAGGCCTCTGATGCAATAGTGTAGACTGAAAAGTTAGCAACACGTATTTTTCACAAACCATCAAGGTAGGCACCATAAACTAAAGGAACTACACCTGCATGAGGAACACGCTGCCGCATATTGGACTGGCCATGGTTAAGGTTGGCACTCGATCTTTCTCGGCGTTTTTTATTAATCTCAACCTTGTTAGCTGTAAACAAATAGGATTATAAATGAATGTTTATATAAACTAATGTGAATGCTGTGCCAATTAATGCATTGATGGCTTAATAAAGCCAAACTTCATGATCTGTATGACACCCCCAACAAACAAATAATATTATTATATTTGAACATCTTATATTGAATTTGAAATCAAGGAGTTCAAAGTTCCCTGGAAAATATGTAACAGAAGATTACATTTCTTACTAATATAAAGCTTAACAAATGAATGTTTATCTAAACTATCATGAGACCCCCAACATACAAATAATATTATTATATTGGCTTATTTTCATTTTGGACCCTGAACTATGATGAAAATTTCAAATTGGACCCTAATACTATCTTAAGCCTCATATTGGACCCTATACTATGGTTTGTCTCATTTTACCCCCTAAAATGCCAAATATTATGTAATTTCGTTTTAAAATAAGGCCAAAATCGAAATAACACATATATTAAACTTTTGGGCACAATTCACAAATAACAAAACTTATTAAATTAATAATAAGTCTCAGGCTTATTTTCATTTTGGACCCTGAACTATCACGTAAGTTTCAAATTGGACCCTGATACTATGATTAGTTATTTGTAAAAACGCCCCAAAAATTTGATATATGTGATAATACGAATTTGCCCTTCTTTTAAAACGAAATTCAATCTAAAAATGGCATTTGAGGGGGCAAAATGAAATAAAACGTAGTATAGGGGGCAATTTGAGGCTTATAATAGTATCAGGGTCCAATTTAAAACTTACGTGATAGTTCAGGGTCCAAAATAAAAATAAGCCTATTATATTTGACTACCTTATATTGAATAGAAGGAGTTCCAAGTTCTCTGGAAAATATGGAACAGTAGAATTAATGAGCCAAACTCTACTCGATTTCATTACATTCCTTATAAAGCTGTACAAATGAATGTTTATCTAAACTATCATGACACCCCCAACATACAAAGAATATTATTATATTTGACAACCTTATATTGAACTTTAAATGAAGAGAATTTGGGCACGGAAGATTATTTGGATAGAAAATACCTTGGTAGTACGCGCGCCACCAAGCTCGCCGGGCAGAGTCATCCATGAAGCTTCCTATGATGTCAGGCATTCATAACAATAGGCATACACCAGTATGTAAATACCCAAAGACTTGCCCCCCCCCCCCCCTTTAGTGAAACAGCCGGACTACATAGATGGAACCGACAGAGCGAAGGTTTTTTCATAACACTAACAAACAAATATACAATACAAATAGAACAAAGAGACCACATTATAAGAAACATAGATTAGCCAAACTATAAGTGAAACAGAGCACATATAGAATAGCGAAAGAAGAAGACGACAAGCTAAACAACAATGAAGCTGGCAGATTAACCAATTGCAGATACAATATGGAAACAACAATGACGACGAGCCAAACTTTCGCTTCCTATGCGTTTCCTTGAAATGTATGCTTCAAAGAGTTCCCCCTGCCCCTCTTTCATGTTCATGAGTAGGTGATATATCCAATTGTACTCACATTTCACGCAAATCTTAAGTGAATTGTAACAGTCTCCAAACAAATAAATGTTGATACCCGCAGATCGTAGGAATACAATCTTAGTTTTAACGTTTTAAGGCCAAATGTCAAGTATATTCACAGAAATCCTATGTCTTGAGTATATTCACTGGAATCTTAGCTCTAAGAATCGAAAACCCAAGATTAATTCAACAAGAAATCAATCCCACAATTGATTTCTTGATACGAAAATAAAGGAAGAAAAAACTCAATTGAAACTTGAATACAAAACGATTGTGATAAATTGGATACTCAAGAGAGTTTACAGTTAGCTCATGATTCTCTATATATAGGAAATTATCTTCCTGTTAACTAGAATCAAGAAGCCTAAATTCACTAACTAAGAACCCTAACTGTATTATTAACTAACTTTGTGTAGTTAGTTAATAACGGCTATATGACGTGTTGCTTTCTCATTTGCTCTGCTGACTGGGTGAAAATCAGCTCGGGTTCGAGTCCTGTTGGGCACACCAAATTAATAAACTCTACTAGGCTTTTACCCCCCCCTCAAGATGGTGCTGGTAAAAAGCCCATCTTGGACAATAAAATCTGACTTGTCGGAGCTGGTAACGCCTTCGTTAATCCATCAGCCAGCTGAAGTTTCGTATGCACATATTCAGGTTTGATGAAGCCAGCTTTATATAAGTCTCGAATGTAGTGACAATCGATTTCTATATGTTTTGTTCTTTCGTGAAAGACCGGATTCTCAATCATTGAAATGGCCGACTTGTTATCGCACAACAATTTGATAGGCAATTGAACTGGCACACATAAATCCTTTAGTATATAACTGAGCCACTGTAATTCACTTGCCAATACTGCTGCACTTCGATACTCTGCCTCGGCTGAAGACCGAGCAACCGTAGCTTGCTTTTTCGACTTCCATGACACTACTGACGAACCTAATAACACACAATAACCTGTGATAGATCTTCTTGTGCTCGGACATTTTGCCCAGTCACTATCGCAATATGAAGTGACATTCAAAACTGGCTGATTGGCTGCATAAAACAAGCCATGAGTGACTGTCCCTTTCAAGTATTTCACTACGTGGGTGGCAGCTCTCCAATGTTCTTGAGTTGGAGCTTGTACAAACTGAGAGAGATAGTGAACACTGAAAGTGATGTCTGGGCGCGTAAAATTCAGATATAATAGGCGCCCTACCAATCTTCTATATACTGTAGGATCTTGTAACAGATGAGTGTCTTGAGGCTGAACACCCCAGTCATGAGGTAAAGGAGTTAATGCTGGTTTGCAGTCTTGCATCTTCAAATCTGTAAGAATGTCGCGTATATATTTTTGCTGAGTAATCATCATGCCCTTTTGAGACCTTGCAATTTCAATTCCTAAGAAAAATTTGGCCTGACCAAGGTCCTTGATAGTAAACTCTTTGTGTAGAAACTGCTTGACTTTGATAATACACTCATCCGAGGTACCAGTGATCATCACATCATCGACATAGACAACCAATATCAACAGCACTTTCTCCCTTTTGAAAATGAACAAACAGGGATCAAAATAAGACTGTATAAAACCATATTGGATAATTTTCTTTGTAAATTCGACATTCCATTGTCGAGAAGCCTGTTTAAGGCCGTAAAGAGAACGTTTTAATTTGCACACTTTTGGATGTGCCTCTGGTTTGTACCCATCTGGCAACTTCATGTAAATCACCTCATCCAAAAACCCATGTAGAAACGCGTTGTTAATATCCAATTGGTGTAGGGGCCAAGAATGAGAAGCTGCCAAAGCTAAAAATACTCTCACTGTTACTGTTTTGGCAACAGGAGAGAAACTCTCAAAAAAATCTACACCTTCGACCTGATTAAAACCTTTTGCGACCAAGCGAGCTTTATATCGATCTACTGTACCATCCTGTTTTCGTTTGATTTTGTAAACCCATTTACTCCCGATCGGTATATGCCCTTGAGGAAGATCCACAACATCCCATGTATCATTCAACTCTAATGCTCGAATTTCTTCATTCATAGCTTGCACCCATTGTGGTTTATCTTTTGCATTCCTATAGAGAAAAGGCTCTTGTTCTTGGGCCACATTAGTCAAAAACACTGAATGATGAGGAGAATAAACAACAGATGAACAATTATCATCAACACAACTAACTACATAATCATTTAACCAAACTGGGGGCTGCCTTGATCTGGTACTACTAGCTGGAAGCACAACAGGGGATGAACTGGAAGAAGCAATCTCAGTAGATGAATCAGGAATAGGAAATTGCCAATTAAAAGAAGGATCAAATGGAAACAAATGCTCATAAAATCTGACATCTCGAGACACAAACACTTGTTTAGTCTGCAAATTTAGAAGCTTATATCCTTTATGGTCTTGAGGATAACCTATGAAAACACATGTGTGAGATCTATGGTCAAACTTATGTTTGTGGGGTAACACATTAGTGGCATAACAAAGGCACCCAAAAACCTTTAAATGAGACACATCAGGAACATGACCATACACTACTTCATATGCAGTCTTCCAACCAAGAACCTTCAAAGGAATTCTATTAATGAGATAGGAAGCAGTCAAAATAGCATCACCCCAATGCTCTATAGGCAAAAAGGATTGAATCATAAGAGATCTAGCAATCTGTAAAAGATGCTGGTGCTTTCTCTCTACCACCCCATTCTGCTGGGGTGTGTAAACACATGTCTTGTGATGAAGTATACCTTGAGTTTGCAAAAAACTAGTGAATTCTGTATTGACAAACTCAGAACCATTATCTGTTCTGAGAACTTTCACCTGCTTGTTATGCTGTGTTTTGATCATGACAATGAAGTTCCTAACAGTTGGTAAGACATGTGATTTAGAAGCAAGCAATATAGTCCATGTGGCTCGACTACAATCATCTACAATAGTCAAGAAATATTTTGTAGATTGCCTAGTAATGTCCTGGAAAGGACCCCAAACATCAAGATGTAATTTCTCAAAGATATGTGCTGAATGAATGACTGTATTAGAAAACATTAACCTCTGCTGTTTGGCAAGAGGACAAACATGACAGAAATCACAAACATGGGCCTTTACATTCAATCTATCACACTGTTTAAGCACATCAGCTGAAACATGGCCAAGCCTGAAGTGCCACAAATTGTCTTGAATGACCTTAGACTGTGCAGAACAAACTAAAGTATTACTATGATTAAACTCAGAAGAATTAACAGGTAAAGAAACATGGGAAACATCAGATTGAAGCACATAGAGGCCTTTGTCAGCTAGTCCCACTCCAAGAATCTGGGAAGTTTTATAATCCTGCAACAAGCACTTGTTAACAAGAAATTTGACACAAATATCACTTGTCTTAGTTAACTTTGAAACTGATAACAGATTGTATTTGAATGATGGTACAAACAAACAATCAACCAAGTCTATGACTCCAAGAATTCTGACTTTGCCAGCATATTTGACCTTTTTAAAAGTGTGATCAGGAAGGTTAATAGTGACCTCTTGCTTAAGCAAATAACAGTTTGTAAATTTGGCAAGATCATGACACATGTGAGCAGTAGCACCACTATCAACTATCCAACAATCACTGCTTTCAAAAAGTCTAAAATACTGACTAGAAGTACCTGCCATGTGATCAAAATCACTCATGCCAACATCTTCAGAAAATTGTGAAGCAGCCATGTTGACTTGAACAGATTCTGTAGTATCACATCCTGGATACTCCTTGCCTTTGATAACCTTACCAAGTTCTTGATGGATCAACCTGATCATATCTTCTTGTTGAAGTCCAGTATCAAGACCAAGAGGATTTCCCTGTTCTTGCATAACAGCATTAGCCCTTTCCTTTCCTTTGTTGGGCCACCACTCTGGGAACCCTTTAATTTGGAAACAATCTTTCTTAAAATGTCCTTTCCTCCCACAAAAGTCACACTTAAACTGGCTTTTGTCTTCCTTGACAAAACTCTGATTTCTGGCAGAGTAAGGTTGCTGTGAATGTGGAGGCTTATAAACCATCCTAGCAGTTTGAACAGAGTTCCTAGGAGGCACAAATCTGGTTCCAGCTTGCATTGCCACCACATTTCCACCCTCAACCACCTGCAATTTCCTCTGCTTCTCAGTATTATTAACCATACCATATGCCTTTGCAAAACTTGGAAGAGGATCCATCATCAAAATCTGACTCCTTTGAGGCTCAAACTCTTCATTTAAACCCATAAGAAAAGACATCAACTTATCCATTTCATACTCTCCTGGTTTCATACCAGGCTTAGTACAGCTCAATTCTTCCCATAGGCTTTTAATCTTGTTGTAAAATCCAGTTACAGTATCTCTCCCTTGCTTCAGAGAATAAATGGACCTCATAATGTCAAACAATCTGGAGCCCACACAACTCCCATACTGTTGCTTTAACTCATCCCACAAGCTGTTAGCATCTGATGCATAAGCAAATCCACTCGACAGCTCATTGGAAAGAGCATTTCTTATCCAAGAAATCAAGGTCGCATTAACCTTGATCCACTGGTCATAATCAACATGACCTTCTTCAGGAATCACATAATCACCATTAACAAAAACCATTTTCCCTCTAGCTTGCAAAGCTGTGATCATGGAACGACTCCATGTTTGGTAATTGTTCTCAGTTAACAATTCCTTCACTAAAACCAGACTTGAGTTGTCTGCGCTACTGAGATACAGAGGATTATCAAGTTTGTATCTTGAACCTTCAAGATCACCACCTCCATTTGCCATAATTGGATATTTCGATCTTCTTGTGTAAGTGATTAAATGCGGAATGTTAAGCATGTATTTCGCTCTGATACCATCTAAGAATCGAAA
Source organism: Echium plantagineum (assembly GCA_003412495.2). Lineage (NCBI taxonomy): Eukaryota > Viridiplantae > Streptophyta > Magnoliopsida > Boraginales > Boraginaceae > Echium > Echium plantagineum. The sequence goes on along the minus strand of CM016561.1, from coordinate 35,449,931 downwards.
ACCCAAGATTAATTCAACAAGAAATCAATCCCACAATTGATTTCTTGATACGAAAATAAAGGAAGAAAAAACTCAATTGAAACTTGAATACAAAACGATTGTGATAAATTGGATACTCAAGAGAGTTTACAGTTAGCTCATGATTCTCTATATATAGGAAATTATCTTCCTGTTAACTAGAATCAAGAAGCCTAAATTCACTAACTAAGAACCCTAACTGTATTATTAACTAACTTTGTGTAGTTAGTTAATAACGGCTATATGACGTGTTGCTTTCTCATTTGCTCTGCTGACTGGGTGAAAATCAGCTCGGGTTCGAGTCCTGTTGGGCACACCAAATTAATAAACTCTACTAGGCTTTTAAGCTTTAGCTTTTTAAGGCCAAATATAATATAAGTACTACTATCAGAATATAATCTGATTGCATCATCAACAAATCTTTGAAAATATGGTGATGCTCTAAATTTTAAGCAGCCTGCCATGGAATATTTTAACTGATTTTGTTGTATTGATAATCCTTCAAGCAAGAATAACTAACTTTTCTGAACATCTCCTACTCTGGTAGCTCAAACAACATCTGTCTATCAATAATATTCCAGTGTCTAGTCTCCGATTCATTGAGATATCTTTGACAATTCATTGTGGTTTTACGGTATAGTATCAGTTTACACTAACAAAGGCAGCATATACTATTAAGGAATATGTCTTTGCGTCACTCATCTCGATCAAGAATGACGACAAGCTAAACAACAATGAAGCTGGCAGATTAACCAATTGAAGGTTCAGGTCAAAAGAATACAGAGTACATAAAGAATATGGAAACAAGAATGACCAGAAGCCAAACAACAATTAGCACAAACAATAATTGGTAAAAAAAAAAAAATTACAAATTACAAATACCTTAAATGCAGCTAAACAGGTAGAATGATAAGACAATTTCAACACACATGTATATATATATATATTAGAGGACCAACAACAGTAGAAGATCACACAATTAATAAAACAAGTAGATAAATAGTATGTTGAAATTGATAATTACAGAAATACCACCGATTATAGGGTCGAAAAGAACTTTGAAGAAGAGAATCAATCTCAGCCATCCCCAAAAAATCCATCGTCCATGGATTTGAGGAATTTGTTGGATTTATTTAACAATTTGTTTGTCCTTTGAAAGTACTCCAGCATCATTTCATATCATTTTTGTTGTCCTTTGTTGTAGATGGAAAGATCAATGGCTGTTAATTAATGAATTGGATGTCAATAGCACTCAATCGACGGCTGTAACTGGAGGAAACAGAAACGGGTCGGCGGATCCCGGCACACGTCGGCCCGTTTGACTGTACAACCCGTTAAATGTACAAGCTTCGAAGCAGATAGTACAAGTCTTTAGTGCAGTTTAGAGTGATGGTGGTGCATTTTAGAGAGCCTCCTTGGCTTTTTTATTCATTGTGTTAATATTAGCTCTCTGGAGCTGGAGCCTCCAACTGAAATTGCTCATGTAATAATTAACTCTTCAAAAGTCTTGACTTGACATTGTTATAATACTGTCAAATATTAGTTTCTTCAAGAGTCTTCAATACTTTTGTTATACTAGTATTATGTTACGTGCGTTGCACGTGATAAATTTTTGAATAAATTGTTAACGATATATACTACATATATCAAAATTTATATGGATGTGTAATTTTTCACATTAATCGAGTTCAATGTCAGTTCATGTGCAATTTGTAACTTCCTCGAAGAAAACATCAAAAAAGGGAAATTATACCATTGCACATGATTGATTTATAGTAATCAACAAAAACAAGTTTACAACCATTATAATTTATAAATATTTTACCAAATAATAATGAATTTAAAAAGGACATTTACTTATGCATAAAGTAATATTATATTGATATACTTAAGAGTACTATAGTATTGATATACTTAATTAAAGATATCCATATATGGATAATTGATATACTATATACCAATAAAAATATCTCATAGACTACATGCACTCACGTATACGTTAAAGCTTATTATTAAAATTCTTCATATGTAGAAATTCATAGATAACGATTTAATAAAAGAGAATGAAAATTATCTCACATGATAAACACTTCAAATGTTATAGTTTTTCATCACTAATAGATAACTGAGAAATACTATGAAATATTATTACCACTACTGGGTCATCGTTGCAGTAAATATATAAAGTTAAGCAAAAATATCTATATTTAAAAATATAATAAAGAAATCATTTACATAAGAACCTCTCTTTTAAAAGTGAGTTTGTTACTAACTAAAATAATTAATACTTTTTCAACTATATCTATCTATTTGTAGTATATATAGATGATGATTTTAAATCAAATAATATTATCCATAAAAGATTAAAGAAATTTACATTTTTTGGATTAACTCATATTTGTTACTAAGAATACGCATATGATAGTTCACCATTCTACTTAGTGTATTTTCTACGTAATACTAAATAACTACATTATATTAATATATGTGATGATGCATATGTGCAATACATAAAAATAGTAATTGACTATAATTTCAACGAGCCATAAAAGTACATACTAAAGATTTTGCAATTCATCTTTGAAAGAAGATTATGAGATTATGAGACACACTAAGACGAAGTTACATAACATGTTTTGGGCCTTAGATAGTATCAGGACTATAAGAACTTCATCTAATCGACTGTTATTATTTCTTCAAATATCTATTCATAAAGAAATATAAGCCATTCGCTAACGCTTCTCTTAGATAGTTCTCTTGTAAAACAGTTACCTTGATGTTTTATTCGTATAAAAAAGATAGTTAATCAAATCATAAAATCAATATAATTGTTCTTCTTATTTTTTGTTTTAAATTGATCTTCTATAATGAAAAGAACTATGACATTGATATAAAAAGAATGTAAAAAATCAATTTGAAGTCATCAATATGATTTTTAATACTAAAATAATACAAACATTATTACACTAAAATATAAGGGCTTTATTAATACATTCACATATAGTTGAATCTATAGTTGAAACTAATATTTTAATCATAAATTTAATATAATTGTTTTTTATATATAAATTAGCGATGAGAGTATGAGTGCGATGGTATTACACTTAACTATTACAATAAATTTTTAAGTAATACTCCCTCCGTTCTCTTTTAGTTGTCGTTCTAGCTTCAAATTTTTGTTTCTAAATAGTTGTCGTTTTAGCTTAATTAATTACAAATTTATATTTTCAATGTACCTTTTAATTACTTTTTACTTTGAATTTATCAAACAACCAATTATATAGTCTCAATTGATTGTAATTTTACATTTCCAATGTACTTTTTGACTCTCTTTTACTTTTTCTTAATCTATGTGCAAATGGCTAGAACGACAAGTAAAAGAGAACGGAGGGAGTATAAAATTAAAGTACATATGAGCTAAATTGTCAACAAGGTTTGAAATTATAAATAACCGAAGACCTCCTTTTTCAATAATAACTTTAATACAACTTGATGATTACTTTTCCTAAAATAAATAACGAATAAAATATATATATTAATCATGAAAATGTAAGGATCAAAATTCAAATAGAATTAGATATGTAATGGTAATAATGTTTTAAACTAATTGTAAGATTTATATGGTTTGATGACTACTTTTGCTAAAGTAAACTATGAATCTAACTTTTTTTACAAATTCATATGTCAATCATATATTATATATACAAAATTGAGTATATTGCATATAAGTCATATATATATATACATACAAATACATATTTTATTTAGCCTTATTTGAGTATCAATCATATGATTGAAAAATCTTATAAAGAAACAGCGAATTAAATAATTTACAATGAAAAGGTTGTATATGTTGATTCTAAAAGAAACTAAAGGGTCATATATAATTTCGCAAATTAACCCAAACATTTACTCCCTCTATCGCTAAATGATATACTCATCTACTTTTTTACGGTCTCCAAGACACGACTTAAAACATAAATATTTTTAATTTTACAAGTGTAAAAGTTATAAGAACTTGATATTTCAAAAATATATATTGAGACGAATCTAACAAGATCTCATATGACTATATTATTTCTTATCGAATAATAAAAGTTTACGGTCAAAACTTTCGAAGTTTGACCCAGAGTCAAAATGGCTCTATTAAAAAGGGATGGTGGGAGTAATTTATATTAACTTATATGAATTTAATTTATATTTTAGTAATAACAATTTTAACTTTTTAATTTGACTTTTGATCCTTATAATTTCATCATATATACATATATATATGTATGTATATATATCATTTTAATATATAATAAAAGAACACTCTTACAAAATTTAAAATAATATTACATGTAGATTGAGCTTACGATAACATTAAAGAGATATTTTCATAATATTCTTATTGAGTATTATATATCAAAGAAGACATATTATTATTTTATGCATAAATAAATTTATATAGAAAGAATATAAAAGTCATCAGTTAATTTTACATATCTCATCCATGTTTAATAATTAAATAATATTATATGAATGTATTTTTTGTTTTATATATAGATATATTAACCTTAGTATATATATTGATCATATTTCTAGTTTTTATTGTGAATGAACTAACGATAATTCATAAAAGTAAGTAAAGAACTATAATATAAAGAAAATCTTACATTGAGAAGTCTCAACAACAAACCAATATTCCTGATGATTGTTCAATTGTACATTGTATGTCCAAACCTGTAGATGAAAGATAAAAACGATGTTAGTTGATAAACAATAGAGAATTTGTGCAAATATGATTTTTTTTTTCTTAATCATCGATGTTAATGAAAATGGAACTGCTCGAACAAAAAAAATGAATTTTACTTTAGATGAAAGACAAGAAAAAATGATAATAGATTGAAGGATATAAATGAATGTTAAAAGTAAGGTAACTACAAGATATAGTGTTAAAACACTTTATTGAGTGTCATTATTTCTCAAAAACATTATTTATTCTCATTATTTTTTTAAATTAGATTTTTAATTGACATTATTACCAACTATATAGTGTAGTTTTAAAAGTTAAATGTTATCTTTAGTAATTGTTGTATCTTTTGAAGATCTTTCTACTAATTTTAACTTCTAACTATTGTTATAGTCGAATTTGAAATCTTATAAATATTTAATAATTTTTGCAACTTTTATGTCTAAATATTGCTTTTTGATCTCATAATATGCATATTGTCATATTTCATCTCTCAATATCAATTGATATTTTGTAATTAAATCATGTAAAAGAAATAGTTCTCCATATTATCATCTTTAGAGCTAAATATTATTTTGATAAATATGAATATTTTTACTTATTTTTTAGACTCTCGTGGAATATTAAAAACTATTTGAGCATTTAGGTTATGTCATTAATAAATTTAATGGAGAGCCTTATACTCTTGATGATGTGATTCTTATTGGCTCTTGAAATTCTCTATCTTGTTATTATCACAAAGATTGTTGAAAATATAGTTACTTGAATGTGCTATAAAATTGAAATTGTATTAGTTTAATTTGATTATATATGCTTAGTTTTATTTTGATATAATTATTATTAGAGAAAGTTGAATTGGCTCATCAAAGTGATGATACTAAAATTACACTAAATAATACATTTAGTTACATTTATTGTGTAAGAAATGATAACACTAATAACGGTAGTGATGCACCTTCTCTGAGTTATTTGCATTCGAATGAAATAATGTAGTTGTGGCCAATAATTAATGGATACAATTGGTTGAGATGAATTTTTCATTTTTCAAATAATCATTAATATTACTTCATAATGTACCCATCCCTTCAGCTTCTCATTAAAAGATACATATAATTGAAAAAATTAAATTAATAGTAATATATGAATGGGAAGAGTAAAATAGTCTTGACAAAATGTGGAAGAAACACCTAAGGGTGTTGGCTCTTTTATAAGTATTATAGATTATAGATTATTGAAAAATGCTAGCTTTTCGAGAGCCCTCAAATCAATTTTGTTTATATTATTGAAAAATATTAGCTCTGCTGGAGCCTTCGATAATTTTGTTACAATATTAGGAACTATTAGCTCTTCCGGAGCCTTCAATAATATACCTTTAGTTTTTTTTTTCGTTTGTATAGACTATGAATTTATTCAATTAAGTTGACCGAGATCAATAAATAATTTGTACATATAAAATTTATATGACAACAAATCAACAATCACCGCTTCAAGGGTGTGACACTTTATATATTTGACATCATTGGGTATAAAAATACCACAACCACTTTCAAAGTGACAATGTTATTCAATATGTAAGGTCCTTCTGGACCATTAATTGATCGTATGTATTTCAAAAACAAAGCATCTATATTGAAGTTTGTACTATTCAACTTATATGAGTCATTTAGTCTCATAAGTGATCCATAAGATATAAGGTATCTTATTTTCAATAATAGAAGGAGAGTGGATGACTAGTATTCTTTACTAGTAATCACAAAATTTTCTTCGTATTTCAATACATAGCCAAGTCTTCCATACTGATTGTGAGTAGAAACACTCGAATATTTTCACTAGTCTTGTCGATTAATTGTGAATATCAAATAATCTAGATATTTATTTTTTGAACGATTATCTTCTAGATTATTCTTTTGTGCCTTGATATCTAAAAATCAAGTTCATTTACTGATAAATCTCCGATATTTAGGTATTCGATAATCGTCTTGTGGATCGATTAATTTCAATATTATGTACAACGCATCATAGATAACAACATAAATAACATGCATAAAGATTATATATAATAAATCATAGTGATATTTAAATTATACATAAAAAGAAATGAGCTACCGTATGATAATTAATATGTAATACAATATGAGAATTACATGTACGGCCATATATAATTGACACATATGCTGTAAGCCATTAATTTACCGATAAATCTCCCAAATTTATGTATCACATTAATTTAGCTATAAACATTCAAGATTTAGGTTTTGATAGTCGTCTTTTGGATAGTGATATAATTATCACATTAATTTATAGATAAATCTTCGGGATTTATGTATTTGATAATCGTCTTCTTCACGGTGATATAATCATCACATTAGTTTACCTGTAAACAATCAAACATTTTTAACATGACAAAATTTCTAAACAATCAAATATATTGAAACAAAGGGAATATGTAAATTGAAGAGACTAGCAAAATCTTTGCATTTATATACCAATTGAAATATATGCATAATATGTACATTGTAATATTTTAAACGATATAGTAAAAAGGATCGGTTCATATACTTCCCGTCGTTGCTTATTAGATATGAAAGTGTCTTTCATACAAACCTCAATACCTTGAATGTAATCTCTACTACAAAATTAATACTCCCTCCATCCCAACTTGTATGTCCTGTTTTGACTTTTACGGTCTATGAGACACAACTTCAAACGTAAATATCTCTAATTTTATAAGCGTGAAAATTACAAAAAGTTGATATTTCAAAAAATATACAATGTAACGAATCTAACAAGATCCAATATGACTATATTATCTCTTATCGACTAATGAGAATTCATGGTCAAATTTTTTGAAATTTGACTCCCTAAATAGAAAGTGGACAAACAATTTGGGATGGAGGGAGTATTATATTTCAAACCCTCAGTTGATTAGAGTCTCGTGCTGATAATGTGTTATAAATAAAGTACACTATAGAGAATAAAACAAGATAAAGGGAGAAATGTTGTCTTATTGCCTTCTTTAAGTGTGTGTAAAACAATGTATAGAGGTCATCTATTTATAGGCTACTATAAAATACCAAGAGAAGTGAATTTACATTGCTAATTAAAGTCACTAATTAAAGGACATCCAAAAGACATTCATATTCATAACAATATTCACATTATAGTTTTTGTATTGTGGAGTTAATTAAAACATAAAAAACTATTAGTTTTGACAATTGAAAAGGAAATTTAAACTATGTTTTAGGATAGAGGTGATATCAATTCATTTTAACAAACTGCTAAAAAATAATATCTAATTTTTATAATTAACTAACTTAAAATGCAATGGACATATTGATTACTAATTAGAAGAAAGATACTTTTGAGGTGATTGTGGTTATAATCATTAATCAAATGGACTATAATATAGGTCGCGTTGTACACAATACTTCTTCTAGACTCAAAGGCTTAAGGAAATCTTTAAGGTCATTAAATTAGTGCTTTGTTAAATTTTGATGATTATGGCTAAAATATAATGTTTAAAAAGTAATATTGTAACTAACTAGATAAATTGACCAGCATTCCCTTTTCAACTAGTAATCACGCCTAAAGAAATGCTTAAGCTCATAAATCGAAAAATATATTTAAAATTTAGAATGGACATAACATAACGACAACAAGAGAAATTTTATATTCATTTCGCCTGTGATATCTTGTACAGTTTATCTTGAAAATAGATTCTACTGCTAATATGTCTTTTGTAAATGAGACGTTCAAACTTAAGACATTGACTTCCTATGGAAGTATGCACATTGCAGACGTTCAATGATTAACGGTTGCGGGTCTCATGCTAGAAAATAAAGAGTTGCAGCAAAATACAAAAATATTAATGAAATTGCAATGGACACAACATTGTCTGAACTAGTCCATGGCTTCAATAGTTGGTGCAAACCATCCAAGTTGGTCGATGATTTTCTTGATTCTCTCTTCTTGTCCCTTTGAATCCCCAAAAGCAGTAGTAAATGGATACACATAATTGACTTTTGTAGCCATAACTCTGTAAGCAACCACATGATCATCCTTCACCAAGAATTCCATAACATCTCTACCAAACGACCCTCCATCAACCTCAGCCTGAACAAACTTCCCATTTTCCGTATCCTCAAAAACTTGAATCTCGACGTTTTTTTGTGTTTCAAGAATTGCATTCTGTAATTGCTTCATGGCATCGTCAATTGTTAAAGAGTCCTCAGGTATCCTCCATGGGAATGTGGATGAAGTCGATTGCGGATTTGTTGTTATACAGCTTGGATTGACTGATGGGCATGCTCTGATTTTGCCATTTTTGTCGAGCCCTGTTGGTAACTTCTTCGATTGCGAAAAAGGGGTGGTTGGTAGCAATGAAGATGATGATGGTGATTGTGAGAAGTTGTTAAATGAAGGGATGGCTAAAGATGGGAGAGGAGTGTTTAGTAGTGCTAAACTTATTGCAATGCCTAGTGAAACTTGATTTGGAAGTGGACAATATTTTGGGATGGAAACTTGATTTGGAAGTGGACAACATTTTGGGATAGTTGAAGAACATAAGAATGTAAGAACATGGTTGTGGAATTTTAACATCATGTTTTTTCAACTTGTAAGAAGATCATATTCATTGGTCTTGAGTAGTGCATAATTTACTTGTGTTGGAGATAAGATGGAAGAAAATATCTATAGGATTGAGGCCTCAAGATAGCTACGTGTCCATTTCCAATGCCTAAGAAAACTTCCCATCATGTGAGGTAAGGAAAATTATCTCACCTAGCAGCGGGTGTACATTAGATGCCTGTACGAATTGATATTTTGTTTAGTTAATATTCGTTTATTCAAAAAAGTAATTGATAATGTGTATCTTAACAATGAGAAAATTATCTCACCTAGCAGCGGGTGTATATTGGATTTGTTGGTTTTCCTTACACTTGGTGCAATAATTTTATTTCTCCGCATTCTACCAGAGCAAGATTAGATAGATGTCTTGCTAGCAAAAATTGGAGTAATTTATTTCCAGGATCAAGTTTAACTCATTTATCATCTAATTACTCTGATCACTTACCGCTTCGATTAGATCTGGGGTCCCAACAGAAAGTTAAGTCCAAAACCAGATTCCGGTTCGAAGAGGGATGGTGTCTGTATGATGATACTGAGAGAGTAGTTGAAGAGGGCTGGAATAAGAATCGGGTGGCTAATCCTGGTCACCAAGTGTTCGAAGGAATCCGTAATACACGGTTGGGCCTCTTGAAATGGAAACGGGAGGTCTTAGGGTCTGTCCCCCGGGCCATCCAGGACAAACAGACGGAGCTGGAGACCCTTCAGCAAGGGGTAATCACAACTACCTCTAAGGGACAGGCTTGTGTGCTTGCCAAAGATATTGACAAATTGCGTGAAACCAATGACATTTATTGGTGTCAACGCTCTCGCAACCTCTGGCGGGTCAAAGGAGACCGCAACACGACGTATTTTCATGCTCAGGCGGCTGAACGTGGCAGACTTAATGTCGTCTCTGAGCTACAGAATGAGAGGGGGATCTGGATTAGGGATGCTGAGGGCATTCAACAGCTGGCGGTATCTTTTTATCAAGCCCTATTCACATCTCAAACCAATCAGGTTGTTCCCCAAACCTTGCAGCCGGTTGGGATCTTAACTGATAGGGACAAGGAATGGCTTCGGCTGGCCTTCTCGGCTGAGGAGATTAAGCAGAGTTTGTTTTCTATGGAGGGATCTAAGTCCCGGGACCTGATGGTATGCCTGCTGCTTTCTTTAAGCACTACTGGAGTATAGTAGGCGAAGATATCATAAATATGGGACTGCAAGCATTAAATCAGGGGTTCATCCCACATAAGTGGAACTTCACCCTGATTACATTGATCCCCAAGGTTCCGAAACCTATCAGTATGACTCAATTTAGACCGATAGCTCTGTGTAATACAGGAGTAAAGATAATAGCAAAAGCCATCTCTATGCGTCTAAAAAGAGTATTGCCATCAATTATCTCAGAGTCTCAAAGTGCTTTTATGCCAGGTAGACTCATCACAGATAACATCCTATTGGCATATGAGCTTCACCATACCATAAAAAAGAGGAAACGGGGCAAGGAGGGACTCATGTCTATCAAACTTGATATGCTCAAAGCATACGATCGAATAGAATGGTCTTTCCTTCGAGCTATGATGGTCAAGTTAGGATTCGACGACCATTTAATCAGAATTATTATGAACCATGTGGAGAGTGTAACTTATTCCTTACTAGTGAATGGAGATCAAGTTGGATACATCAAGCCCGGGAGGGGCTTGCGGCAAGGGGACCCCTTATCCCCTTATTTATTCATCATTTGCACGGAGGGGCTTATAGCACTATTAAAGGAAGCCACCAATAGAGGACAATTACATGGGATCAAGTATGGGGGATTAGATGCTATTACCCACTTAATGTTCGCAGATGATACGTTGTTAGTTGGCCGGGCAACCATTGAGGAAGCCAGATGTTTTGTAGAGGTCTTACACAAGTATGAGATGTGGTCGGGCCAACTTGTCAGCCCCCAGAAATCGACAGTTCTATTTAGCCCCTGTGTTCCAAGGGATACCAGAAAGGCTATTTCGGATGTGTTACGCATTCCGGAAGTAGCCTCGCATGGCAATTACCTGGGTCTTCCGTCCACCATTGGCCTCTCCAAAAAGGAGACTTTTACCTTTATTCTGGATAAGATAAAGGCCAAGGTTGACAACTGGAAGCCCAGGCTCTTATCTATGGCGGGGAGGGAGATTTTTATTACATCAGTTTTACAAGCCGTGCCAGTCTATGCTATGAGTTGTTTCAGGCTGCATATACAATTATGCACTGAAATCAACTCGGTTCTGTCAAACTACTGGTGGGGTAGGGATGCTAATAATAAACAAAAAATACATTGGCAATCTTGGGAATCTATGTGCAAAAGGAAAGAAGAGGGGGGCCTCCGTTTTCGTGACTTGGGGTGCTTCAATCAAGCACTCCTATGCAAACAATTGTGGCGCCTGGTGTCACGTCCGGACTCGCTTCTGTCTAGAGTCTTCAAGGAGAAATATCACCCTCAGTCGTCTTTGTGGGAAGCATCACTGGGTCAATCTCCGAGTTACTCATGGCGGAGCATCTTATCAGTACGGGACCTCGCATACAAAGGAATCAATTGGGAATTAGGTGATGGGTCCGAGATATCAGTATGGCATCACAGATGGGTTAACCACACAAGTTCGAATCAGATTATCACACCCATAAACACAGATTACCCGAATTTAACAGTGGCAGAATTGATTGATAATGAAATTGGCGTTTGGCAAACAGATCGAGTAAATGCATTGTTTTATCCTATAGATGCAGAGCAAATCTTACAAATGCCATTAACCCGATTAGATGGAAAGGACAGACCAGTATGGCGATTGGACAAACATGGAATTTTCACAGCCAAATCAGCCTACAATTTTATCATGGAGCAAAAAGCTGAACAAACATCAAGACCATCTACAAGTATGCATCAGGACACTATTTTCAAACAGATCTGGGCTCTTAAGCTTCCTTCAAAAATAAAACACTTTGTTTTTAGGGCATGTCACAATCGACTTCCCACAAAAGCGAATCTACTCCAAAGGAAAGCTACCATAAATCCCAAGTGTCTATTTTGCAAAAATCACACAGAGGATGACATGCATGTGTTTTTAAATTGTACATATGCAAAAGAAATCACATCTACCCTAAAAATTGAAGTCATACAACAGCCTTTGCAGGATTTTAAGGATCTTTTCAGATTTATGAAGCATAGATTACCTCCGGATAAGTTCAATCGATGGGTTGTGTGCACCTGGGATTTATGGCATCAACGGAACAACATTCTTTGGGACCAGGAGGTGAGAACACCGGAGGAAGTGGTGTGTTTCAGTGACATCTTCTTGGTTAGGGAGCAGTCGGCAAGCTCCTCCTTATTGAGCTCAAAACCTCCATGCGTGGGCTCGGCTACCTAACCCTCCTTCAGTGAAGGGAATTCTCTCAGAAATTTGGAAGAATCATCACTGGGATCTCCAGCTTCATTCTGGGAAGGTAGGAAGTTCGAGAGGTTTAGAAGTTTTCAGGGGGGACTGTTGGAACTCCTGAGAAGGAACTATAAAGAAGTGAAAGAGGCACTTGAGTTAAATGAAGTGGCTTAGGGTTATACATAGCTTTTATAGTGTGTAGTTAGGGCTGCTTATATTTGTTGAAGTGGGCTTTGGTTAGACGGTTTGGGTCGGGGCTCATGGGCTGATTTCTCAATCGAGTTGTTGTTTGCTGTGCCCTGATATGGACAAAATGTATTAGTTCGATGTTTATTAATATATCGCTTTTTCACAAAAAAAAAAGGATATGGTTATTAAAATTTTCAATTAAAACTTTGATTTGATTATTGTAACTTTTTGTTGGATAAGTGTAATGGCTCAAGGGCCTTAACGATTTATGAGTAATGATATGGTTTAATTATATAAGAAAAATAATGATAAATTTTTACAATAATTTACGTTAAGCAACAATAATGGAATTAGTTAAATAAATCTAATTGATATATTTTCTATAAAAAGTTAAAAAATGTAAATATGAGAATAATTTTTTTAGTTATCCCAGATAATTAAGAATGGTTTTATAGGTCTTATTAAAATAACTATCAACTAAGATATGTTAGTGTGTTTTTAAATTAGGGATGATAATTTTTATTTGATATATTCTACATTTTGTATAATTTTGGCCCCTACTAATATTGTCAAGTGGAACTAATATAATAATAAGGACAAACTTAAAATAATATATTATATGTAATTTTCAATTCTTCTTTTCCAATTAAATATAGAGTTGATATCATTTCTTATGAGTGTCTACGAAGACGATCCCACACCATTACAAGTTTTGGTCGGACGAAAATGTAAATTGTTTCGAATCTTTCACGATACAATTGAGAGGAAATAATTGCAAACTTGGTCCCAGATAGTGGAACGTAGTTGTACTATAGTCCCAGATAGTTACAATGTTGCAGATTAGTCCCTAAAATTGACACAAATGTTGCAATATAGTCCTCCAAAGTAACAATAATTGTTGTAATATAATCCCCGAAAAATAGGGACTAATGTGAAACGATTATCACTATTAGGGACTGTATTGCATTACTTGAGCCACTTTCGAGAACTAATCTACAAAAATATAACTATTTGGAACTAAAGTGCAATTATTATAGTTTAAAGGTTAGTAATAGAACAATGCAATTTAGTAGTATGTAGTTCTATTTTTATGGATGTATGAATTGATTTATCAATCAAAATAACACACTTCAACCTACTTAGTCTATCACTAACTGTCCATTTGTCCTAATATTTCGTGAAGTACCAAATATTACTAACCTTGCTCCCATACAGAAACGGCCTTGTGTTATTGGGCGGCTTCGACCTCCCCTTGGCAAAGGAAGTCCGATTATATTACCTTCCTTAGTTTTGTATACGATTAACATATTTGGCAGTTAAATACAAAAGGCTCTTGCTAGTGACCAAAAGGTTCTGGGTTCGATTTTCATCTTATCGCTAAGTTTCATAAAAAAAGAAAAAGAACTTAAACGACAAATTTGGGTTGAAAGTGAATGTCGGTAATTAATATGAGGGTAAAAGGCCCTATTGCCCATCAAAATTTCGCCCATGACCACAACATATTCACTCTGTAAGTCTGTTTAAAATTCACCCCATTCCGTCTGTTGACTAACGTTGACCGTTATCTCATCTATATTTAGATGAAATTGTGAATAACTTTTTTTTTTGATAAGTAATACATATCATTAATCAAGTTTTGTTTGATTCAAAGAACCAATACAATTTGAATCCAAAAAATTACAATTGCTCATATCATTGAAAGCAGGAATAAAAACATCTTTAAGGTTTTGGAAGCAACCAATGTTGGTGGGGTTCCAAATAATGTTGTAACAATTTCTATGGTCCTACTCGAGTAAAACGTTAATCTCGTTCTTCTGAGAGAGCATGTGATGCATCCTTGATCAAACCTATGTCATGAAGCAGTCAGTAAAAATAAAGATAGTATGGTGATTCAGATTCTTTGCAAGGAGGAGGGCCGAATAGGAAAGAGTTGTGCTAGAGTCATCTCTATAGACACATGAACCTTTCAATGAAGTAAGCTTCCCATAAACCGTCATGTTAATGTGTGAATAACTTATTAAACGTGGGTTCAAGAGTGAATGAGTTATTAAATGTGGGTCAAATAGGGAATAATTATTAAATGTGGTATTGTTATTATATTACTCAAACATTTAGGGTCAAAAACCAATAATACAACATTTAAAATCTATGCACAATTGAATTAATACCTAAATTGAAATGCCCAAACCTAATTAAATCTACTTTCACTGTTTCACTCCTCTTAAATAAAGTAAACATTTCACACGAATTCTCTTCTAAGTCCCTCTGTTCTAATTAATATTGAGTATGATCTCATAATCTATTTGAATTCACATAAGAAAAATTGTATAATGGAAGTCCGTCGACGATCAATGAAGCACAAATCCAAAGCCAACGAACCCCTAAACCCCTCAATTTCCATATGATGCTCTTCCTCTTCCTTTGTATTTAACATATAGTTTGTTTATGCAATGATTTTTTCAATCATGTACTTTCTTTTTGGGCGGTGGCGAAAAGATCAGAATTAGAACCCGTAAAATTAATTTTTTGTCCCAATTGGTGCTAAAAATGGAACTCCACAACCCTAATTGGGGTGATGAAAAAAAAGGAATTTTGGCTGGAGATGGTTATGGAGTTTCATTTTGGCATCAATTAGGGCAAAAAAATCAACATTAAATATTTAAAATTATATTTTTACCTCAATTTTAACTCTTAAACCTGAAATGTTAACGTAAAACTTGACATGGGGACTAAAGTGCAACTTTTTGACCACTTTCGGGGACTAACGTGCAACTGTGTAACTTTTAGGGACCAAAGTGCAACTCGATCATACTATCAGAGAACCATTTCAGCAATTTTCTCTTTCTTGTGTTGCTGCGTTCGTGTATTTGTTGGGTTTTTTCTGGATCGATTTTGTTCAGAGTATGTTCTCTAGGCCGAATCATGAGCCGTGGGATGTCGAATTGGATAGCGTTATTCCCAGACTCGTTTTGGTTGTTGAATTAGGGTTCATCGATTTTGCTTATTTTAATATTTACAATGACTTGCAGACAAAGGGGACGCTAAAGATTCGATCTTTTAGAGAGATTCTACAGAAGATGTTGATTAGTGCTGCATTTAGCAATAAATCCCACTCGAGTAATATTTATATGCTAACTCATTAGATATGAGCATATGCTCATATAGGGCCAAATTAGTCAAAGAACCCAAAAATAAAAAAATGCCACGCGCCCCACACATCATCAAAAGCACTACCCCCACCACCCACCCCCCAACCCCCACTACGCATTAACTGCTAACTGCTGCTAAAATCTCTAGGATTCTTCCAAATAAAGCTTCATCCAAATCCCATAAAAAATGCTGATTTGTTATTTCAAATCCCAAAAAGTGTTAGAAATAATGATCGAAAGTATAACAATGTGAATTAGTGAACCCAGAAATTGCAAACGAAATAAAACTAGAATAAACTTATCGGTTTAAGCTGCGCCGTGGTATGGAAGCCACTGACTTGAAAGCTTTATCGACACGACCTCGGTGGTAATCGTAAATGTCGGAAGCTCCCCAAGGTTAACACAGCAGCTGCGAGACACGTCCACTCGTGGCTCACAACTTTGGAACTTGCAATAATTCTTTACCCAGGAATAGAAGAAGAAGGCTTGATGGTTTCTAGTTTTTCTGGTATCTCAAATGTGTGGCTATGTGTTTCTATTTATAGCTGAACACAATAACTAACATAGCTATTGTAGCTAGAGAAAACCGACGCGCATTTAATGGACCAATAAACCAAAAGTTATGGTTACATTTGACTAAGTCAAAGTAACCGTCGTATGCTGAATAACAGAATTACGAGGAGGAAGTTACTGAATGTTAGGAGAATAAATTGGTTTAAATGGGTTCGACTAACCTCCAATTGACTTGGTCAAAGGACCGTTAGTCTAGGTTAACAACAAATGATTGGCTTTATGAGCCTTTATTCCAACAATCCCCCACAAAAGGCGAAGAAAGACAAACGAAGAAAATCCTGGGTAAAGGAAAGTTTGGATACTTAAGTGTCAATATCTTTCGATTTGAATTGACACGTAGTGAAGTGAGGCAACAACTTTCATTCAATAAGTGAATTTCTCTTGAACTTGTTGAAATTCAGTTGAGACCCCCACAACACATATCATACCTTCAAAATCATGCAAGTTCCGCGATACAACACAAACGCATATAATGGCCATGCGTACACCTCGGGTCTAATGAGCGCTCTAGGAAGACGTGCCCAAGTCTTTCATAGATGGCGGCCTCACCATCACACTCACGTAGGTAACTCTTTTTTTTTTTTTGGTAACTTAGCGATGAATATTATAAAAATAAATAGTACAGGGTGCGGCAAATAGGCCGCAATAGAAGGGCATCAACAGCCCAATACAATCGGAAGCTCACTTAAGGCCCATCCCAACTATACGGATGGCCCGAGCACTAGACAGCCCAAACGGCCAAATTAAAAGAAGCCCTATAGGAGAATTAGGGCAACATGGAGTATAAATGCTTGGGAATCAACCTAACTACTTCATTTAAGGGTATTTCCTTACATCTGCCTCTTCCTGAGGAGATGAAAAGCCAAACGACTCTTTTGCCATTTCTTCGCCATGCGTTTATCAGAGCCAAACTACTATCCCTTCCACTTCTCTTAACACTTGGTCTTCTCCACCAAGATCGGTTAGTTGGTTCGATTCCTTGGAATCAGAGAAGTCAACCGGTTTAACTCTTCTGGAGCATTTCTATAATTGTAGAAGAAGGTCTCCGACGCCCGAGCTACTTCCTCCGGTGTCTGTCCTTGTTCGGTTCTCACAGCTTTGTTTCTCTGGTACCATATGTGCCACAAGCTTATCAACCACACATACAGCTTTTGAGGAGGTAAAGTTTTCCATCTCAATTCGAGCAAGTCTCGAAAATCTCTGCATTTGTCTCTTTCCGGGTTGATTTGTAAATGATATTCTGTTGCTTGAGTGTATTGACATGTTTGAAACACATGCATGGCTGATTCATTGTTGAGATGACATAGGTAGCATAAATCGTGAACTGGAACTTTCCGTTTGATAAGATTATCTATTGTTGGGAGATTATTGTTAATTAATCTCCAAACGAAGTGTTTAATCTTTCCTGGTAGTTGCATGTTCCAAAACTTTTTGTAAAATAGGCCGGTATGCTCTCTATGATGTGCACTCTGAGGAGAAATCCCTATTTGAGTAATGTACGCATTATATGCTGATTTCACCGTGAACCGACCATTGGCCGTGTTTGGCCACTTCGGCTGATCTGCTCTGTGTAGGTTCAACAAAGGGATTTTTATAATTTCCTGCACATCTATGTCTAGTAAATGCGCCTTGAGTGAATCTAAGTCCCAGACCCCAATAATCGGATCTATAAAATGTGATATTGTCATTTTGTTGGGCGTCCTTTTGGTGGTACTGTTCCCCTTGGTTGTTGTATTGACAGGATGTGGACTTGCTGTATATGGACGCTTTGACCATGTGTGTTGGACCCATTTATGTTGCCAGGTATGTATATCTTCTCCGTTTCCTATATCCCATTCAATTATTTGTCCCATTTCCTCTCTAACCTTTAACATACATCGCCATATGTAGCTTGGATTGGCGCCTGGCTGTGCGTCCCAAAATGATGTTGTCGGGAAATAGCGGCTCTTATACACCTTGGCCAACTGACAGTCAGGCTGTGAGACTAACTTCCAGACTTGTTTGCTAAGAAGGGCAATATTGAACGCCCTGAGGTCTCTGAAGCCGAGCCCACCCTGTTCTTTCGGCTTACATAGTTGTTTCCATGACGCCCAATGTATCCCTTTTGTATTCTTTTCATTATTGCCCCACCAATAGTTCGATAAAATTGAGTCTATCTTGTTGCAAATGTATTTAGGCAACAAGAAGACCTGCATTGTATACGTAGGGATGGACTGTAACACTGACTTAATGAAAATTTCTTTACCTGCCTTAGATAATAGCCTGGATTTCCAACTGTCGACCTTGTGTTGCACCTTGGTGACTAAGGACGAGAAGATTTCTCGTTTGGAAGTTCCCAAGGATGTTGGAAGTCCCAGGTATTTACCATGAGAGTCGACTTCGGGCATTCCTAAAATACCCGATATTGACGCTCTGGTAGCACTCGGGGTATTCGGGCTGAACTGAATGGCAGATTTCTGTGGATTCACCAGTTGTCCCGACCACGCCTCATATTGGGCCAGAACCTTTTTGAAGTTGAGGGCCTCTTTCTCGTTAGCTTGTCCAAGTAATAGGGTATCGTCCGCGAACATAAGATGGGTAAAGGTTGCCGTGTTCTGTCCCAATCGAATACCCTGGATATCCCCATTAATGCCTGCTTCATTAAGAAGGCTTATCAGCCCCTCCGTGCATATAATGAAAAGATAGGGGGATAGTGGATCTCCTTGACGTAGTCCTCTCCCCGGATGGAAATACTTTGATTGCGCCCCATTGATTGTTACTGCATATGTGACTGTCTCCACATATTCCATTATCATATTGACCCAACGATAGCCCAAGCCTAACTTAAGAAGCATTGCTTTCAGGAAGCCCCACTCAATTCGGTCATACGCCTTCATCATGTCGAGCTTGACCGACATAAAACATTCCTTCCCCTTCTTCTTATGTTTTATAAGGTGATGTAATTCATAAGAAAGGAGGACATTATCAGTGATGAACCTATTTGGCACAAAAGCGCTCTGGGTTTCTGAGATAATTGTGGGAAGACATTTCTTCAGCCGATTGGCTAATACCTTAGCAATAACCTTTGCCACAGTATTACATAACGCTATAGGCCTAAATTGACTCATATGAGTAGGTGAGGGGACCTTAGGGATTAGAGTGATCAGCGTGAAGTTGAATTTCCTCAGAAGGACCCCATTGTTTAGGAAATTCAATATCATAGCTGTGAGATCCTCCCCCACTATGGCCCAATATGATTTGAAAAACGCACTAGACATCCCATCTGGTCCTGGGGATTTGTTCCCATTGATTGCGAACAGCCCCTCCTTAACTTCCGCAGCCCCAAATTGGTTGTTCAGTTGACGTACCTGGCCCGTAGACAGACATTTCGTCGTTATCTGATCCAGGTTAATCACTGGGGCAGAGCTTTCTGATGAGAAGAGCTTGGTGTAGTAAGACAGAGCCAAATTCTTGATATCCTCCTCTCCTGAGACTATTGAATGATTATCGTCTCTCAGCTCCAACACTTGACTCTGTTTACCCTTCTGGACTGCTATAGCATGGAAATATCCCGTGTTTCTATCCCCTTTAACTCTCCATTCCACTCTCGATCTCTGACGCCAATAGGTGTCATGTGTATCTCGGAGTGTATCAACCTCCTGGGCCAGCTGCACTGCTCTACGCTTTGTGTCCATCGTTATTATTCCTTGATTAAGGACGTCCAATTCCGCCTGCTTGGTCTGTATGAGCTGTGGTACATTACCCAGCTTCTCTCTTTTCCATTGTAGAAGTCCCAACCTACTATTCTGGATGGCTTTGAAAACCCGTTGGCCCGGGTCAATGCACCTCTCTTTATCCCATGACTGTTGCACTACCTCGTGTGTGTCGGGATAGTTACTCCAGCTTGATTCAAATCGAAATCGGGGTTTGTGTTTCAAACAACTTTGCACATGAACCCCTTTCTCAATCCAAAGTGGCACGTGGTCTGAAGTATTGGTAGACAGATGTGTCAGTTTTGCATTCGGGAACCTTTTGATCCATTCATTCTGGGCAAGGCCACGGTCTAGCCTAGCTCTTGTGGAGTAGGGGGAGATAAAGTTATTACACCAAGTGAAAGGATAACCGGAATATCCTAAATCAATTAATCCACAGTCTTGGACCACATGGCTAAAGTTATCAATTTGCCATTGTGGCCGAGAGCGTCTAGAGGATACATGCTCATAAGAAAATAAAATTTCATTAAAATCGCCGACAAACATGGTAGGAAGATTACATTTGGAATTTAAATATCTAAGTAATAACCACGACAGTTTCCTCTTTCCTAGCTCATGGTGGCCATAAAAGCCTATAAATCGCCAAGGATCCATGTTCGATTCTTTGATTATCGCCTCAATATGATGTGAGGAGTATGATATGACCTCCACATCTAATTGTCGGTTCCATAATAAAGCTATGCCCCCTTTCCTACCGTTCGCCTCCACACCAAGCGCTTGCGGTAGGTTTATTTGCATTTGTACAGACTGCAACTCGGACTTCCTCAACTTAGTCTCGATAAGAAATACTATGCTCGGCTTCTTCTTTCGCACTAGGTCCGCTAGTGCTCGAACTGCTCGGGGGTGTCCCAAACCCCGGCAGTTCCATGAAAGGATACTCATTGGGATCGGCTAGGCTGCTGAGCAGCCTTAGCCGTGTCTTGCCCCGGCTCGAAGACACCAAATCCGTGGCTTGGAAATGGGTGTTTCTTGCTCGGAGCACCCTTATTTTCATGGCTGTAAGGGTGATGCCTCTTCTTTGTCGGGGTCTTGATGATCATAGGCTCCTTTCCCTTCCTATGCCTATGATTTCCTCCTCCCTTAGCACTGTCGACTTCCGTGACATTAAAAAAGGAGAGTGCTTCATCAAAAGTCCCCTGTTCCTTATGCATATCCACCAACTGTGATCCTCCTTCTCTTGTGTTGGCAATCCCAGGATAGTCCAGTCCTCCCTCTTTATTTTTCTCATCCTTAGTAAAATTAGTATCTTTGAAAGCAGAGTGAGGTTCCTGATTTATAGCACTTTGAATGTCTTGAATGTTGACATTAATGTTAGGAGAGCCGTTATCCCTAATAGAAATGTGGATCGGAGTTTGAGTTGGGGTATTAACTTCTTGCGTTGAATGTTGACCACCAAATCCCGTAACAGTTTTCTCAGTCAAATATTCATTAGTGTCAGTCAAGGCATTGTATTGAATTGTCTTAAAAGGCAAATTCGAATTCGACCCATTATTAGCATTAATTATGTCACCAGTCATTAATGCCATTCCTTTCCCAAAGATTTCCACCGTATCGGTGTTGTTGCCCGTCTCCGATGCAACTGTGGCCGCCAGACTCCCGCCCGTAAGGGACTCAAAGCCTGGGGGGCATCGTGGTGATGGTGTCTGATAGTTGATCCTCGGCCTGGTTGGGGGATCCATGTCTTCATATAAGCTAAACAGCACCCATGACTTCTCCATAGGGGCCTTTATTGACATCTTAAACTGGTGGTTTTTGGTCGGGTCTGCCCCCTCCGGTAGTTTCGGACAATGCTTCACCCAATGCCCCATGAATCCACAAAACAAGCAAAAGTTCGGTAGGCGTTCATAGGCAATTTGTCCGGTCAGAATCGCGTCTTCAAGCTCAAAGTTTATTTGCCTTCGCAATGGTTTAAGGATCGAGATAGGGGTCCTCAATCGGAAGAACTTCTGTCCATCCATGTTCTTCCTTATCTCAATAGTCTCACACCCTTCAAAAGCCGCCACAATCTTGCAAGCTACCTCCCGTGTATAGTACTCCTCACTGAGTCTCCTGATTTGAATCCAAAAGACACTGTCATCAAAGTTGAGGCTGGACGGGTCACATCCTTGAGTCCATTCCCGGAAAATTATGAGTTGATTCTCATAACACCAAGGTCCTCCCTTAATTACACGTAATTTTTCTTGCAGATTGGGAAAGAAAATATGTAACAAGGAGTCATTCAGTTTCGTGATTTGGACATCCTTGCAATTCCATGCTTTGGACATTGCGAGAAAAAAGTTCTTCATATTGAGGGCTCCCCCCTTCAGTGAATGGAGTTTAGCGTAAAGGCTAGCTTCACACTCCTTCACACCTTCGAACACATCATCTCTGTCAAGCCTAATAGGCCGAGTCTCCTCCTCGGTCAGAGTACACGATTGAAGATGTTGGATGAGAATGGAATCCATGACCAAAAGGAAGAGAAAGAATTGCTTAGTAATGAATTGAAAGGAGAATGCTGAGATGTTGTGAAACCTCCTAGCCTTCTCCACGCTTAAATAGCAGATTGTATAACACCATTGTCGTCTCTGATTCCTTGATGTTAGCCTCCGATTGATATCATTATTGCGATGATAAATGTATAAACCATCCCGATTGGTTAGTACCTTCGTCATTGTGAGTGAAATGTGGGTTGAATGAATAATCTTAATATGGCAAATTGACAGGATATATTCGGAATTGATTATTCCAGTACCGGATTCAATAACACTAAATGTCATTGAGGAAGAAGAAAAGGAATTAGGAGTGAAATCCTCCTGACCAAGAGAAAGTCTAGAGAGAAAGTCTAGAGAGAAAGTCTAGAGAGGAATTAGTGCGTCTCAATAGCACTATCTCTTAGTTATTAAGGACATATAGTCCACCCTGTTATCGAGATCGATATCCATCAAGTGTGTCACCACCAAAAACTGGCTATGGAATGTCGTAGACAGTGTCCATCAAGTGCACCACACCACCAAATAACGGCTATGAATATCACAATCAACATCCATCAAGTGTGTCACCACCAGAAAACTGGCTATGGAATGTCGTAGACAACGTCCATCAAGTGCACCACACCACCAAATAAATGGCTATGAATATCACAATCATCATCCATCAAGTGCGTCTCAAAGCACCACCAAAGAACTGGCTATGGATATCAAAATCAACATCCATCAAGTGCGTCTCAAAGCACCACCAAATAACTGGCTATGGATATGATAAAGCACTACAACACACCATAGGAATGAGAAGGTAGTGCATCAAGAATCATGTGGCTTAGTTTGACCACTAAAGGGTATCCACCACACTATTCCGACTCAAGGGCATTAGCTCATTCCCCTCGACGTATCAAGGACCATCGTCCTTGTCAACCCTTTGATAAGAGGTCTGCAACATTTCTCTTGGACTT
The DNA here is from genome assembly GCA_003412495.2 of Echium plantagineum. Classification (NCBI taxonomy): domain Eukaryota; kingdom Viridiplantae; phylum Streptophyta; class Magnoliopsida; order Boraginales; family Boraginaceae; genus Echium; species Echium plantagineum. Next base: position 35,426,073 of record CM016561.1, on the reverse strand, counting down.
CACATAGTCTAGAGAAATTACTTCATTTTTTAGGAGTTGTCTAACGACACTATGCCTAATTCGAATGTGTCATTTCGTTCCATTATTAAAATTATTCTTAGCAACTCCAATAGTTGCCTAAGAATCACAATGAAGAGAAACTAATATTTGTAGTTTCCCCCACAATGGCATATCTGACAATATGTTCTTTAACCAATCTGCCTCTTGTCCAGCTAACTCAAGAGCAATAAATTCATATTCCATGGTGCAGCGCGCTATGCAAGTTCGTTTAGCAGATTTCCACAAAATAGCGCCACCACCCATGGTAACCACATACCCGCTAGTTGAACTGATTTCATCATCACATTAATAGTTCCTTCCAAGTACTTTAGTAAACGATGAAGGGCATCCCAAAAGATTCTTCATGTCCTAGTGATTAATCTAATGTCACAAGACATTTACCTGATTACCAAATTAATCAATTCCATGATAAATGTGAACTTCATTTCCTTTCAAGTTACCACATTTTATTGGTTAAATTTCATGCAATCTTGAAATCACATTTTTCATTTATAACCATTCATATCACTGTAAGACATATATGCCCCCACATTTCAATGAGCCAATTAATTTTTTGAAATATTTTTGCTATTCTCTATGACTTGGCTTACCTTGAAATGTGTATTTGATTCACAAAATGATTTGAGCATTAAATCTCACAATCCTCGACATCCAAAATATTTTGAATGTCTTTTATTCAAATTCCATACTTCCATATCAGTTATACTGAAGATGTGTCCCAACTTTGTACCTCATACTTTGAAAAGTAGGAGGTAGTATAGGGTTTCAAAACTATCACCATAAGATAGGTCGCGAGTACTCATCATCAATCTCTTTGAATTATCCAAAGTTATCATATACACACTTATGAATAACTCATAAATGCAACTTTCAAAACTTTGACAGTCAAGATGTGCAAAGTGTTTTCATGATACAATTTATCCCTCATTTCTTTTCTTACTCCTGCTTTCACAATAAGGACCTTTTTCCCATAAATAGTTTATCAACAAATAATTACAAAATTTGTCCAACTTATTTGCATAACAAAATCTAGGTCCAAGTTTTAACAACATGACCTATATCAACAAAACTTGTTTTTCCCATGCCTTAACATTCGTAGAGGTTGTTTATTAAACCATCTATATCACTCTCATTTAAGAGATTATTTGGCAACATCGTACTAGTCTATCAATCACTTTATGAGGCAACATCGTACTAGTCACTTCATTAAGTGTTTACTAGTAATAATTTGTTGAACGAACTTTAATCTCACATATACAAAATGGTCTCTTTTTTTTCCTTTAGTCGCATGATTGATTTCTCAAAATCAAATCAAGTTAATCAATCACATGAAAATTGTGTACTCTCCCTCATCTTGGAGTTACACTAATTATGTGAAGTATATTGTCACATAATCTTAATAGAAAAGCAAGTTTTTCTCATTTTCCATTAACCATTCATCTCATTTGGAGTTTCAAACTCACATTTAACACAAAATTATGTTAAATTATTACTTATATGGTATAACTTTCATAAGCTATTAAGCTCACTTCCGAATCTAAAGTAGGTTCAATAATTGCATCAAGACATTAAGTCTCATATATCTCTTTGACAATTTTACATGCCAAATTAAAACATTTCAATTTTCTTTTTTTTCCTTTTTTTTTTCTACTACTATCCATGAACTCCCACATTTCTACTTGTCCTTTGAAACATTTGTCCGACCAGTTGGACGACATCGTATATGTCACACAAAGAACCTCCATATATATATATATATATGGACAACACCGTATATATCAAGTGTTTACAATTCGTCCTTACCCCCTTTGGTGCTTAGGATCGTGTAAGGTGTTTGTCTCCCAAGATAAAATGATCCAAGTGTAGCCTTAGAAGCACTCTAAGCCTTACTTCGAACAACTCCAGAGCATGTACTATCATAGAATAATACCACAAGCAAACATTATTATACTTCTATATATAAAGCTTTCAAATTGTTAGAAATAATGATCGAAAGTATAACAATGTGAATTAGTGAACCCAGAAATTGCAAACGAAATAAAACTAGAATAAACTTATCGGTTTAAGCTGCGCCGTGGTATGGAAGCCACTGACTTGAAAGCTTTATCGACACGACCTCGGTGGTAATCGTAAATGTCGGAAGCTCCCCAAGGTTAACACAGCAGCTGCGAGACACGTGCACTCGTGGCTCACAACTTTGGAACTTGCAATAATTCTTTACCCAGGAATAGAAGAAGAAGGCTTGATGGTTTCTAGTTTTTCTGGTATCTCAAATGTGTGGCTATGTGTTTCTATTTATAGCTGAACACAATAACTAACATAGCTATTGTAGCTAGAGAAAACCGACGCGCATTTAATGGACCAATAAACCAAAAGTTATGGTTACATTTGACTAAGTCAAAGTAACCGTCGTATGCTGAATAACAGAATTACGAGGAGGAAGTTACTGAATGTTAGGAGAATAAATTGGTTTAAATGGGTTCGACTAACCTCCAATTGACTTGGTCAAAGGACCGTTAGTCTAGGTTAACAACAAATGATTGGCTTTATGAGCCTTTATTCCAACAAAAAGTTGTTCCACAAATTATCCAAAATCTGGAAAACCTTTGAAAATCCCACAAAGATGCATCCATAATCATCCCAAACATCAAAACCCTTCCAAATTCTCGATCCACACATAATCGAAATTCTTCAAACACTTTCAGAATCCCAGGAAATCCTTTGAATCCAGAGAATGAAAATCGTAAGACAATGTCAACTTCAACATCTTCGACTTCGTCTTCGTCTGCTTCATCATATGGTATTGTCTTGTTTTTTAACTTGCTTTAATTTGTTAATATACTATTGTGGGTTTTATATTGTGTTTCATTCTTGTGTAAATCTCGAATTGGAAAGCTTCTTTGTGGGGTTTATATTGTGTTTCATTCTTGTTAACATACAATAATATTTGAAATTGTGGAGGTTTTAGTAGCAATTTTAATTTTAGTAGAAGTCTAGTATTTTGTACAAATTTGACAATTGAAATTTTTAGTGGGGGATTTATAAGCCTATTATTCTGCTAAGATTGTAGAGATTTTAGTAGCACTTTTGCTGCTGGTTGTTGTTAAAATTCAATTTTATGTAGTCCTAAAGTTAAAATCCAATTATTAAGTGAAGGTATAATTTATTATGTTAATAATCCCAGAGTGAACAACATTCATGGATAAAGCAAGGTGGCTCACCCCACTAGACTTAGGGTGAACATCCTCCAACGACACACCCGACGAAGAATTAAAAGGCAACGCTTCTTCGAGTGTGCGCTTAGCATATGCTTCAATGAATCCCACACCTTCATCATTCAAAAGTAGAACATTATGGCCATCGTCGTTTTGACCTAATCGTCCCGCCCATGACCGACAAAGGGCAAGTGCCCGTCTTAGGCCAATCTCCAAGGCTATGTTTGGAGGAGTTGGTTGATAATAGGCAAACACTAGTGACACTTGAATATCATATGTTACCTCATCAAAAACACTTAGAGGGATAGTGCTCATTGTTGAAGGAGGGTTTTCTTCATCATATAAGGGTTGAACAAGCCTTGAACTATCTATTCTTACTAATCTTTTGGTAGTAGTAGTGTTTGTTTGATACTTATTAGGGAGTAAGTAATCCATTTCCTTTTTTTGTCTTTGATTCGTTGCAACTTCTTTATATATCTCTATCAATAGTTGGAAACACAATTTGATCTCACTTATATTGAGACATGCATGTATATATACACTCAAGTGATCAAAGACATGAAGATAACTAACGATATGAAACATAGGTGATTAACTAGAAATATTTTGTAAATATATATGATTGTTGCGATCATTGTCGTCTTTTAATTCTCTACTTGTTATCGATAAAAACATAACTATTATTTGAGAGTTATTTTTTTCATACTTGATAGTGTAATTATGATGCAATTTAGTCTCCATAATGATATTATTATAGAGTAATAGTCTTGAAAGTCTGCGGCCTATCTATTTTAATAATGTCGTATATATATAAAAATAAACAATCTTTTAAGTATATTGGCAATTAATATTCTTTGTGACAACATTCTATTTGCTAGTATAATTAACATAATTTATAATTATTTTTCATATCTATATGATGTAATAGGTCAAGAAAAATCTTCCAAAATTGAGACTTGGAGGTCGGAGCTCGTTAAGATGATATGTTCATCAACATTTTGCCATAATTGTCAACTTAGTATTTATTAGTCAAATCTCAATGTGGATCACCCTTCATTAAAGAATTGTGTTCTTGAATTCGATATGTAATAATATCAAATGTGGCTCGCAAACAAAAAAGTATGCAATGAAATCTATATTATTATGAAGATAATTGATTATGATGTAGTAAGACAGTTAAGTAATAATGTAGATATAGAGTAATTGATTATATATATCTTAAATTAATGTACTAAGAGTATTAAAAATATATATTAATAATATCATTATGAAGACAATTGACTATATGCTGTACCAAGATAATAGTGTGATGTTAATAATATAATTGGCATGTGATATATATTATATGAAAATAATTGACTATGATTCAGTAAGATAGTTGAATGACGTAGATAATTGATTTTAAAAATTTATATTAATATTAGTTTGAAGACAATTGGCTATGATATATCAAGACAATAAAGTGATGTTGTTAATATAATTGGCATGTGATATATATATATATATATATATATATATATATATATATATATATATATATATATATATATATATATTATTAATTAAATGTACGAAGACTATTAAAATTCAAAACAATTGAGTATGATGTACTAAGACAATTGATAATTGACTATATATTAATTACTAATTATAATGGTACTAAAATCTATAATTGACATGTGTCCAAATGAGTAATGAAGGTTCTAAATCTAGATTGCATGTGCCCAAAATTATTAATGAATATACTAAAATATATAATTAGCATGTGTCCAAGTATGACCCACCTATCCAACGCTTCTAGTCTAGTGATATCGAATGCGAACCTCTTTTCAAGAGGTCTCGGGTTCGAATCTCGCAGAGGAGTTTTCTCTGTTTTCGTGGCTGTCTTTGCAGCGTTTTCGGGACTTCTTGTGCAACATTTGAACACCCACTCTGTGGGATTTCAGGCGTTTCGGCGATTTCCAGTACCCACTCTGTGGGATTTCTTGGCGTTTCAAGACAACTTTGGGGATCAGACTCACATCCTGGAAGCGAAGTTGAAGGATTACGTGGATTCAGCAGTCGAGAAGACGAAACTGTTTATTTGGAGCTTAGACTCCCATGTAGTAGTTTAGAAATGTAATGTATTTGATATCACAAAGTTATCTGTAACTTCTATCGTTTGAATAAAAAAAACTATAGAGACCAAATCCCGAGTTATTGTGAAGTAAAAAAAAAACGATGAAGAGGAAAAAATTGGAACAGAAATATCATTTGATTCGTCGATCCTCAAAAAAAGAAATACCATTATGGTAGAAGATCCGGGGAAGATATAGACTTCCTCGGGAATGAAAAAAAAATATCACAAAGTTATCTGTAACTTCTATCGTTTGAATAAAAAAAACTATCACCCACCTAATAATCAAGTAAAATGACTTTAATTGAGTGATGCGATGAAATCCATCAAGCATGTCATTAAGATACAAACCCAAAAGGACGACTACCAAAAACATTTTGAGTGAAAGCACAATCAGGACTGTAAAAGAACCTGAAAGCTCGGTTTGGTTTGGGTATTTGGCTCAAAAAATCTAGGCTGGTGGCTTGGTTCGAGAATTCAAACGTAGAGCCGAGCCTTACTTTTGAATATTCTCGAGCTATTTGGCTTGGCTCGACCATGTAAAATTATGTACTCCAATATATATGTATATTATCCTTGGGGTTACTTTTAGGAATAAAATAAATATGGGTCTCTTAGTTATGAAATACGAATATAGAGGTTAAAATGAAATTTATTAGGAACTTAAATCAAATAAACCTAATCCATCTTTTCACTTCACATATGCTGCCGCCATGTTTTGAGGCTCGGCCCGAAATTACTGTTACCTGCGAGCCGATCTCGAACCCACCGATATTCGGTAGGGCTCGGCTTGTTTACAGCTGCACAAGAGCCTTTATATATAGACGCCAAATAGAAGAAACAAGACAACTCAATTAGGAGTTATACTTATATGCTAACTCAAAATGGTTAGCACCGTGCTAACTCTGGTTATAATTGTAATTTTGTCCTTCATTTTTCTAATATGGAAACTTCAGTCACTCTTTCCTACATTAATTAGAACTCCTTTTACTAAACCACAAAATTAAATTTTTTCATTCTGCAAGAAAATTTCCACAAAATCTCAGTCAATATTTTTTCAAAATTTATTAATTTGGTATTAATTCTCAAAGAATAGAGGTTTTTGAAAATAAAATCGCAAGAGTTGAAGAAGATATTTCCCTCCCCCCTTCAAATATAACAATTATTGATATATGCATGTGGCTAAAGTCCAATTATATGTAAGATATATTGATTGATTGAAGTACCATAACATAGTTGCTCATAAAGAAAAGCTTTAACATAAGAATGAGAAGTATTTAGATTTTTTATTTGTAATAAACTGAAATTTTTGCAGTATAATATCAAAATCAGAATAAACTTACATTATGTAGTGGCGAATGATTTTGTTGTATTGATTAGAATACAATAGAATACTGTCTAATTATTTTAGTGTATTGATATTCGTAAATTTTAATGAGGGCAATTTTGTCCGTTCACATTTATATAATTTTGAATGTATATAAATGTGAAGGACAAAATTGCTCCAATTAAAAATTTACGAAATACACCCAAAATCTTTTAAAACGGTTCATTTAAAATTAGAGTGATAGAAATGAAAATATTACATACTTTATGTGATATTTGGTGGTAATATGGTATTTACCCTTTTTTAGATGAATAATCATATACATCTTCTAAGGGGTGTTTGATACTTTTTTTTAGAACTTAATCTAGATGGTTTCAGACCTTTTTTTTATTAAGTTTGTTTGTTAACTATTTTTTTAAGGACTGAATCAAATCAGATCTGGTCAAAATCCTTAATAGAATTTTAAGTTAAAAATATTAACTTAATTTTATTATCTGAATTAATTCAGAAGGCGTTAATATTAATTTTCCATATCTGTCCTCTCCCAATCTTTTCACGTCTTTCTTTATCTTCTATTCTATCACGTTTGTTTATCTTCCCATCATCTTTCTTAATTCCTTCTCTATATCTTCTTCTCCAAAAAAAAAATTAAACTTTTATTCGTAGATACCAAGCAAAAAAGCAAGTCACTCAATCAAATAAGGGGAAAATTTAACCCTTTTTATTTAGGGCTAATGGCGCAATCGATCACCCATGTTTCACAACTTTCACCATTCGATCACTCATGTTTCATTTTAACCCTTTTTATCACCAAAGTTTCAATATCACCATTTTCTGGCCACAATTTAAACTTTTCTTTAACCATTTTTTCAAACAGCAATCGACCCAGCCCATTATATCATCATCATCCCAAAATCAACTTCAATTGCCCTAAAATCCACAATCTCCACCGTTAATTACCATAAATTAAGATGCCAAAAATGGTAATTAATTAATTTGATTATTTTGTGATTTGACTTGTTTATTCGTTTGACTTCCATTATTGGACTTTGTTTGAAAACTTTGAAAACGTTCAATTGTGTTTCTACATCATGGAATTCACTTATCTCATCTTCTGGATCTTGTAAGAAAACACCTCAAGGTATATCGAATATTAATAGCTTTGAAACGAGTAGAGTTAATGGATTTTGGAAACTCATTGTATACTGAGATGCTTCATATTTTGATAGTAATCTTGAAATGCAAAACAAATGTTAGCTTTCTGAGAAGAGCTTGAAATGTGGCCGGAAATGGTGTTCTCCCTGGAAACAGGTCATCTTCTCCGGCATTCTGACAAAAAAGTATTTTTTTGTTAATGGACTATTTTACCCCTGCGAAATACGGATGTGTTTGGCTAAAAATTGTCTTTAACGGAAAAGTTAATGCATAAACCAACTGAGACATGATAATGAAATTTGAGTGATAAAAAAAGTCAAAATGAAGAGTTAATCGAATAGCCTAGTGGAAAAGGCTCTTGAGAGTCAGCAAAACGTTTTGGGTTCGAAACTCACCTTATAGCTAATTTACAAAAAAAAAAAAAACAAAAGTCAAAATGAAACATCAGTGATCGAATGGTGAAAGTTGTGAAACATGAGTGATCGATTGTGCTATTAGGCCTTTTATTTATTCTATATAAAAATGATATTGTAAAAATATTTAAATATTTATATTTTCAATTTCATGTATTTCTTCAATAAGAATTATTTGATTATAATGTTCATGGTGCAAAATTGATTGGAGCTTGATTCCATAAATTTTTATTATCTGAATTATTATTTGGAAAAATATTCACTTGTGTGCCCAAATAATGATATCGAACTTTTGTTTACTTGTAGTTGTGGCAAACAATTTGTTTATACCTAGCAGCAAACAGTGAATTCTTATTCAAATATGAGATATACAATTCCCTAGAAACAAACAAAATCATTCATCCATTATTCGTATATAGATACCAGAATAAATCAAGAAGAATGTTTAGGAATTTTGGAGGTTATGATATCTATTTTAATATTTATGTTTATTAAATTTAAATTGTTTATTTAAACATATTTATTATTTTGAAATAATCTATAAGACAATTAATATTTATATGTAATTTTTGGGAGGTGAAAGTGAAATATATAACTAAATTGTCAATGGATTAAGGTTAGGGCAAAATTGTCTAGATTGCTCATATTCAATCTTTTTCTTTTTACCGTTATCAAACAACTAAATTGATTCAGTATTTAGATTCAGCTATAATTCAGTTTCAGCAATTCAGCATTCAGTCACTTACAATAAGGGCCTGTTTGTTAAATCTGAATGTCTGAAATCTGAAGTCTGAACTCTGAATCTGAATGACTGAATACTGAATGTCTGAATCTGAATGAAAACTGAATCTGAAAACTGAAAAATTTAAATGTTTGATAACAGTTCACTGAAAATTACTCAAGTTATGTTGTATTGACAAATTTTCCCCCACCACACTTCCTTATGTATAAATATTATAAACTACATTGTAATAAGTATAAATATAATATTACTATTCATAAAATATTATGATTCATTAATTAATAAAATCAAAACAAAATAATTAATGTCATTCAGTAAATTATAAAAAGTCAACGAGCATATATAATATTAAAACTCAAATATTAAATAAATAAATAAATAATACTACATAAATATTAATAATTTAATTATAAATATAACAGAAAATAAATGAACTCAAAATATTAATAATTAAATTATAATATTATGAATATGACTAATAGATGAGAATAATAATAATAATATTAACATTAATAACACGAATATTAATAATAATATGAAAAAGAATAATATTAAGAATCAAAATAACAATAATATAAGAATAATAATAAAATTAGTAATAATATTAATGATAATAATAATAATATTCTTGATAATAGTAATAAGAGTAGCAATATTATTAATAATAATAATAATAATAATAATAGTAATGAAGATAATAAAATATTTATAATAATAATAATAATGAGAACAATAATAATAATAATAATAATCAAAATGAAAATAATAATAATAGTAATGAGAATAATAAAATATTAATAATGATGTTAATAATAATAATAAAGTGATAATAATAATTAATAAAAATAATGGCAATAATAATCAAAATTATAATAATATATTAATAATGATAATATATAATAATAATAATAACAATAATGAGAATAATAATTATTATTATTATAATAATAATAATAGTAACAACAATAATAATTAAAGTATAGTAATAATAATAATAATAATAATAATAATTGAATTTGATTTGAATAAGAATGTATGAGTTTGAAATAATTAAGGAATGACAAATTGGGGTTTTCAAAGAATTGTAGAATTAAGTCATTAAGAGGAGAAAATTAAGTAGCAAATTTTGACTTAATTTTTTGTTAAGGATTTCATTCAGGTCTGATTATGTTCAGTACTTAATTTTTTCTATTAACAAACAGACTTAATTAAATAAGTACTGAATACATTCATTTTAAGTGCTGAAAAAGTTTAACAAACAGGCCCTTAAGTTCAGACTTCAGATTTCAGTTTTTCAGATTTATCAAACAGACCCTAAGTTAAATTGATCACAATATGAGATTTGTTTTGTATGGTTAAGAAAAGATGTAAGCACCATGCTTACTCTAATTTGATATGTTAGATCAAGGTATTTAATTGTATTTTGATCTTATGTTGGGATTTTATAAGGGTATTAGTGTAATTGTGATTTTGATTAAAATATGACAAATCCTCTATATTTTATGCAAAAACAATTAATGCACGTAACTTTTCTTAGCATAATTTCTGATTCGTTATTTTTTCATTTTTAATTCACCTCTGTCTGATGCTAAATAAATAATGACTAAATCCAGTAATTCTATATGGTAAATAAATTTTCTTTCTAAATTTCTTCTTCTCATATGATGCTTTATTAAGAATGTTATTTAACTGTTCTCATCATTTGTTTTCCAAATATGATACTATACAACTATATTATTCAAATACTATACTACACCAAAACTCCAAATAATATGCATCGGTTTATATAGAAATTCTAGTTAATGGTGTGTTCTTAAATATAACTATGCTTTTGATATTTTTAGTTATCACTAAATATTATTTTTTACTCGTTTGATACTCCAATGGATAATTTAACATAATTTATCTACACATCTTAATTTCTAATACTAAACATTATGTTTATACCATGAAAATGAAAATGAAAATACACTGTTGTTACATCTTTCTTTGCTAACACAATTTACCGAAATATGTTGGTGTTTCATCCTTCTTTAATAACACCATGCATTTACTAAGTTATACTGGTGTTTTATCATTCTTTAATAACACCATTTACTGAGATATACTGTGTTTCATCCCTTCTTGAATAACACCATTCACTGATATATACTGGTATTTTGTCCTTCTTTACTGACACCATTTGCTGATTTACAATAGTGTTATGTCCTTTATTGATACCATTTATTGATATACACTGATATTTTGTCCTTCTTTAATGACACCATTTATTAATACACGCTTATGTTCCATCCTTCTTCAATAATCCATTACATATTTCTTCAAGGCTTCTATTGTATTGGAGATACTCGAATAGCCTAGTGGAAAAGGCTTTCCTTAGTAAGCAAAAGGTCTTGATGGTTCGGATCACACCTCATCACTAATTTACAAAAAAAAAGGATTCTATTGTATTGCATATTCATTTGCACATTTAATTTGCCAATTGTTTATTTGCACATGTTAATTTCTAATACTAAAAATTACGTTTAGAGCATGAAGATGAATACATAGTGGTGTTTGATCCTTCATTAATGACACCATCTACTGATTAAGACTAGTGTTTCATAATTTTTTTAGTAACATCATTTACTGATACACAATGGTGCTCCATCATTTTTCAATAACACTATTGGATAATATACACTGGAATTGATGTGTTCCGGTAGTCTAACACCATATTGATTTGTATTCGATAGTCTAACACCATTAAAAAAATTTTATAATAATAATATCCTTTAACTATCGGTGTATCAATTAAATTCATTTAACTAATTGAATTTTTTATTGGTTTAGTTTAAATCATTGAAGAAATTTATTAGGTCCATTCTTTTTTGAGAAATCTAAAATTAACTAACCAAAATATTATTACCACATATAATGACTGTGCACCGTGACTAGTTTAGTATAATAATTTAGGAATTTCTATTTTGTTACAATATTATACCTTTTTTTTTGTAAATTAGTGATGAGGTGAGTTTCGAACCCAGGACCTTCTGGTCACTAGCAAAAGCCTTTTTCACTGGATTATACGATTTACTCTACAATATTATACCTTTGTAATGAAAATTAAATACTATAATATGTAGCTAAAATTAAATGCCAATTAATAAGTAGTGTACTGTGTATTGAGTGGTTTATTGTTTTAATATTGTAGTATCTTTTAGCCAAAAAGTTAATATACGTTGTAATTTTTGTAAGCACCATGCTTACATTATTGACGTAAGCACCAGCTCTCCTCCAGTATGAAAGCTAAATTTATCTTGACACTAATAAAAATATGAATAGGATAAAATAGAGCCACTACTACAAATATGGTGTTAGATCGAGGCGCCAATCTAGAGGGCGCTTCAAAAAATGCACTCCCTAAGAAATATTTAGAGGGTGCTTATAGATGTCCTGTAAATTAATAATTTGGAGGGCGTTTAAAATTATTAAAAAGGAAAATTAAAGAAAAGGATGGAAAACAAAAAAATGGCATTAATGTAATTAGTACACCCCCCATACTTTCCTTAACAAGAAGCGTAGTGTTCCAAGCAAAAAAAAAGTTAAATCAACAAATTTGGGTTAGCGTAAAGGTAGTATACTAGTTCGATTTTTCGGGTTACAATCATTTCATTACTATTGCCATAAATTGTAACATTGGTTATAATTATTTTATGTAGTCCCGCATCAGGATCCACTTAGAGGTTTATGTGGATTCTTTGTATGTTTATTTATTGAAGATGTCTTAGATTCCTGCACTACAAATCTTACTTTAGCCGTAAGTATTTTGCTAAATACTTGAGGTTTGATATAAGTAAAAATAATATCGTTATATGTATGTAACTAATAATTTTCTTATCTTTAGTATCCTCATACCAACGACGCGAACGTTTTGCGGATCATAGGATTACTCACGTTCAGCACCAATGGTGTGGCTATATATACAACAACTTCATCAAATATGTTATTTTATGAGTTTCGTTACTAATATGTTGTTAGGATATGTTGTAGCTAACTTTTCTAGTATAGATGTATTGAAAAATTTTACTAATAATATATATATGACATGAAGACTAGAAGGTGATGTTGCTCAGTGGCCCCCCCAATCTTATTCACACCATGTAACAGGGTTCGATCCCCCATCTCTCTATTTTTTTTTTCTCAATTCTCAAACGCTAGCAGGTTTAATTTGATGGTCTTAGTTGTCTCATGCTCTATTGGCTAGTTTATAACCTCTTTTTTTCTCAAATGTTAGTAGGTTTAATTTGGTTGTCTTAATTATCCTATACTCTATACTAATTATTATAAACGGTGGGGTAGAGTACTAATATATACTCCATTATTTAAACATTCTAAGTGATTCAAAACTTCATAAATCCAAATATTCACACTAATACGATAACGACACTCCCTTAACTTGACTAATTTAATATTAATTGAACAATATTATAGGGATTAACCCATAGAATTTTGACTTTTATTACTCCCTCCATCCCTAAATGATTGGTACATTTTGACTTTCATGATCAACAAAACACGATTTAAAACGTAAAATATCTCTTATTTTATATTCGAAAAAATTATAAAAATTTGATATTTCAAAAATATATGTTGAGACAAATCAAACAAGATCCCACATGACTACATTATTTCTTATCTTTTAATGAAAATTCTTGATCAAAATTTTTAAAATTTGATGACAAAAGTCAAAATGTACCAATCATTTAGGACGGAGGGAACATATAATATTTTGTTTAACTAGTTAAAGCTATTTTTATTTTTACTCTTGGTGTAATACCCACCAGAGTGGGCGATGTGATATGTTTGATATGATTTGATTGGTACTACTCATATTATCAAGATGCATCTTCTTTTTGGTAGCCCAACTCAGAAGAACTCCAAAGTTAAGCGTGCTTGACCTGGAGTAATTCTAGGATGGGTGACCCACTGGAAAGTGTCCCGGTAAGCACGTGAGTGAGGACAAAACGTACTAGAAAGACCCGTGATGGTTTGTGAGACCAGTCCATCAAATCAAATTACGTTCCGACCCGGTGTTCCGGGGCGGGGCGTTACAAATGGTATCAGAGCGGAGCCGTCCGGAATTGTGAGACGAGTCTCACACGGATGGTACGGTTTTGAATGTGGATGGGCTCAACGAGGACGTTGAGTGTTTAAGTGGGGGAGTTTGTAATACCCGGCCTAGAGTGGGCGATGTGATATGTTTGATATGATTTGATTGGTACTACTCATATTATCAAGATGCATCTTCTTTTCGGTAGCCTAACTCAGAAGAACTCCAAAGTTAAGCGTGCTTGACCTGGGGTAATTATAGGATGGGTGACCCACTGGGAAGTGTCCCGGTGAGCACGTGAGTGAGGACAAAACGTACTAGAAAGACCCGTGATGGTTTGTGAGGCCAGTCCATCAAATCAAATAACGTTCCGACCCGGTGTTCCGGGGTGGGGCGTTACACTTGGCCCCCCCTGAATTTTCATCCTGGTTTCGCCCCTGTTTAATTCGATGGATGTTGAAATATGTGTATTTATATTTTGACTTCACTATCTTAGTATGTATGTACGTACTTCTTTTGGTGATTACATCTGCTCCGTCCCAGCCCGCTTCCTGTTCCGCCCAATTCGATCTTCCGATTCTCTCCTCCATACTTCTCTAATGTCAGATTCAAAGTATTTCAAACCCGATTCAGGGTAAAGGACTCAAAAAATATTTGCATGATTTGTTTGTGTATTAATATGGTTCATACTTGATACTGAAATCTTCTTCTTTTGAGGTGAAAGGTTAGGCTTGCTGCTGGTAAATATTATATAAAATCTGAGAAATTATGTGCTCGGTAATTTCCCCTTTAACGCAATGATGACTTGGGTAAAATCTTTCTGAGCTATTAGGCAATGAGAGGATCCGACTAGTATTTTGGCAGGGCAACCTGAGAGATCGTTTTGCAGCCATGGCGAATTCGGACTCTCTTGCCTTGAAAACATATAGATAATGAGCCTGCATGTATTGTTATATAGATTGACGGTGCATTCGGTTTCGAGGAATTAGTGATTGAGTAATTGCATTTCTATATGATTGAAATATGTGTGATCAAGTGATCGATGGTGCCATTAATCCTTTCTTTATTAATTCATTTATGAAACTTGGGTGGGGTTGTTTTCAGTTTCCAACTAATGGGTACTTTGTGATCTGTATGATGGAGGGAGTTTGACTAATATTAGGTTAATTGTGTTTTGGTTAGGAACTTTTTCTACATAACAATCAGAGCTATGACAATTTTTACAGTTTGGTCCATCTAGTTCCAGAGGCTTTTGGACTTCTTTGTCTTTAACTTGCTATGTCTGGTTCTTATTTTTTACAGTTTTTCGTAAATTTGGTGCCAAAATCTTCTTTTTTTGAGGTGAAAGGTTATGCTTGTTGCTAGTAAATATTATATAAAATCTGAGAAATTATGTGCTTGGTAATTTCCCCTTTAAGGCAATGATGACTTGGGTTAAGTCTTTCTGAGCTATTAGGCAATGAGAGGATCCGACTCGTATCTTAGCGGGGTAACCCGAGAGATTGCTTTGCAGCCATGGCGAATTGGGACTCTCTTGCCTTGAAAACAAATAGATCTGAGCCTGCATGTATTGCTATTACTTCGGTAACCCCCAATTTCCCTTTGTCTTGGTTTTTTCCCTAACTTCTTTTGGTGATTACATCTGCTCCGCCCCAGCCCGCTTCCTGCTCCGCCCAATTCGATCTTCCGATTCTCCCCTCCATACTTCTCTAACGTGAGATCCAAACCTGATTGAAGGTAAAAGACTCAAACAATATTTGCATGATTTGTTTGTGTATTAATATGTTTCATACTTGATACTTTGATGTAATGTAATTTTTCAGTTGTATATTTGATTTTTTCAGTTTTGATTTTTAACTTTAGAATAAAATTGGGGTTTTGTATATTACTGTATTGGTGGTTGAAATGCGTATTGGGGGTTGAAATGTGAATAATTTTGATGTTAATTGAATCAGAAATGTCTTATTCCTTCGATAACCCCCAATTTCCCTTTGTCTTGGTTTTACCCTTAACTTCTTTTGGTGATTACATCTGCTCCGCCCCAACCCGTTTCCTGCTCCGTCCAATTCGATCTTCCGATTCTCTCCATACTTCTCTAACATCATATTCATATCCGATTCAAGGTAAAGGACTCAAACAATATTTGCATGATTTGTTTGTGTATTAATATGTTTCATACTCGATACTGAAATCTTCTTCTTTTGAGGTGAAAGGTTATGCTTGCTGCTGGTAAATATTATATAAAATTTGAGAAATTATGTGTTTGGTAATGTCCCCTTTAAGGTAATTTTCCCTTTAAGGCAAATACCGTGCCAAAATACGTGTATTCATCTTATACATTTTAAATGTTCAAATCAAATTTTACATGCATCTTAGAAAATATACTTACTTTAACTAGCACTCTGAATTAATAATCAAAGATTTTGATTTGGAAAATAGAAAAATGACGGTTATGTTGTTCGTCAAATCACAACGTCATCATCGATCATCAACCATTACCACCAAGCTCCACCACCAACCATTACCACCAACCACCACAATAACCAAAAATACCTCATCCTCGTATTACCACCATATTTCATATGCACAAAGTAAACAAAATGCTTGCCGCTGCAACAGATTGAACGTGAGACTGGCCATGAGAATCATGTAATACATCTATGCCAAGAATTATGGTATGAACATTTGACACAATTTAGGAGGAGGCTAGTAGAAATATGAAAAGATTGTGGGCTATTTATGAGAAGAGTTGGAAGAGATAAAGTCTTTTGAGGTTGGTGTAGTTGTATATTTAGGAGATATAAATGGGTTGTTGTTGTAATAAGATATATATGGGGTGTTGTAATTTGTATAATATGGATCCTAAATATCTAGAGGTCGTATACCTACACCAATTTCTGAAACAATTTACTATTTTGAATGATAGGTTGGTATGTGATGACATATTCTTTGACCTTAAGTTCGAATGCAAAAATATGAATCCCTTCAAAATCCAAATAATAAAATTAGGTATCCAAAATTATCCATCCATCTCATAAATACTACTCCATATAATTAGATTTTCAATTATCAAATTATGTGGCTTTAATGGACATATCTCGCAAAAGATCATCCATGATTTCCCTGTCAAAATCACCTGCTAATCATATTACAAATTTACAACATATTGTCCAATTTCTTGTATTCATCTTTACTTTTTAAATGTTGAAATCGAATTTTACATGCATTTTAGAAAATATACTTACTTTAACTAGCACTCTGAATTAATAATCAAAGATTTTGATTTGAAAAATAAAAAAATGACGGTTATATTGTCCGTCAAATCACAACGTCATCATCAATCATCGATCATCAACCATTACCACCAAGCTCTACCACCAACCACCACAATAACCAAAAACACCTCATCTTCGTATTACCACCATATTACATACGCACAAAGTAAACAAAATGCTTGCCGCTAAAATCTTCTCAAATATATACTAGCCTCCTCCTAAATTGACTCTTCCTCTCCATTTTTCACTCACTCCAAACAACATCACCACCAATGTCCGGTAATACTCGTGGTGGCGGTCCACGTGGCGGTGAATCTTATACACGTGGAAATAGTTGTGCCTAAACCATCATTTATATTTGTCCCATAAGTTTGTCCACCTTCACAATATACATAACCACCTTGACCAACAATATCGATTGGAGGATACTTAGCATTTTCACTCCCTTCCATCATATTCTTGATTTGCCAAAAAGGATCATAAACATTTGTCCCATAGTTTTGTCCACTTTGACAGTATACATTACCCCTTTTACCAACAACCACCATTACCATCAATCTCTACCACCAACCACCACAATATTTACCATGCTCATGTAATTTCCTTTTCTTCTCTTTTTGAATCCAAACTTACAATTTCTGTTTCCTATGTTTTTGCAGGTAGTTGCTCTAAGAATCCAAACCCACCATAGAATCTTTTGTAGATGCGGTAATCTTTCCTTTTAATTCTATAAAGGTAAATAATACTGCCATTTTGTATCGAGCTGTTAAAAACTCCCGACATTCCATGTTTTTGTTTAGTATGCTATAATCAACTATCAAGTTTCATACTTCTGAGATTCCATCTTTTCCTTCTATATTTTTGTAGGTTCTTTATCTCGTGTTACTTACTTTAGTAGAAATAGTGTTTATTCTTTATTCTCATTGGATGAGTTTGAGTGCATCTGGCACTGATGTTACAGCATCCGATCTCATTGATCCGGCATCGAGTGCCACTGATCCTATCTGTGGTGATGTCGAGTTACCTGCTCGTTCACCCACGCGCCTACTGCCGAGCACTTTGTACTCAAGTGCTCATTTGGTTGCACCTCCATCCTCTCCAATGCCCAAGTTATCTCGATTTTTCGTAGAGTCGGTGAGGAAACCGGCCCTGCGGAATGTCAGCTATGATTTGGAGGCACATGCGTATTACCGTCACTCTTAGGTGAGTTGAGTATATGATGTTGAATTATGTAAGAATAATTGTACTCACATTATAATTGATGGTTTCTTTTCACAGGATGCCGGAAGATTAAGCGGAAACAACCCAATAGGATTTTTTTTGAGTGCTTGGAAATACCTGCAACATCATGGCAAGCTACAATAGGATATTTTTTGCGTGCTATGTTTCAATAACTTCCAAGATTTTCAAGTTTTTTATCCTCTCCTTTGGGTTGTAATATATTAATACTCTACTTTTTGTAATTAATCCTAATTCTACTATCAATACTATGAATATTCTATTTTATGTAATTAATCTTACTCTATTAAGTGCCCGTTTGTTCTAATTAGTCCCATTTGTTGTCCCAACTGCTATCTGATGCAATTGATCAAATCCAAGTTGTTTTTATCACTAAACAAATACTTATCAAGTGATCCATTCTCCATATATTCATACACCAAACAACTCATATTGAGGTCATAAAAGAACCCGTATAATTTAACCAAATTAATATGGTAAGTCTTCCCAATTGTGCTTGCCTCAGACATGAATTGCTATTCGGTTTTCTTGTCCGAATTCTTCCTCAACAAGACCTTCACTGCAATTTTCAAGCCATTTGGTAACTCGCCTTTGTACACAACACCGAATCCCGCGGACCCTAATCTTGTTTAATAGTTATTGTTAAATTCAAATATTTGTTGTGTTGAGAATCTAATGATCTTCTCCCTTGCAATTTCTTTTAAGAATGATTCAATGCTCAAGGCATCATCACCATTATTTCCCAATATATACGTCAAATTTGGTGCATTATTATGAGCATGTTTCTCGGCATTTGATTCTTCAAATTCTGCACGTAGTTTTCCTATCGACCTACTCCAATCTACCAACCACTGAATTACTCCAACTATTACCATGATCTCAAATATAACCACTATAACAACTGCAATAATTTATTCAAAGTAGAGTTGAAATCAAAAGTGAATATAATTAATTAATGGAGGTTAAGGGTGACGAATGGCCAGGGGAAGGGCTAGTGCCGTGAAAGAGGAGACGAATAGGCGCAACTATTAGGTGCTCAATTCAACAATTTTGAGGTTTTGAAGATATTGAATAGGAGGTGGTTGTGTTGCGAATTATTTAGCTGATGACGATGATGATGATGGTTATGAATTGATGATGAAGATGAAGAAATTCACCTAATGCCGTAATATTATTCAACAATTCTGAGGTTCTGAATGTTGGAGTAAATGGCTTAACAACCAAATTGTTATAATTGAGAGCAACGATCATTGACCATGTCAAGGCTACTCAATTTTTCCTCCCCATTTTGCTCCAACTTGTTAATTACTTCAGTTGCCATTATCCCAATTGTTTAGCAACGTTCACCTATTTTGAAGCACACCAACAAGCTTTTCTGTTATTGCATAGTCTATAAATAGGTGATATATGGCTGCTCCTTTTGATACACCGAAAGAAAACAAAACCAAGCTACTACAAAAGCATACTGCTTAGCTACACTAAAAGATACATACGGCTCAAACCAGAATCGAAAACCACCAGAATATAGAGAAAAATGCTTCCTCATATTTCGTTTTCATCCTATTTTATTCTTGGATAAAGAATTGTGCAGTTCCAAATCACTTACCACGAGTGGACGTGTTTGGTGATTGTTGTGTTAACCTTGGGGAGCTTCCGACGATACTGATTACCACAAAGGTCGAGTCGGTAAGGCTTTCAAGACAGTGGCTCTGTTATACCACGACACAACTTGTTTAAACCGATACGTTTCAAAATCCATTTGCATTTCAGTTTGCATTGAATTGTTATTTCATTTCGGTTGATACAGTAGCTAGAAATTGTTATATATTCGTCCAGTTATTCCTACAATTTAAAAGTTTTATATAGAAGTATAACAATGTCTTGTGGTAGTAATAGTTCTAGACCCGACCTATCTAAGTTAGAGCCTTTAGATGGAAATAATTATAAGAGGTGGTCGCAGAAAGTGTTGATGTATTTAGAACTGAATCACTGATAGATACTAATTATGTATTGTTTAAGTACGTCCCGTACCTCTGAGTGTGGGTTCTTCCGAGGCTACTCTTACTCTTCCCGCCTTGGTTCAGAAGAATGAAAGAGACATTAATAAATATGACAAAGATAATAAATGTGCAAGGTTCCATATTCTCAATCATATGGTCGACATCTTGTTCGACCTTTTCACTGTGCACAAATCTGTTAAGGTTATCCGGGAAGCTTTGGAAAAAAAAAATATGTTGCCGATGACGCTGGAAAAAGAAATATGTTGTTGGAAAGTGGTTGGAGTTTAAGATGATTGATGGCAAACCAATCATGGACCAAGTTCATGTCTCTGAGAACTTGTGCATTGATGTTACGAATGAATGAATGAAATGGGATGAAGTGTTCCTGGCTAATGTCTTACTGGAGAAACTCCCACCATCTTGGCGTACGTGAATACAGGAATCACCTCAAACATAGAAAAAGGACATGCCTCTTCAAGAATTGATCGATCAACCACATGAAAATCGAGGAAGCAAATCGTCAGGAGGACCAAGTTGACAAAGTGACCCGACGTTTTTCTACTAATGCTAATTTGGTTGAAACATGTGGTCCTTTTTCAAATGTTAACAGGTTGAACGGCAAGGCTAAAGAACCACACTGGCAATCAAAGAACAAGAAGCCGAACCTAAACAAGTTTAACAAATTGGAGGTAAGATACAGAAAGCATCCAGGGATCACATACTATGTGTGCGGTAAACCAGGACATAAGGCCTATCAATGCAACTCCCGACCTCAGAAGCATGCTGGTCAGAAAGCTCCTCAAGCTCACCTTGTTGAATCAGATGAAGTTATTGCTGTTGAGGTGGTTGAAGAAAACTTAGTTGCCAATGCTAATGATTGGATGCTCGACACAGGCATTTCAAGACACCTTTGTGCTAACAAGAAAATGTTCCAAGACTTTGAAGAGGTAATGAACGGCGATTGTGTTTATGTGGGGAATTCCACACTGCTGGTATTAAGGGAAAAGGGAAGGTGTCCCTCAAGCTCACCTCTGGGAAGACTCTTGCTCTTAGTAATGTTTTATTTGTTTCTACGCTACGTCGTAACTTAGATTCTGGTACACTTTTGAACAAAGCTGGTCTGAAGCTTGTATTTCAGTCTGATAAAGTTCTACTTACTCGTAATGGAGACTTTGTAGGATTGGGTACCTCAGTGGAGGTCTCTTCCTTTTGAATGTTGACTCTTTCATTAATAAGAATGTTTTTACTTTCTGCATATATCGATTCCACTTCTGCTTATATTACTGAATCATTAGATATTTGGCATGGTAGACTTGGACAAGTTAATATTGCTTCAATTAAGAGACATAGAAATTTGTCCATGATTCCTGCTCTGTCTAATACTGAGTTCTCGAAATGCCCTCTATGTGTAAAGGCCAAATTTACAAAGAAACCGAGCAAACCAGTAACCACGAGACAGTCTAATCCACTCGACTTGATTCATGCTGACCTAGCTGATTTTAAGAACACTAAGACTAAATGAGGTAAACATTATTATCTCACCTCTATTGATGTCTACTCGAGGTATACAAGAGTCTACCTGCTCAAGAGTAAGAATGAAGCAGAAGAGATGTTATCAAGTTTAAGAATGAGTGTAACGACCCGCCCCAGGTGGGTCCCCCTGAAGTTAGGCTCGCTATCAAACCCGTAACAGAGTCCCCATTCGATGGATGACTCGATGCAACATATATTTTAAACGTATAAAATGAAAATAAAAGTCGTTATTAAAAAGAGGACTGAAAAAAATGATTATTGAAAAACGTAACGTATCCACGGGGTACGACAATATATGACCCCACCATGACGTAAATCAACGTACATCAAATCCCACAACACCAAAAGTACAACAGGGGAAAATATAATATGAAAACACGGAAGCACATCAACGACTGAGGGAGATTCTAATGCCACTCACCGAAACAGGGATCCACTCGCTGCAACACGTAAACTGCTAAAAGAATAAATCCCCGCAAGGTTAGCTCGATAGATGGTGAATTCTAACTCACGGGTGGCTACCAACCAACACACGTGATATATAAACGATACATGAGTGCATAATACAACAACAGAGAAAATGAATAATACACACAATATTGATAGGCAGTTCAACAGACCATCACCAGCAATAACAGTAAAACAAACCAATCAAGTTCAACATCACATAACATAACCCCTATAACTATTCTAACTCGCCTACAGGACGACCCCGACTCCATAACCCCAGTGCCCGGATCTGCCATCATCAGTAACCTATGACCCCGCCAGACATCACCGTAATGACAGGCAACCCCGCCAGACATCACCGTAGTGACCGGCAACCCCGCCAGACATCACTTGAGTGACCGGCACAACCTATCCATAATATCTTCCCCCGCATCACCTAGCCTACGTTGCGGGATCAAGACAACACATACCACTATCACCCACAACCTACTCATCACAACAGTCAACTCATCATAACCATACTCAACATATAATTAATAATCATGACAATCAACTCATCATATCCATACTCAACATAATCAATAATCAATAATCATAACAATCAATTCATCATCATAATATCCATATCCAAAATATAATTAATAGTCGTAACATAACTCCTGATCACACACATCAACACGCAATTACACAGAACACATGCATCGGAAAGTACACAGATGTGAGTAAGAACTCACCTCTAGCAACAATAACGCAAAGCTCACTCCCGAATCGAAAGCCAATATTCAAGTATGAGGACCTTATGTGAAGAGAATTGCAATAGGGTACTTGAGCAAGGATTTATGGAGCAAAGATGAAGTAATTAAGGGTGGCGGCTTTTTTTTTCTTCTTGGTGTGAGGGCGGCCGACCTTTTCTTAGTTTATGCGGTAGGGTTTTGTTCGATAAACATATGCTTATATATATAAGTTATGGTAACGGTAGGACATATATATTGTATCTTAGTGGATATCGGCCTGGTTATGGAAACTCTTTAAGCATAGGAAATTTTTCCTTATCCATTGGAAACTCCAACTTAAACAGGAACTGGCCTGGAACATCCGAGCGATTGCCTTCGCGGATCCAAACGTGCTCACAAGGCGCACAATAAGAATCAGACCAATAGAGACTTCATAAGAGACCATTTGAGCTGCAGATCGTAATGCTCCTAGAAAGGCATATTTCGAATATAGAGGAGTGAGAGTTCCCAAAACAAAGTAGTTTCTCATTTCCTTCTATTCTTTTTTTGAGTCAGTCTAGCTAGTATCGGATTCGAATCTGTTGATGTTGATGAACGGGTCTATTGTATCGTCAGCTCGCCTTTTATTCACTGATCTGAAACTTAGCATTTGCCTTGGGCTTTTCCTTTTCTTCTGACTTTTTTGCATTTTGCAGGTGTGACTGTTCGATAGAACCTAGACGGGTGGTCTACCCTTACAAGGTCTACTGCGGCTCAACTCCATGGTGATCTATGAATTATGTATAGTAAGATGGGTTCCTGCTTTTGGAATTGATGTCGGAAAGGAACGAGAAGTAGGTGGGGTGGTCAACAAAACACGATTTCAAACATAAATAACTATTATTCTACATGCGAAAAAATTATAAAAAGTTAATATTTCAAAAAAATATATTGAGACGAATCTAAAAAGGTCCCACAAGACTATATTATTTCCTATTGTTTAATGTGAATTCATGATCAAATTTTATAATATTTGACTAACAAAAGTCAAAATGTGACAATCTTTTAGGGACGGAGGGAGTATATATGTTCCCTTAAATGGTGGATATAATAGGAGGAATTACTTAGTTAATATTGGTATGTGATTAATTCCTAGAAAAAAACAATACATTCCCTCAATCATGTTGTGTTCACCATACCGGGCGTGTACATTGTGAATAATGGTCAACATCATTTACTCCCTTTTTAACAGCTTCCGACATTCCCTCTTCCAGGCGTGAAAGTCCTCGTGAGTTTTTTTTTTACCGTTTATTTATTTATATATTTAGTTTTATATATTTGGATCATTACTAAGCTAAGTTTTCAAATTATGTACTCAATATTGAGGCATTTATAATGAGTAGGAGATTGTTTTAATTGGCCCAACAATAACTCAACTAGTGCGAAGGGCCCGGCAAATGTCGGGCCGGAATTAGACAGTAAATTGCTCGGGACTAACTGGCATATCGTTGTACTTATAGGTGTCGAGTTTTTACATTTGAGCGCATACAAAAGATAAAAAGTTGACACCTACGATGCTGTTATATATGCATCCAAAAATACGTGGAGATGGCAAAATATTCGAGCCTACTATAATATTTACATGCATTATACAAAACGCATGGTTTGAGATATGTAGACCATGGCTGGCTCATGACGATTTAAATATTTACGCTGCAGTCAGCAACAACACTTTGTGCATGGGAGCATCAAGCGTTGTTGTCATTTCCGCGAACTTGGGGTATCTTCTGAGGTAGGTTTGCAGGTATAGGCTTCTTCTTGACTGGAGTTTCTGTTTAAAATTAGGTGTTTAGGTATAGAGGTTGTATCATAAATTTATAAATATTCAAGATTCTGTGAAATGGTGTAACCTTTTGTTATTGTGATTGCATCCAACTGCCGCTTCAGTGGAGATAGTGGAAGATCTGAAGTTGAAGAGCTTGGCCTGTGTTCCAAGAGTGGAGCATTTTCGTCATAGTATGCTTGCAGAACCATCCTGAGATTCTTGTCCGTTAGGCTCGCCGCTGTTTTTGTTAGGTGTAGCAGGAATGGCTTGGATTTCAGGTCCTCTTTAGCTGGGCCTAGATCCAATGGTTTCCCCTGTGAATTGTGTTTTGTGTTAGTTTGTTTTGTATTTATTTTGTGAGGAAAGCTGTTTACAGGTTGTGTTTTTACCGAGTTATGGAGATCTTTCATATCATCAATTGTTGTGTGCAAGATCTTTTCAGCTGTTTTGTGTAATGCTGTGAGCTCCATATCTCCACTCTGGTCAATTATGCAGAGAACGACTACTGGCCTGTATAGGAAACCTATACTGTTAGTTCGCTGGTGTGGCATCTAATGGATCCAATGTTTGTTAGTGGTGTTACCTGATTATAGCCTTGGCATCTTGTTTGCAGAGGAAGCAGTTGTAGTCATGGTCAATGGTGGCTTTCACCTTTTTTAAGCACTTGTTGGAAGCAATATAGTAGAATTGCTGGTCGTCGTGTAGGAGGCGCAAGTATCCTCGAACCCAGTAACTCCCAATCTGATGATGTTTTTTGAAGTGTGTCAAATGGTGTTTATATGTTGTTGAATGATGCTAATATAGTGGTTATGTACCTTCTCTATGTTCTTTAAGTCAGCCACTTGATATGTTTTCATCCTTCCAGCGCAAACCAATTCTTTTGTAAACGATGTGGTCTTCTGAGTCTTCATATTTTCTAAGTGTAGAGGATCTATAGTAGAAAACCTATTTGGAAGATATTTGGTCGTTATAAGAGGTAAGATGGAAATACAGAAAACTGAAATATGTGAGCAATAGAATCTTTTCTACCATTCTTTCATCTCTGCGACTGTGTGCCTCAGAGGAGGGTCCACCGCGATGGAGGAAGAGTTTCTGGTTGACAAGGACAGTGCTGTATGTGAAGTTGGAAAAGTTTAATTATTCATCATGTTATCAACATGTATATATGTATGTATGTGAATGCATTCTCACAGTCGTATGTCTTCAGAGCCATTCTTTTTGCTATGATGACTGACTTGTTGTTGGCAGCTTCCGTGAGTGTTGGGCTGTGCGTTGCAATATTGTCATCCCATAGTGTGATACGGACGGGGAACAGGCTGTAATAGGTCGATATTTACTGTATGAGGAGTTGTATAATTTGACTTTATATAAATGTGATAATGTCAAAATTCTTTATTGTTTAGTACTCTGAGTCGATGATGGTAAAATGCTGGACTTGGTTGCGGCCTGATTTGACTTGTCTGATATCATCGCAGTCTATAACAATGGCTATCACATCTGTTTTGAGGAGAAAGATAGATAAATATTAGAGGCGCTATAATTGTGTTTAGTTATAAAGATAATTAATTCGTGAACCTGCTGTTGTCTTGTTAGTTTTCGCCACATTTGGTAGATCTATCAACGGAGTGAGACCTGCTAGCATGTAGTGTAATGTTGGTGTAGCCTGTGGTGCTGGCTGGATTAGTGTTTCGCGCTTGATTATCCAGTGAAAAGGATGATTGATAATCTGATACTGTTGATTTGTTCGCCTTACATCAGCATTTGAGATGTCATAGACAGCATAAAGATGAATCATTGGACCTAGCGTGTCCAAATCTGGGTCGTATATACATGCAAGTGTATGATTGCCCTGTACATCGCATAGTATTAGTAGTTGTAAAAAGAAATGAAATGTTGTTGTAGTGTTATCGGAGTTTGAGATACCTCAGGATCACAGAAGATATAGCGCTTTAGCTTTGACCAGGTAGAACAATGCATTATAGGAATGTCTTCGCACACAGTAATTCTTGCTGTCCAATGCTTTGATTCAGGGGTTATGCATGGAATTGGTTGCTTTTCACGATCTATTGAAATGGCCATCCTACAGTTTCAAAAATTTGGAGTTTTGTTCATTTAAGTATCAACCTGAATCTTAGCTCTTCATATTTGACACTATTGCTAATAATTTTGCATCTGAAAAGAGTAAGGTGCATAGGTTTTTCCTGTATTTTTTACTATGTGCTATTATATCATTCCGGGTTGTGAGAAGCTTAACATGCAAAGAAGTTCTACTATCAGTTTGTTATGTTATTCTTGTTCTGGTAATAGCTCAACATGCAATTATATTTGACATTGTTGCTAATAATTTTGCATGTGGAAAGAATAATGTCCATAGGTTTTTCCTCTGTTTTTTACTTACTCCTATTATATCATTCTGGGTTGTGAGAAGCTTAATTTTGGTATCTAAATAGAACGATCTGGTTGCAACTCATACCTTAACATGCAAAGAACTTTGACTACCAGTTTGTTATGTTATTTATATTTTGGTAGTAGCTCAACATGCAAGGACATGAAAGATGGATGTGAGAACCTTGAGTTCTTGCTGAACTCTTGGATAGTAAGAACCTTCAATTCTTGCTTAAGTTTTGCATGTAAATAGAACAATCTGAATGCAGGTCATACCTTAACATGCAAACAACTTTTATTAGCTCCTTCTTATGTTGTTCTTATTCTGCTAATAGTTCAACATGCAAGCATATGAAAGATGGATGTGAGATTGTTGTTTACCTTGATTTGTGGAGAAAAAGTGGTATGTTGGATTCTAAGAAGCTTCAATTCTTGCTAGTTCTGTTGCTGAAGTTCTGGAATGTTTTACTTAGTAGTGGTAGGAAAGTGGGACATTATATTATGTGGGTTCTCAGACTAATCCACAGGTTAGCCTATACTATTAGCCATAATCCAATATAAGAAGTGGTTTGGCAGCCATTTTATGACATGTGTCAAGTAATCATGAAATTGTTATATGGTTTAGTTTTGGACAGCTGTCCTTTGTGGAATATTTAAGTGTGCACAACCCAAAAATAAATATGGACAATACTCAAAGATACTATTTTGTGTTTTCTTCAGTAGGACAAAAGCTACTGAGTAGAACAGAATTCTGAGTTCATTCTATTGGAGGAGACAAAAGATATGAAGGTATTAAATAGGAGAATTACTTGGATTTTTAAGCCAGTAATGTACCTTCGAGGCGTGTTCTCGGCTCGTTGCTGGCGCCACCCGTGCTCCAGTTATCCTAGAAATCACAGCTTTATGACCTAGTTCAGCTACATCTGCAGTGCATCATTTATCAGTTAAGGATGTTATGGTTGAGTATTGTATCATAAGTCACCCTTACTGTCACTCTACAGAACCGAGTTTTGAGGCAGTTCTTCATTTCCATGCCGAATCTGTCAAAATGAAAAATATTTAAAATATTATTTAGTAACAAAATTTCCTTCAAAATATTCAAATGAGCTCAAATGTTGAGTTACCTGCAGGCACAAAATGAAAAAGCTCCACATTCTATCAGAGCTCCTAAAGATGTGCCAAAATGAACGTATCTCAACAAAATTAGTTTTTCCAATCCATCGATCTCCTTTATCTGCCTCAACTTCCTATATATCACCAAAATAGTACATCGTAAATGCACTTGTGAGAATATTATGTTGTAAGATTTTGCTCATGTTTTCTGAAAAACTGAGATAACTTCATGCTTGATCTCGAAAACAAAAATAATATAATAGTCTGCAATCGGAAAGAATAAACTACCACAATTGGAATAATGGTATTTTTCCATTTAATCAGAGAAACAAGGAATCGAATCCCACTAAGTTGTTACGTTTTAATGTCTACAGTTCACTTTCCGCCGAGAACTACGAAAGTAGATGCATTAAGAAATGATCTTTTATCTTCTAAGACCCTGTGTAAATGCATATATGTGATGCTGCCGAGAAAAGTATATTGCTTACCTCGTTCTTGTCAGATTGGAGCTGCCCAGCAGGCTGACAAAAGAAATCAGAATCAGCACGCATGGGCTAACATAGTCTGAAACAGTTAACTGACCTACAAATGTGTCAATAGTGATTAAATGAATATTTTCCAGTGAATACCCTCTTAGTGTAATGATGTTTCACTATAATATGTAGTGAACAAGGCTATTACCAGAAATATTCATTTAAGTCATCATAGTTTCTCCATTCTGAATGTTTGGCCTTTCCTCCACGGCTCCTGCGTGCTTCCTAGACTCAATATATATGGAAATTTGGATCATTTAAGGAATGATAAAGCAGAAAAAGTATATGAGCTCAATAAACGAAACTAAAGGAACATCTTAGCTACTGTTTCATATATTGGAGTGATCACTTTCTTCAAGAACGCCTCTTCTTCTCCCCCATGAACAGGTTTCATAGTCTCACCAGTCATAGGGCTCACATTTCCTGCCAGCATACCAGAGAGCTCAAACTCCATCTGGTAATAGTTAATAGTATAAGTTAATCCACCATTAAATATGGGTGCCAATTATGCTACAGTTTTCATATATTATGAGTTCACAACTAATGCAGCTAAAAAGGGTACGTGCCGGAAATTAGAAGAGATCTATTCCGCTGTGAAAATATAAATAGTCGTCTAGAAAACTACAAAAGAACTATTTGGTTGGATAAAAATATAGGACATGCGCAGTTTTTAATTATTCCAACTATGAAAAAAGGGCCTGCTAACATCCTCAGAATTCGAGATCTAAAAACATATATGGTGGTAAATGTAGCAGAGGCATTCTGCCATCAATCATATATTTGCTGCTCCCCTCATATAAGAATATAGAGGCCAATATATAACAATTTTCTTTGCTGCACCTCCTGCTGGATAGCAGGCAACCTGCACGCAAGGTAATTATTTCAAGATTTAGTCAATATATGTTGTATCCAAAGTGTGGAATCTAAACACAGTGAATCGTAAGAAATGATGATCACTTACATATTTGATGGGGTAAGAATCGAAGGTGAGCCGCTCTACATATTTGATGAATTGTCTCTACTAAGTATTGCTAAAGCTATTAGGAAACCGAGTTGTGTGGACCATCGAAATGTCGGAC
Source organism: Echium plantagineum (assembly GCA_003412495.2). Lineage (NCBI taxonomy): Eukaryota > Viridiplantae > Streptophyta > Magnoliopsida > Boraginales > Boraginaceae > Echium > Echium plantagineum. The sequence continues at coordinate 35,395,808 of CM016561.1, read as the reverse complement.
CGGTTACGGTTCCGTATAGATTTTTTCCGTATAGAGTTCCGTACAAAAAAGAAATTGCATAAATAACCCCTAAATAAATTAGTAATTGCAAAATAATCCCCACTCCAAATCACACCCTTCAACACCCCTCACACACTCTCCCGCCCACTTTCACTCTCCCACCCCTAAATAAATTAGTAAATGTACCTTTCTTTTCACTGATTATAACAGCATGCTTGCTTTTAATTTGTTAGTTCTATATAACCAACAAGTCAGACAGTAAGGTACGTCAATAAAAATAATAAAATGACCTGAAATTTATCATTCCAGATCTATGAACTCAACCATCAAAATTGAGAACTAGATGATGTTTTAAACTAGAGAGTATATAGTTTCTCGTTTTTAAAGCTAAATAACCCACAAATAAGACAACTAACTACACCTATAAAACCAAATCTCCACCAGAAATATATAGATTCAAAAGCTACAAACGGAACTATCAAGAACAAAAACTAGATGATATTTTCAAACTATAGATATTATATTGTTAGTTCATTCTAAAGTCAACCAACCAACAAATCAGACAACTAACTTCACCAATAAAAATGAAATCTTTATCTCAAACTTATCAAACTAAACATCAAAATTCAAAACTAGACAGAATTTTGAAACTGTAGATATTATACAATTCGTAGCCCAACGATACTCTTCCGCTTATTTAAACTAGCGGCTCTCCCAACGATACTCCGAAAACAAGGGATCAGAGCCCCACAAGCAAACTCGTTCAGGCATTTTTTCAAACACATGTTAAGCAACACATTAAATCGCCAAGTAACCTCACAAAATCACACAAAACCGCCAACAAGCAGCTAGTACCTTAATCATAAAAAAATAATGAACAATCTAGTCTCATATCTTCTAAAAAGACATATAACAGTAAGCACATTATTGTGATCTCAGTTAATAAAATTAAAAATCATCTCACAAATCCCACACATCGCAAGCGAACCCCCAAAAAATTAGATAAATCATCACAGGTTTACAAGCATACCAAAAGAAAACTAAAAAAGGTTCAAGAATGTGGACCATATTATTCATGATTCAGATTTCTTTCATTGCCTTAGTTTATAGCCAGAAAGTCCAATTAGAATCAGAAACACAAAGTTATTATCAAAACCAAAAAGCACAAAATAGGACTGTTATATTTTCACAGATTTCTCACAGGAATACCATCAAGCAAATAAACATATGTACTATAATAACATTTTATAATCCCATTGTCAGATATGTGAATGGTTTTAGTGATAATAAAACAGATTCGGCAACTTTTGATTACAATCAGACGGCATTCAATTTGACAAACAACTTACAGAAAATGTATCAGAACACCAGAAAAAGAACACTAGTTTTATTCTGTTCACTCAAAATCCAATACATACTTGGCTATTATGATTTTATTCTGTTTACTTCCAAAAAGAACAGTCAATTGTTTCAATGATAAATCATTTCCATCATTAAATAGTCAATTGTTTCAATGATAAATCGTTCAGGCATTTTTTCAAACACATGTTAAGCAACTCATTAAATCGCCAAGTAAAAAATCAAAATCACACAAAACCGCCAACAAGCAGCTAGTACCTTAATCATAAAAAAATAATGAACAATCTAGTCTCATATCTTCTAAAAAGACATATAACAGTAAGCACATTATTGTGATCTCAGTTAATAAAATTAAAAATCATCTCACAAATATCGTAATTGCTAAATAAAATTAACTAATTAACAAAACATAATTTCATATATTACTTTTAATTAATCAGATTCACATTCATAATCAATTAAAAAATAATTTCAGAATCAGTTATATATAACCTAATCGAATATCATAATCAAAGAATAAGAAAACTTAATTGAATAATATCTAAAGCTATATATACAATACTTGAATGAAATAAATAACAAAATTGAAATATTTCCTTGAGAATATTATAATCAGATAATAAAATTGAAATTGATATCAATTATACAATTGAATTAATCGATTAAAATGAGAACAACTAATTAATCATTCAAAAATTAGAATTGGATTATGAAAACTGAAATCGGAGAAGATGAGCATACCGAATCAGAAGAGAGCAGCGATGAAGTTATCGCAGAGAGCGGTGGGTGTGTGTGTGTGGGAGGATTGCACGAAGTAGAAGAATGGGAAAATTGGTGTGTGGGGGGGTTGAACGAAGTAGAAGAATGGGAAAATTGGTTATAATAATTCCTATATATAGATTTTCAGAAAAGGGTCTAAAGTTTTAAAAGTTTTAAAATATAACCCCGAATTTCATATTAGTTTCATATTGCTCCTTTACGGAATTTTGTACGGAAAAAATGTGTACACCACCCTAACTTTCTACTCGAAATGTGGATAGAACCATCCTTAAGTCTGCAAGAATCTGTCTTGAATTAGAGGTAGCGAACCCGCTCACTGGTTCACATTATTTCCCAGGTCTCCACTCTGGTGCATAAGGAAAATATGTCACATAAGGACCTGAAACATAAGACTTTTTAATCATCAAACACATAAAACGAAATCATAACTCATATATTCCAAGTTCCAACACTTTGAGGCAGAAATATACGGATTCTTCAATATCAATTACAGATATTTTGCGAACATCATGAACATAAAACAATACCATGACTGATAAATTCCAACATTCTCACGCAGATATATTTAGATTATAGAACTCCAATTAAATATTATTAATGATCATGAAAAACATAAGATAACATTACAACTTATGAATTCAAACATTTTCACACAGAAACATTAGATTATTCAATTTTGATTGAAAATTTATTAAGATCGTCAAAAAACATGAAACAAAATCATGACTTACAAATTCGAACACTTTCACGCAGAACATACAGATTCAGCGAATCGATAATACTTAGTTGTTTTTGTCGAGGAGATCGAATGTTTGGGAAGCTGATTACATGGAAGCGAGTATATTAGCTAAACTTACTTTTTTTTGTAATCAAGTCCCTCGGCATTCTGGAGGGCAATCATGCTAACATTTTGGAGAGCAACCAAGCTGGCCATGTGAGCAAGAGAGAATTGTTGAGGATAATTCATGATGTAAGATCGTTCGCTTGCTTCGATCTTCATTCTTTTAACCTGCACATTAAAATGAAGCAACTGTAAAATTACAAAATCTGTATGAGTAATTTGTAATGGTTGTTGAGATGCGGTCGCTATGGTTATATATTAGCTTGGTGTTCCTTGTTGTAATATCTCTTTATAAACAACGTTTCGTGTATGATGTATGGGTGGATCGTTCCATGTGGGCGGGATCAGTAGTAGTTTCACGTTATTTCCTGTTTTTGCTCTAGACATAGCAACATACAATTGTCCGTGCGAAAAAACAGGTTGGCGGAGATAAATGCCGACATAATCTAAAGTCTGCCCTTATGATTTATTGATTGTCATTGCAAAGCAAAGTCTTAGAGGTATTTGTCGTCTAATGAAGGGTACAACATACTTGTTATCCGAAGGATTCGTTTCGAGTGGGATGCGTGGTATCCAGACATGCTTTCCCATAAATTGACCTGCTGCGATGGTAGCACCAACCACATTAGGTAATAAATTTTTACAAATTAACCTTGTCCCATTACATAAACCTTCCACAGGATTAATATTTCTGAGTAATATCACAGGGGAGTTAACTTTTAACCATAGTTTATGTTGTGGCAATCCTTTTGGTTCTAAACTATTTAAGTAGTCTATGTAGTCTCCTTGATTAATTGGATTTTTGGCTTGGCCGTCGCTAATATATATAAATTCTTTGTCTATAAGTCTTTGAATTAGTTTAGAGTTAATGTCATCGACATGTTCGTTTTTTGGGCATAAGATTATTCGCTTCATCATGTCAAAAGGATTTTTTTGAAAAAGTGTTAAATCTGGGTAAACAGATGCTATTAATGCTTCAATTGACTGTTCTAAATTGACATAAGGAATTAACATAGGGTTAGGAATTTGTACCTCACCTTTGGCATTGGTCGGTTCCTCACCATTACCAATTCTCATTAAGTACTCAACGAAACCTGGATCATACCTCGCTCGCATGTTATCTGTTAATTCCAGTTTGATAAAGCGCTGCCACAGATCAGACCTTATAAGGCTTGCCTGAATTTGAGCTCTTTTATCACCACCTTTGACAACTGGAAGTACTTGTCGGAAGTCTCCTCCGAACACAATCAATTTGCCACCAAATGGTTTGTCGCAATCGCATATATCTTTTAATAGAACATCCAAGGCGTAAATGATCGCTTTATGTGCCATCGGTGCTTCATCCCATATTATGATCCTAGAACTTCTAATTAGATCCGCATCAGAACTTTGTTTCTTAATCTGACATTTTACTCCTGCGTCTGCATCAATGGGAATCTTGAAGCGCGAATGAGCAGTGCGATCTCCTAAAAAGTTCGAAGCTACTATTCCCGATGAAGCTACAATAAGTGCTACAAACCCCATAGATCGAATGTGTGCCAAGAGTACTCTATAAAGAAAGCTTTTACCAGTTCCTCCTGGACCATCAACAAAAAATAACCCATCTGTATTTGTTAGAGCTCGGTTAAAGATCACGTCAAATGCTGCTTTTTGTTTACAATTGAGTAGATTTAATGAGTGCAAATCTTCCTCTGGTATCGGAATGCTCTTTTCACATGCTATTTCTCTAGTGTAACGCTCAAAGTCTGTGGTTTTGTATTTAAAAGATACCAGCCGGAAATCATTAATATCTTTGCCCAAAGATTCTAAAGTGTCGTTTATTCCTTGCAAAACTTTGCACTCAAGCTCGTGTTGTGTAAGATTCAACCGGTGCTGCAATCGCCTGAAGTCTTCGGCCATATGTTCGAAGTAGTCCTCATACAATTTTTTGGCATTCGAGGGTCTGCAATAGTTAAGTAGAGTAGCAAACAACCGTCTTAACTCAACAGGCATTTTATATATGGAAGCTTCTTGCATAGTTCTGTCTATATCATTGTCGTTGTGCAATAAACCTTTCTTTAATGCAGCTTGTTGAAAAGATTCACAGTGTACCATTAGCTGTCATTAGGTGATCAAATGAGGTTGGGCAACAAACATTATTAAGGAGGACCCTAAGATAATAGCGCTCGTTTTCAACAGGGTTCACAACTGCCAGCCTCCCAACAACAGGTCTTTTTTTCCGACGTGACCAAACCCTTGACTGAACATCCCATACATAATACCTCGGAAACTCTTTGTAAAGTAGGTTAAGTTGTCTGGCTAATGGATCTTCTCTGTTCACCCTGAAAAACTCCGTCAACATGCTTCTTTGAAGCCTTGCATCCTCTAATAGTTTCTCTAAGTCAGTGTCTTCTTCAAAAGCTATCGTCTGAAAGTTTGGGGTATGGACTTGCAACTGCAAAACTGGAGGATACATGTCATACAATGGGTAACCATATATGCGCCATGCAGCTTCAACTGCTGATACCCATCTTCCTTTTTGGAAATCTTCTATCTCATCGCCAGTTGAGCTGGCGGATTCTAGCGATATACGGAACATGATTTTGTCATGGCCTTTGTGTATATACTTGTATAGGTATTTAACTGCTCTTATATCACAACAAAGTTCAACGTTAATATGACAATTGAAGAGCATTAGCAGTGTTGGGTTATAAGGTATTACCCATCTGTTGTCAAGTATCTTTCCTCGTACTTTAGCTATTGTTTTAGTATCTCTCCGCCGGTACATTGGGTATGTACCTTTACCATGAGTGGTATGTTCGTTGAACTCCTTCGGATAATGGTTTTTACACAGACCATCCCTCATACACACATTATCTGGATTAAGGTTACCACAAGGGCCGTGCATCATATGTTTGACAACCAAACCATACAGATATTTTTGCTCTGTTTGATCTGGCAACTCCGCACATACGATGCGATCGTACGCCTCCGTTGTCAAATACTTATATGCTGGCTTAAGAATTATCAAGAAGTGCGCATGTGGAAGTCCTCGTTTTTGAAATTCGATCACATGTACAAGGGAAGCGATCTTACCAAATATATCTCCCTTCATCAACATATCATGTAAGATGCCCAACTTTGCTTTAAAAACCCTGGCTAACAGATCTGGCCTGTTCTGTAATTCTTCTCCAGGATGTAGCAGCTCTCTGATCTCCGGCCAATTGGGTTACAAGTCATAGTAAGAAATATGTCTGGTTTCCCGTGTTCCTGAACAAGTGACATGCAGTCCAAATATCTGTTCTTGAGATCTCGCGGGCCTCCAATGAAAGTTGCAGGCAAGAACACTTTTTTCCCTATTTGTCCACCCTTTGGAATACCAGTAACGACACTGTCTATTATTCCTTGATAATAATCTATTCTTGTGTTTAGCTGATTCCTTTTCAGATAGTCGAGCCTCATGGTTTCCAGTTTGATATAGTTGTCTATAACATACTGCTGTAGCAGTCTTCCAAATCTAAGCAAATATGACCGGTCATTTGGGCGTATTTGAAGCTTGTAGACATAGTATTCTCGACAGCTAACTGTCGCACGGTTACGCCCTCGGCCAACGCTGATGGATTCATTATCAAGGTTTGGAAGTTCGTCATTGAACATACTACGTGTTATTCCTACAACCAATTGTAAGTGCATCAATATAAATAAGTGAAATAATATATTACAATGATCTTGATAATGAACATTAGTTTAAAATAAGATACCTTCCTGTTCTGCACGAAGGAGATCTTCAAATGAAAAGAAATGTTGGGGTTTTTTATTATGAAGACCTCTTCGACCTCTTCTGACGAAACGACCAACTTTCGGTATATTCCCATGCCACCCAGTTTCACCTTTAGGGAACATTAAGACATATTGCAAAGGATCGTAACAACCGTAATAGTACTGCACATTCTGGCTATGCCCAGCCTTAGTGTATACTCTTATATCCCACAACTCTCCGTTAGCCTCACCATTGCTCTCGTCTTCGAGCCATATACCGGCAACTTCACTTGAGGTCGGAGTATTAAACGTTCTTTGATCTAATCCTGGGTTACACCTTATAACTATCCGGTACAAATCTATATTATCTAACTCTGATGCTTGTTTTAAAAAGTTGGTATATGGATGGTAGTTCTTCATTAGATCCACTAATTCAACGACAATTGAAGGGTCTAATCTAGGCAATGACATCAGTCGGTTTTCTACTTGATGGTCCGAATCGTAGAAGTAAAATTGTATCCCTTGGAGTCGTCTACTTCCTCGATTCGGCACCAAATCATTTAGGTAATGGTGAACCTGACCTTGGACCTTAACAGTATAGATGCCTTGATTGCGACGTTTATAAGCCTCGTCACATTTCATTCCGATGGATGTGAAAGCAAAATGGTTGTTGTAAGTGCGAATCATATTTTGAAATTGTTTAGATCTCGAATCCGTACCAGTGATTAATTGGATGAGGTAATAAGGAAGCGACGTACCTGCTATAGCAATTTCACCCGCACCACAACAAAATCGATCCGTCTCCTTGTAAAATTTATAGGCTCTGCAATGTGGACAAGGCCTCCTCTTCGGAAGAACGATTGTTCTGTCATCTGTAGGAAGCATACTGGAACATACATATTCGCCTGTATTTGAAATTTGCATGAGTTACATATACCTGACAATGTGATAAAAATAGAAACACCTTAATTCACAATACGACAACAGTATCGTACCTAAATCACCACCAGCTTGCTCCTTTTTTCTCAGACTGCCTATAACTTTCTTGATCAAGTTATCATCTATGTAAAGATTTGTCGCGTGCTGTGTCGACACATTTTGTTGAAAGTCTTCATTTTCCCGCTCGTAGCTTGAACTGTGAGCATTCGATGTCTCTCCATTTGTTCGTTCACCTATCTAAGTAAGACGAAGAGATAAAAATAAACATTATGCTACTTATAATAAGTTCAAGTTTTCAAAAGAAATTGGAAGAATGGCGACTTCTGGAGCCACAGTAGCCCCCCTGACATTATTGAGCATACCTGTCTAGCGGAGCTCGGATACTTATGGATATTTCGAGTAGGTATACTCTCTTGTTGTCGAGCTGTATCTGGCATGGATGTATTTGATTCCATATTAGCACCCTCCAAAGTCTTTCTCCGATCTGTCGTACAAAAAAAATAGCAGAGAATAGATAATTAAGCAAAGGAGAAGAAGTACATCTAATCTTAAAAACAAGATGCTGATATACCGGCATACAGCTCTTGTCTCCGTTTCTTAATTCCTTCTTTATGAGATGCGTAATATTCGCGAGATTTTCTATTGATCCAATTCTTACTAACTGTAACAATAACAAAAGCACATAACTGACTACAACAACGCAACCATATAATTAGACCGGGCAGATCTTTATAGTTAGAACTGGAAACAGATAAATAATACAACGTACAGAGTTGGAGCATACCTGCATAAGAGCTTGAGCTAACCAAGGCAGTAGGTAGCACAGCAAGTACCTTATCAAACAACATACTAATACTTCAGTATATTAAGTGTACATTGGATCATTCTGTAGACACTAACGTACTTGAAAATTGTCATCTCAACCGTAACAAGTAAATGTATACACATAAATTTTTAATTTGCTATCCTTGATGTTCTAATTTGATTTCATCAATTATGAAGTACAAAAATGAAATCTAATGATAAAGGTAATTGAAAAATGACACTTCCCAGAACAGTATGTATCCAAATATTAAAGTGTACCACATCAGTAGTAGAATTATTCCTAGTATCCTAAAATTAAAGTGCACCACATCAGTACTGTACATTTGATCATATTGTACACATCAACGTACTTAGATGAATAACATCTGAATCACCAATTATGCGAAGATCACAGTGTAACAGGAATTCAAGAGGCAGTTATCACATATTCGATAGGTTCATGTTCTAACAGAACAAAATGACTTATCATAGTATACCTGTACAACACACGTAGGATCAGCTACAACGTCTACTACAACTGGAAAATGACAACCATGTACATCAGCATCTTTAGCTGGAGCACCGCCTGTAATAATAACGAAACCAGGTAACCTACTACAATAAGATGACTATGTAATAAGACCTGCCAAATATACATAATTACAATTCAAAACAGATAAATAATGTCATGTATAGCGTTGGTGCATACCTGCATAACAACTTGAGCTAACCAAAGTTGTAGGAACCCCAGAAGGTACCTTATCAGCCAATAAGTAACTTCCAGGGTATTCATGCGATGGTTGATCCACTATTGTTTGATCCAACTAATAGACAATCAGGGAATAAAACAACAAGTTACGATAACTTAAATATACAAAAAATGAGTGCAAAAGATTATCAGATGCTAATATTTGAGTATATACAGTGTACATATGATAATATTTCAGATGCGGCAAATAAAATAGAGAAAACCAACTAAATGACTAACATAAATTAATAAATGAAAACTATAAGAAAAGAATGTGCATCCTAACAACGTCAATTTTGTTAAATCTTAAATATTGTATATAGCGCCGACAGATAAGGAAGCTCTCGCTTAACCAACACCATCCCAACAATTTAACTCAACTGGCATAAAATCCTAACCATAGTTAACCATAGTCTTATATCAAACCTTAAACACTTACATATAACATGCAAATAAACAAATAAAAGAGGTCCTGATATCCCACTCTCAAGTTACAGTATCAGTACAATCTCTAAGGTTACTCAATTAACTAAAAAGATTGAGATCTTTACAAATCAAAAGAACAAAGATATCTTTAATCAACCTCTAATTAAATTGAATGAAACGTATTGTCATGTGGATTTGACTTTAGTTACTTCTTATCTTACCCATGTAGTAAGTAGTAAGTAGTAATCATATTAAATGATACAAAGTGCAGAATTTACATTGAAGACAAGAATTACAATTCTAAGGCTTCGCCAATAGAAACAAACCTAATGCTTCACAAGTAGAAACAATTATAAAAAAGGACAATTCCAGATTGAAGATCTCTTGACCCATATACGATTAAGTTCTACATCTTAGCGCTAAATTAAGGAATAGAGATAAGTAAATAAAAAAGATATTTTATTTGAGACATTAACGACAAACACAAAAAACTACATGCAATCAAATGCAATTACTATGGTCCAGGATCTCACTTAGGGGACAATAGAAGCTTTTGTAGTGGCAGTTAATAGAACGCGAGATATAGTCTTCATGATAACAAGTCGACTGATCAAAATGGCTGATGATAGTATACCTGTGCGACACACCTAGGATCGGCTACATCTTGTACTACGACTGGAACAAGACCACCATGTACATCACCAGCTTCAACTGGAGAACCATCTGTAACAATAACGAAACCACATTAGACACGCCAAATCTTCGTAATTATAATTCGAAACAGAAAAATAATGCAATCTATAGAGTTGGAGCATACCTGCATAAGAACTTGAGCTAAGTAAAGCAGTAGGAAGCCCAGAAGCAGGGTATCCATCTGATGGTTGATCCGCTGCTGTTTGATCCGACTAATAGAAAACCATGGAATAAAACAATAAAGTTACAATAACTTAAAGATACAAAGAACAACGCGAAAGATCACAATGCGTCGCATTAGTCGACAACAATATAGTCAAGGGTCTCACTGGGGGTCAAGAACGAGCAATAAAAAATTAATATTAACAAAATTGATGAATGGGAGTCATATAAGAAAGACCAACTATCCATTACTGAATGGAAAAAAAAGAATTAAAAGAAAGCCAACTAAAAAGTAACACAAGTATCCATGAGCCTGGATACTCCATTTTTCAGTCTAACCAAGCCTAGACTATAAAAAATACCAAGTGTCATAAATGGTGTGATATTGAAAAAAAAAAGCAAAAAACTTCATAAAGGGGAAACTATGAATTGCAAAGTAGAAGTTTTACCTCTCTATTAGTAGCACACTCCATTTTGGCTACCTCAGACGTCCTCTTTTTCGCTACAAATGCAGCTAATTTAGACGCCCACATATAAAGAGACCACAAACACAAATATTCCTAGTTAACTACCTGCATACAACTCACGCCGTCTTCTGTTGATCTCTTCTTTATGGGACGCATAGTATTTACGATGTCATTCATTATCTAACTGCCTATTTACTGCAAGAGGATATCATATAGAAAATACTTGAAATCATTCTTATAGGACAGAATGGTTTGCATTTATTGCTACTGCACAATTCATTCTAGTTCCTACTGCACAATTCATTCTAGTTATTAAGTTTGAATGAAACTTGGGTTCCGAATTGTTATAAAAAATTGACGAAATTCAATTAAATGAAAAGTGAAAAGGATTCCCATTTCGTGTCTTAAATGAACGGTCTATAATTGTAAGGGTTCTATGAGATCCAAGAGTATGGTAAGAAAGAAATTGATAATTCTTTCTTACGATACTATCTAGCTATTACTGTTATTGTAGTGTATTAAAGTCGTACATCGAGCGGAACAAAACCATACCTGAAGATCGTGGAGTTCTTTTCGGAGCTGACCGATCCATTATGAAGGAGAAAGCGCCCTAAGTAAACACAGTACACAAAAATAGTGACATTATTCCTCCATGAATCAAGAGCTGGACCAATCATATATACTCCTTGGTGCACTTATGATGGTTAACTGACATGAGTTCACAATGAAATACGGAAAGAACCTATTTACTGACTTTTGAGGGACATTTAAAGGTTCATTTTCGAAATACGAAGAACTTGTTAGGGCAACAACCACATAATATATACATTTAAAGGTTCATTTTCAAAATACGAAGAACTTGTTTACCCAAAAGTTGCAGGGGAGGAATTCAGCACCTCTGGAGGAACATATGCAGCTGTTCCGACAAATGTACAAGCCTTGTCATCTGAAGAAACAAACAAATCCAGCATTAACATGTTAGAAATTGTTGTTTCAATTCTTCGTTCGGATTACCAGTACTAGAACTAATATGTATAAATGAACTAACTGAAGACGAGGCACGTTTCTATGCTGCTGAACTTGTAGATACTCTAGAATATATACATGGGAAGGGCTTGATACACAGAGATATTAAGGTATTTAATAACATCATTACATCTACTATTTTTATTGGGGAGATGCTTATTGCTTTCTGGATGGCAGCCTGGAAACCTTTTGCTCACTCTAGATGGACATATAAAAGTTCCAGATTTTGGTACTGTGAAACCGATGGAGGATAGCCAAATAACAGTTCTTCCAAATGTCTGTTGAATTTGAGGTTGCTGATTGCACTAAGAAAACGTATCCTGATAGCACGTTTGATGTGATTTATAGTCGGGATACCATTCTACATATTCAGGTCCCCTCTATTGATCATTAAATCAAAAAGAAAATCTTGATTGTTTCTCCTAGCTATGCAGTTCACGTTTTTTTATTGATTTGCACCTTCTATGTTCCATCTTTCAAGCTTCTCTAAGCATTTCTTATTAACTTTTTGTTCTTTCTTTTTCAAGGTCATCATACTTTCCCTCGCATATAAAGTTACGCCTACATTTTTTTTTACTGTTAAAATGAATTTGATGCATCCTTTTCTCAACAGGACAAACCTTGGCTGGTTATAAACACAAAAGAATTATTTTTCTGTATCTAGAATAATACAACAATCCAAGCCATTTCATGAATAAAATGTGACCAATTAACCAACCAAGAAAACTACTTAAATAATTTTTCAGCACCTGTACTATTTATTGTCTATTTATTGTTAACTTACTTAAAACATTTTATGATGCTGAAGATACTTAAAGTGATTTAATGATTCAATTGATAGGTATGGATACGAAAACGTAATAGAAGCATATATACAAATTGATAAGCTTCTCACCAACTCCTCCTACCAACCATGAAAACCAAATACAACTACATAGAAGGTCTCTACAAGTCTACATATTCATAGATCTAGTTCCCCACGTAAGATCAATACACCTTTGTAAATATAGAATCGGCCAATTAAAGAAATTAACATAAAGAATTCTGATTAAGATTACAGATCAAATATACAAACAATTCCGCTGAAGAGTACAGTTCGAATATAGAATCGGAGCAAAAAAATCCAACCTTTGCAAAACCCTAATTGTTGAAAAAACCTAAATGCAAAAAATACCCGATTCAGAATGAAAAGAGAAAGAAATACCTGGACTATAATTATTGGAGACGCCCAATCCTGTAATTGTGAATAGCAGATGAAGAAGACGGTAGAATCGGGCCTACAATCATCAAAAAGAGAAGAAAGGAGGAAAAAAAGGAGTAAATAAACATAAGAAAGAAAAATCTAAGAATAAACAAATGTAAAACAAATGTAGGGTCAAAAAAAGGAGTACAAAAATAATTGTGGTAAAAAAATAAATATGAAATAGAACTAACGGGGTCAAAAGTAAAGTAACAAAATACTTAAGGGAAGAAAAGGTAAGAAAACAAACAACCATCATAGCACGACGTACAAGCGTACAATGCACATACAAAGGTACAACTACTAATTCGTATGGTACAACCGCATAATGCATGAACCAAACATTCCAAATGTACAATACCTAATGCGCATAGTACAACATTCCAATGCAACGACGTAGCATCTGTCATCCACGAAATCCCGCGCGCGTAAGCATATAGTACGTACAACATATGATGCGCAAAGTACAAGTACTTGATGCAGGCAACGCGCGCCCTGTTGGTAGACGAAGCGCGTGTATCACACGCGCCTAGCAGAGACAACGCGCGTGTGCTGCACGCCCATTCCCCTTTAAATAATATCAAAGAATCTTGATATTAGGTAGCATAGTTCATATATATAAATATTTTAGTAGTATGGATCTTAACTACATATATACTAATAAAGTACGATTATAAATATGCATAAATTAATATCCGGTCTTAAACATATATATTTTAATATATATACTCAAGCTAACATAATTTAATGTCTAATATAATTATCAATAAGTCACTACCAAACCCTTAACAAGTCTAACATAATTTAATGAGTCATTAAACAAGTCATTAACGTTGCAACTCCAATTACTATATTTTATCATTAATATTAGGTCGTGTTACTACAATGAGGTTGAAAACCAACTCGATAGAAAAATCAAGAGGATTAGGTTTGATCGAGGAGGAGAGTATGGGTCTGACTTTTTGGTATAATTTTTGCTAAAAGAATGGCATTGTTCATGAAATAAGTGCTCCTTACTTGCCTCAACAAAATGGAATAGCGGAACGAAAGAGCTGAACTTTGAAGAATATGATGAATGCTATGTTATTAAGTTCATGTCTTCCTGATGAAATGTGGGGGAAGCTGTCCTCTCTGCCAGCCATATTCTTAACAGAGTACCTCACAAGAAATTAGACAAGACTCTCTATGAGATCTGGAAAGGTTATCCTCCTAACCTGTGTTTTATGAGACTGTGGGGGTGTTTGGCTAAAGTAGGCTTATCTGATCCTAAAAGGACAAACATTAGACATAACACATATGATTGTGTCTTTATTGGTTATGCTCAAGATATTGCAACATATAGATTGTTGGAAATTGATGTGTCAATTTCCTCAATTAGTGCCCGTGAACTATATCATCTATATATACGGTTCAACAACCGATAGTTATCTGAACTATCAGTAGTCTCACCCGAGATAATGCCGGGGGTCATCGAATGGCAGACTAGGCTCTCACGATGATCTTCGGGATTCGAGTATACGGTCTTATACGTTGAATCCCGATGCTTTCGTTACTCGGGCTATGAGGTCACACACATAACAATTACTGAAGATACTTTCGAGTAGTGACCCGAAAGTGAATAAGGGATTTGATCCATATTGAGGAATTTCGGTTCGATCGAGATCATGTCCCGACCGAACCGATGGTGCGCCCGGAATTAGTTCCGGACGCACTATTTAGGGTTTATGTATATATATATATGTGAGATATATATTTATATATTATCATTTATTGAAATGATTTAATTAATTAATGAATTAATTAAACAAGATATGATTTAATTAATTAATTAAGATTAATTAACTAATCTCATCATTATGAGGAGTTGACATCTTGGTGGCTACTTTATGCCTTGGGAAGGCTTTGTATCCCTTGGGAAGAACTCTTGTAAGAGCATCTTCCATGGACCAAGAGGCATTAACCATATGGATGGTTAATGTGTTTGTTTAGTGTGCAATATGTTTCATCATCCATTCTATATCATAAGATGATATTGAATGTGAAGAAATCAATCTAAGTCTTGCATATCTCTTGCTAGAGAACACAAGAACACAAACAAACACACTTCATCTTCAACCTCAACCCTCTAGCAAAACTCTAAGTGTAGAGTGTAGAACTAGTTCTACATTTTTGCTATAGTAGTAAAGACTACATACTCCTCAATAACACACACTAGTCCAAGTGTGTCTTATTGCTATCTAAGGTATTGGTGTGGACTATTTCATAGTAGTTTCATATCACCTTGGTGATAGACATTTCTTCAAGGAGAAAGCAAAGGAGCAAGGTGTGGGGATAAGCGCTTAAAGATTTACAAAGCTTCCGCTCACGCTTCAAAGGTATAACTTTGTAGCACTACTCTTTTATATGTTAATTGTAGCATATTCACACTACCTTTAAACATATACTTCTATGAGCTAGTTTCATTGTGTAAGTTCTAACGATCAACGAATTAGGGTTGTATGACATATGAACTATTGTATTTCATTGTGTCTTGCAACCCCGGGATATTCCAACATGGTATCATGAGCTATATTACACGTTTAATATGTTCTAGAAGTGTTTAAAGTAGTACCATATAGTATATATGTCGATATATGAACCATAGCCAAAGTTTCGTCTTCGGAACCCTCCCATCATGGCCTCCATCGTGAGTTGTGAACTCACGAGGTATACGATATGCAAATTACATTTGAATTCCCGTATGCAAATTCAATTCCAGTATGCAAATTCTAAGTCAAAGTCAAAGTATATTGAATTCCAGTATGCTAATTCAAAGTATATGTGAATTCCAGTACTTAAATTCTAAGTCAAAGTCAAAGTATATGATTTGCCCTATGTTTTCGAAACAAAAAATAAATCGATTAAGTCCAAACTCATTTGATGTTTATGGACGTTTTCGGTTTGTTATGGGTGACTTAGAGATTGTTTTCATTCCGGAAATAATCTTATAAGTCCAAAACATTCTTTGAGAAGTTTAAAATAGTTTAAAATTAGCATGTATGTCAAAGTGTTGATTTCATCCTATCGGTACTAATTAAATTGATTAATTGAGTATCGAAAGGAAGTTTGAGGTTTGAGTTATTATGAATTTCAAACCTTAAACTTATGTTAAGTCTCTTTGAATGTAATCGGGTTATTAGTTCAAAATGTTGAACTTATGGTAAAACTTCCTAAAATTGGCTAAGTTAGTTGTTGGACAACTAAAGGTTATGATATGCATGTATGACTATGTTCACATTATTTGAATGTGAGTATGTGTGTGAGTTGTGTGTTGCTTGTGTGTTTTATTCCATTCCTAGCATGTTTATGTGATTTATGTATAATGTGTTATGCATATATAAACTGTAGTCTGAATGGAATGGGGATTTGATATGGCCTAGTATTTATTCGAAATACAGTCTGCGTACTGTCCTTGATATTGAAATACGACGCATGTGTCGTTTTACATTCTTGTATTGTTATTTCTTTTTCGCGGCGCATGTGCCATTTAATGCGAAAGTTGATTATGTAACAAGACATGAAGAGACGGACTTGGAGTATGGCGATGTCCAAGAAGACGGAGACCAAGGACTTAGTTTAGAACTAGTTAGACTAGTTTTTATTTAATGTCTTTTAGGCCATATCACGTCCCTTTAAAGTGTTTATTATTCATGCCATGTTTCATGCTTACATATATTTTCTTGAAGTATATGTATACCTTATGTGATATGCATGAAATGTGGATTACATGTTTAATCTAAACCCCTCCACGTAATAATTAAGTGTTTGCCAAACCTAAGTTCAAAGTTGTCAAACTTTCCTACGTTTCGGGTGGATCATCCCTAGATGGGCACTTTGATTCATAGGAATAGGAGGCAATGGGATTACATGCGCTACAGGTTAGCCCATCGAACCGGCAAATGTAATCCATCCCTTTATGGTGAACTAAGGTTGCTTAAAACGTGGCTACAGGTTAGCCCATCGAACCGGCCCGTTTGGCAAAGGAAGTCTATAGTGTCTTAAAACGACTAGTGATAGACGCCAAGAGTCATATATAATCATTGGATGATTGATATATGATAGTCTAGTAGAACTTACCCATGGATTGGACTATGAGGATGATTGCGTGTGCCGCTCATACCCAAGTCCGTGGGGTCTTGGTATACTTGTACACTTCGAGGGGTTGTTGGTACTCGTATTATTATTTCAAGCATGCTTTACTTGTATCGTATGTTTTACATATAAATTAAACTGAATGTCGTTTCATACTCGCATGTTTTTAGATGGCAACTGCTAAGAAATCAACTTCAAATTCACTCCGATCTACACTTGAGAAGTGTAAACTCAATGGCAATAACTTCAACGACTGGTCTCGTAACTTGAGAATCGTTCTCAAGCACGAGAGAGTCGAGTATGTTCTTAAGGAAGAACTTCCTCCACCACCCGGAGATAATGCCGATGAGCTAGAACGTAGTGCATATGATGTACACGTGGATGATGCATTGGATGTCCAATGTCTTATGCTAGCCAACATGGAACCGAATCTTCAGATTCAGTTCGAAAATGTGGCAGCATATGACATGTACAGCAGACTGGAAGAGATGTTCCAGAAGCGGGCAAGAAATGAGCGGTACGAAGCTGTTTGTGCCCTCATGGATTGCAAACTATCCAATGGTCAACAGGCCAGTCCTCATGTTCTCAAGATGATTGGGATCATCGAGAGACTTGAGTCTTTGGGAACTCAGTTTTCCAAGGATTTGGCCGTTGACATAATCCTCCGTTCCCTTCCTGACAAGTTTGGTAACTTTGTCATGAACTTCAACATGCATGACTTCGATAAATCGTTATCGGAGTTACATAACATGATCAGCACGGCTGATACTGCGTTGAAGTGTGGGAAGAGCTCTACCCCTGCTCCCTCTGTTCTGATGATTCAGAACAAGAAGGCCTTTAAGAAAGGCAAGGGGAAATGGAAGGGAAAGGCCAAGACTGGATCTATCAAAACAGTCAAGGCCCAGACTTCCAAAACTCCGGCTAAAGGTCCTAAGGGGACTGACCAGTGTCATTATTGTAATACACCTGGTCACTGGAAGAGGAACTGCAAGAAGTACCTCGAAGACAAGAAGAGTGGGACTCTTCCGGCAGGTATATTCGTTATTGAAGCTTTTATCACCTCTAATAACTCTACTTGGGTACTTGACTCAGGATGTGGTTCTCATATTTGTCGAAATATGCAGGTACTACAGGACAGTAGAGCTCTTCGGAAGGGAGAGGTGGACTTGCGGGTGGGCAATGGAGCAAAGGTTGCTGCAGTTGCCGTGGGCAAGATAGATTTAAAACTACCATCCGGGATGGTCTTAGTTTTAAATAATGTATATTGTATTCCCGCTATTTCTAGAAATATTATTTCCATATCTGTTTTGAACAATGATGGTTTTACCATCCTTATGGAAAGAAATATGTGTTCTATTAATCGTGATGGTTTACTTTATGCAAAAGCTTCAAACCAAAATGGCCTTTTCATACTAGATGAGGATCATGAGGTATATAACGTAAATATTAAAAGGAACAAGCCTAACGACTTTAATCCTACCTACCTATGGCATTGCAGACTTGGTCATATAAATGAAAATCGCATCAAGAAACTCCACGAAAGTGGAATTATTGAGTCACTTGATTTTGAATCATATGACCAATGCGAATCATGCCTTTTAGGCAAGATGACCAAATCACCTTTCACTGGAACGAGTGAAAGAGCAAGTGATTTATTGGGGATAATACATACCGATGTATGTGGTCCAATGAACACTCCTGCAAGAGGTGGTTTTTCCTACTTCATTACCTTCACGGATGACCTTAGCCGTTATGGCTATGTCTATCTAATGAAGCACAAGAGTGAAGCCTTTGAAAAGTTCAAAGAATTCCAAAATGAAGTAGAGAATCAACTCGGCAAGCTATTAAGACTCTTCGATCCGATCGAGGAGGCGAATATATGAGCCACGAGTTTGACGCTCATCTTAGAGATTGTGGAATTGTTTCACAACTCACACCGGCCGGAACACCACAACATAATGGTGTGTCCGAAAGGAGGAATCGCACTCTGTTAGACAGTTTGCGATCCATGATGAGTCGAACCGACCTACATGTCAGCTTCTGGGGTTACGCGTTGCAAACTGCCGCACTTACCTTAAATAATTGTCCAACCAAGTCAGCTGAGAAAGTACCATATGAGATGTGGTTGGGAAACGTCCCAAGATTAGCTTTCTCAGGGTTTGGGGTTGCTTGGCCTACGTCAAGAAATTGAACGTAGACAAGCTAGGCCCAAAGGCCGACTTGTGCCATTTCATTGGTTATCCAAAGGAAACCAAAGGGTATTATTTCTACCTTAAGCCAGAAAATAAGATTTTCGTGGCTAGGACAGCGCATTTCCTTGAGAAAGAGTTCTTATCAGGAAATGTCAGAGATACGGTACAACTTGAAGAAGTTCAAGATGATGAGCCAAATGAGTTAATGAACTCATTCGACACGTTTAATGAGCAAGTTGAGTTATCGAACTCAAGAAACTCATTGAATAGGAGAGTTGGGTTATTGAACTCAAGGGTCTCATCAAATGAGCAAGTCGAGTTAACGAACTCGGCAGGCTCACTTCAGGAAGTAGATCCTCCATTCATGGTGGATCCTATCTTGGACCCTAGATCCACGGTAGACGAAACTCCTGAAGAAGTACCGACCCTTAGGAAATCCAATAGGACTCGTCATGTTCCCGATAGATGGTATGGGGAATCCTTCTTGATAGAAGACGACGAGCCTTATACTTATGGAGCCGCAAAGAAAGGGCCAGATAGCGAGTCATGGCTTGAAGCCATGAAATCCGAGATAGACTCTATGTACCAGAATGATGTCTGGACATTGGTTCACTTACCCGAAGGTGCTAGACCTATCGAGTGTAAGTGGGTCTTTAAGAAAAAGCTTGATAAAGATGGAAATGTCCATGTTTACAAGGCTAGACTAGTGGCGAAGGGTTTCAAACAAATTCATGGTATTGACTATGATGAAACCTACTCACCGGTAGTCATGTTCAAGTCTATTCGGATCCTCTTAGCCATTGCCGCATATTATGACTATGAGATATGGCAAATGGATGTAAAGACCGCTTTCCTTAATGGAAACCTTGAGGAGGATGTGTACATGACACAACCTCCAGGCTTTACATGTCCGAAAGGACCTAAGAAGGTATGTAAGCTTCAGAGATCCATTTATGGACTCAAGCAAGCTTCTCGCAGTTGGAACCTCCGATTCGATGAAGCAATTAAAGAATTTGGCTTCATTCAGAATGAGGAGGATGCTTGTGTATACAAGAAGGTAAGTGGGAGCCACATTGCATTTATAGTCCTGTATGTAGATGACATACTGATCATTGGAAACAACAAACCGCTCCTTGAGTCAGTCAAGAGATGGTTGTGTAAGTGTTTCTCAATGAAGGACTTAGGAGAGGCGCAGTATATCCTTGGAATCAAGATATATCGAGATCGAGCCAATAGGTTGATTGGCCTGAGACAGGACACTTATATTGATAAGGTTCTGAGACGATTCGATATGATCGATTCCAAAAAGGGAATACTGCCTATGACAACTGGCACTATTCTCGGCAAAAGTCAGTGCCCCACCACTGACGTCGAGAAGGAGAACATGAGTAGAGTCCCGTATGCTTCAGCCATAGGATCTATCATGTATGCCATGTTGTGCACTAGACCAGACGTATCGTACGCTCTGAGTCTGACCAGCCGATATCAAGCGAATCCAGGCAACAGCCATTGGACCGCTGTGAAATCTATCCTTAAGTACTTGAGAAGGACTAAGGATATGTTTCTGGTATATGGCGGAGATGAGGAGTTGATTGCAAAAGGTTTCACCGATGCCAGTTTCCAAACCGATCGAGACGATTTTCGTTCTCAGACCGGGTTTGTATTCTGCCTGAACGGTGGAGCCATCTGTTGGAAGAGTTCCAAGCAGGACACAGTTGCAGATTCTACTACGGAGGCCGAGTACATTGCAGCTTCTGAAGCAGCCAAGGAGGCATGTTGGCTTAAGAAGTTTATGACTGAGCTTGGGGTAGTTCCTAGCGCTGATGGTCCAATTGAGTTGTTATGTGATAACACTGGAGCCATAGCACAGGCTAAGGAACCCAGGGCTCATCATAAGTCCAAGCATGTCCTTAGGAAGTATCACCTCGTCCGAGAAATGTTCTAGAGAGGTGACATCCAGGTATCCAAAGTGGATACAGACGACAACGCAGCTGATCCCTTGACTAAACCATTACCTCAGACTAAACATGAGTTCCATACTTCAGCTATTGGACTTAGGCTTAGGTCCGAGTGGTCTTAGTCTTAGTGGGAGCTTTATTTCAGTTTATTTGTTTTGTATGTATGAAGTATATTTTTTTAAAACTCTTATTGTTGAATAAAAGTATTACTTCTTGTTTATTGATTGCCTATTCTTCTATAGCACTTGAATAAACAATTGTGTATTTAATCATAGTTGTATGATAAATATTTTAGTTCCCATGTAATCACGAGTTCTTGAAGAGGATCCAATAAGTGTATTGGTTAAGGAACCCTTTTTTCAAGACAAGAACTATGGTGATTACATTGTCCCTAGTGGTGTGTCCCGGCGTTTTGGGAACGGACACAACCAAACTAGTGTGTAATGATTCGTTTGACTTTGTTTCTTAAGTCAAAAGGATGGTCCAAATCATTACATGGGTTCATTGTCAAGAGAGTCTTGACATGGTACTGGACAGTGACCGTTGTGAAATTATAGAAGAGATCTTGTGTCCTATGTTTCACACGAGCCATATGATAGAGGTTCTGAGACCTACATGCATATCATTCTCATGCTACGTGAGCATGAGGCTTTGACTACTTCCGGACCCATCCGTTACTGGTGGTAATGGGGTATGTTGGGTCTTATGTGAATGTAGTGGTGA
This sequence comes from Echium plantagineum, assembly GCA_003412495.2. Taxonomy (NCBI): domain Eukaryota; kingdom Viridiplantae; phylum Streptophyta; class Magnoliopsida; order Boraginales; family Boraginaceae; genus Echium; species Echium plantagineum. The sequence goes on along the minus strand of CM016561.1, from coordinate 35,373,581 downwards.
GATGATCGGTGATGCATTGGTAGGATCTTTGTCCACCCTGGCATACAGGGAAGGTTTTTCCTGGCCACTCGGAGAGTGAGTCTCACTAATGAATTCACCCGTTATGAACGGGAGTGAGACTATCTCGTGTTCCGAGAAATTATGTCATAGGAGTTGGCGACACGCTTTCTTGCTTTAGCCTATGACGAAAACCGAGGACAAAGGGAATCATGTGACAAGGATGCAAATGTACATCCAAGACATTGGTAATAGTCCAAGGGCAAGTGGGAGTGTTGGAAATTGATGTGTCAATTTCCTCAATTAGTGCCCGTGAACTATATCATCTATATATACGGTTCAACAACCGATAGTTATCTGAACTATCAGTAGTCTCACCCGAGATAATGCCGGGGGTCATCGAATGGCAGACTAGGCTCTCACGATGATCTTCGGGATTCGAGTATACGGTCTTATACGTTGAATCCCGATGCTTTCGTTACTCGGGCTATGAGGTCACACACATAACAATTACTGAAGATACTTTCGAGTAGTGACCCGAAAGTGAATAAGGGATTTGATCCATATTGAGGAATTTCGGTTCGATCGAGATCATGTCCCGACCGAACCGATGGTGCGCCCGGAATTAGTTCCGGACGCACTATTTAGGGTTTATGTATATATATATATGTGAGATATATATTTATATATTATCATTTATTGAAATGATTTAATTAATTAATGAATTAATTAAACAAGATATGATTTAATTAATTAATTAAGATTAATTAACTAATCTCATCATTATGAGGAGTTGACATCTTGGTGGCTACTTTATGCCTTGGGAAGGCTTTGTATCCCTTGGGAAGAACTCTTGTAAGAGCATCTTCCATGGACCAAGAGGCATTAACCATATGGATGGTTAATGTGTTTGTTTAGTGTGCAATATGTTTCATCATCCATTCTATATCATAAGATGATATTGAATGTGAAGAAATCAATCTAAGTCTTGCATATCTCTTGCTAGAGAACACAAGAACACAAACAAACACACTTCATCTTCAACCTCAACCCTCTAGCAAAACTCTAAGTGTAGAGTGTAGAACTAGTTCTACATTTTTGCTATAGTAGTAAAGACTACATACTCCTCAATAACACACACTAGTCCAAGTGTGTCTTATTGCTATCTAAGGTATTGGTGTGGACTATTTCATAGTAGTTTCATATCACCTTGGTGATAGACATTTCTTCAAGGAGAAAGCAAAGGAGCAAGGTGTGGGGATAAGCGCTTAAAGATTTACAAAGCTTCCGCTCACGCTTCAAAGGTATAACTTTGTAGCACTACTCTTTTATATGTTAATTGTAGCATATTCACACTACCTTTAAACATATACTTCTATGAGCTAGTTTCATTGTGTAAGTTCTAACGATCAACGAATTAGGGTTGTATGACATATGAACTATTGTATTTCATTGTGTCTTGCAACCCCGGGATATTCCAACAGATTTATGTCTCTATCTGATCGAACTATATCTGAGGCCAGAGACGCTGAATTCTTTGAGCATATTTTTCCTATGAACAAGGTTGCACCTAATGTACCTATTGAACCAGTCGACATGCATCGACTTGATCGTTGCTCTACTTCTACAAATGAAACCGTTGAACTTCGAAAGATAAGAGAGCTAGAATTGAGAAAACCTTTGGAGATGACTTTATTGTGAACTATCTAGCAGAAATTCAACCTTATGACCTTATCAGTGATGAGCTTGTTTCGGCTTACGTTACAGAAGAGGATCCAAAAACTTATAATGAAGCAATGAAATCGATTGATGCTAATTTTTGGATGGAAGCAATTAAAAGTGAACTAGACTAGATTATATGGAATCACTTGGGAACTAGTTGATTTACCGAAAGACAGTAAACCCATCAGTTGTAAATGGATCTTTAAGAAGAAGATGAGACCTTATGGTACAATAAAAAGATTCAAGGCGAGACTTGGGATCAGAGCTTTTACAGAAAAAGATCGTCTCTATCATGGCTTTAATTGCGTTACCACGAGTGGACGTGTTTGGCGATTCTTGTATTAACCTTAGGGAGCTTCCGACGATACCGATTACCACCAAGGTCGAGTCGATAAAGTGCTCAAGGCAGTGGCTCTGTTATACCACGGCACAACTTGTTTAAACCAATAAGTTTCAGAATCCATTTGCATTTCAATTTGCATTTAATTGTTATTTCATTTCGGTTGTCACAGTAGCTAGCAATTGTTATATATTCGTCCATTTATTCCTACACTGAAGATATTGAATAGAAGGTGGTGGTATTGCAATGTGGAGATAAAATCTTGTCGCCCTTCTAAGATCCGAAGCCATTCTGAATCCAACATGTCTGACTCCATTCTGAATCAAATATTGATTTGACATTAGTTATGAACTGAAGCCAATCCGAAGCCATCATCTAAAGCCATTCTGAATCCATACAAAATAAGTTTAAATTAACAATAATAATTATTAGCCATAATTAATCAATTCCGAAGCCTTCCTGAAGCCAAGTCATCCGAAGCCATTCCGAAGTTTCTCTTTTCATGATTAATTAATAAACAGAATTAGGTATCCCAAGCCTTTCCGGAGCCAATATTTCTGAATCCATTCCGAAGGTCAGGTGTATATGATAAAAGATTTTTAAAGCTAGCCTGACGCCCCTTTCTCATTAATCCGAATCCATTCTGAAGCCACTTTCTATGAAGTCTGAAGCCATTCCGAAGCCACTCTCTATGAAGTCCAAAGCCATTCTGAAGCCAATTCCTTCATAGCAGAAGAAAAAAAATTTGCAGCCTTGCGATTCAAAATGCACGCAAAATGCATTCAACAACCTAAAATACATGTCTGAAACACAATACAATCAAAATACAATATCCAAAACACATAACATAATCCAAAATTCATTAAAACACAACCTACTCAACCAAAAACACAAAGAAAAAGCTATTAATTCAAAACACACATACATCAAACTTGAATACATATTTGATAAAACATAAACATTATCCAAAAAACAAAAGTATTATCCAAAGAACATAATTTTTCCAACAAATAATATAAGAAGGAAAAAAATTAAACAGAGTTAGATAAATAGATAAAAGATTGAAATAATAAAAGAATGCAAATATATAATTACCGATTTATCACATTTTTATGAATTAACCTACAAAATGAAAAACAGATTAAAGATTAGTATAGAACAAAAATGAAATAGAAAATGTATATGAACTATGAATTTAGAATGGTTACCTCTTATGAATTAGTCTAGAAAATAAAAACAAATTAAACATTAGCATTCAATAAAAGTGAAGAAAAAAAATGTATATGAAGATATGATTTTATAGAAAGAAGATGATGGACGAAAGTTTGATTAAAAAAACTTGAGAATGATTGAAATAGTGTAAAAATGTGTAACGACCCGCCATAGGTGGGCCCCCTGAGGTTAGGCTCGCTATCAAATCCGTAACATAGTCACCACTCAATGGATGACTCGATAAACATATATTTTAAACGAAATAAAATGAAATTTAAAAGTCTTTATTTAAAAAGGGACTGAAAAATGATTACTGAAAAATGTAACATATCCATCGGGGTATGACAATACATGACATCACCATGACGAAAATTAAAGTACATCAAATCTCACAACGCCAAAAGTACAACAGGAAAAAATACAATATAATAACACGGAAGTACATCAACGACTGAGGGAGATCCTCATGCCACCACCGCCACTCACCGAAATAGGGATCTACTTGCGGCAACACGTAGCCTGCTAAAAGAATAAATCTCCGAAGGGTCAGCTACTCACGGGTGGCTACCAACCCACACAATTGATATGAAAGCGATACATGAGTGCAGAAAATAACAACAAAGAAAAGGAATACTATACACAATATCAATAAGTAGTTCGACAAACCATCACCAGCAATAATAGTAAAACAAACCAATCAAGTTCAACATCACATAACATAACCCCTATATATATTCTATATGCACCAAATCCGGACTTCCGCACTGTACAGTACTCTACCTAACTCGCCTACAAGAAGACCCCGCCTGTATCACCCAGTGCCCGGCTCTGCCATCATCAATAACCCCGCCAGACATCACCATAGTGACCTGCAACCCCGCCAGACATCACGAGAGTGACCGGCAACCCCGCCAAACATCACAGTAGTGTCCAGCAACCCCGCCAAACATCACCTGAGTGACCGGCAACCCAGCTAGACATCACCATAGTGACCGGCACAACCTATCCATAATATCTTCTCCCGAATCACCTAGCCTACGTAGCCAGATCAAGACAACACATACCACTATCACCCACAACCCAATCATCACAACAGTCAACTCATCATAACCATACTCAACATATAACTAATAATCATAACAGTCAACTCATCATATCCATACTCAACATATTCAATAATTATAACAATCAATTCATCATCATAATATCCATATCCAAAATATAATTAATAGTCGTAACATAACTCTCAATCACACACATCAACACGCAATTACACATAACACATGCATAGGAAAGTACATAGACGTGAGTAAGAACTCACCTCAAGCAAACAGCAATGCAATAGCTCACCCTCACGTCGAATCAGGAATCAATCAAATAGCAAAACCTCCTAATGTGCTAATCGCTTGTAGGTTGACCAATCAGAAGTAAAATGTGAATTGAGAGACCAATGGAAGAAAAAGCTCAAAATTTTCGAAGCAAATGGAGGAGCTAAGGCTGCCGTCAGTTTTGATGTGGGAAGAGATGGATTAAAAGGGTTTTTGTGTGGAGTTTGGGATTTTATAGAGACCTCATGGACTTGGGCTCGATTAAGACTCGAATTGCACAACGAATGAGCTATTTAACGAGTTTTATTTAAAACGTAACGAGTCGCAAGTAACGTAGCAAGTCATATGCATATTATTTAATTATTATATTAACTATTATATTTTTTAATTTTATAAAATTAGGCCATAATATTACAAAATAGCCATAACTCTAATCTGTCCGAATCCATTCCCAAGCCAAACTTTTTATCGGAAAAATCCGAAGCAATTTTGAAGCAATTCTTTCGACTTCCGAAGCCATTCCGAATCCCACAAAGCTGAAGACATTCCGAATCCTTTTCGTCCGAAGTCATTCCGAATCCTTTTCGTCCGAAGTCATTCCGAATCTAACATTGCGGTCCTGTACATATTGTTAATGAAACCCCCTGACCCCTGTATATCAACAAACAAACAATTCACATCACACATTTCCAATTCATAATTTAATAATAATTCATAGTTCAACAACTCAATGTCAATACATAACAACAACTCAATGTTAATACACAATAATAGTTCACATTGTATACATTAAACATTTCTAATTCATAGTTCAAATAATACACGTGTAGCCAACAATAGCTTTTGAGAGTTCGTAGTGGAAAATGGTAGAGGGAGTTCAGTGTATCACTAGTTCAGCAACACCGTCCAGCATGCATTTTGAAGCTCCCAAACAGTAGCCAACAATAGCTTTTGAGAGTTCATAGTGTGTTACTACTCTAGTTGTGTTTGAAAATATGATTTGTATTGTTTATACACTTAGTTTTGTGTTCTCGAATTTAATATTTTGTACATTCTGAATTTATAATATAAGTACAATGTGTTTGTAATGAATGATTTATTACGTAAGTTATTTTGTTATTATTATTAAATTTCTCGATTTATGATAAATTTGTATATTTGATGCTTATTATATAACCTATTATTTGTTAGGAGAAGAGGAGTGTAACAAATATCATTTATAACATTTTATAACCTATTCGTTACGCAGTGAAATCATAACAAATATTATTTGTTACACATGTTGATAGCGTAACAAACAAAATGCTTTTGTTATGCAAGAAGAAATTGTAACGAAAGAAATTCTTTTGTTACGCCAGGTACTATCGTAACAAAAAAAAACGTTTATTACGGATCATAATAAAAGGCTTTTGTTACGATTTTTAGGCATAACGATTACATTTACCACGTCGGTATTTGCCACGCCCCTAAAATCGTAACAAAAGGGTTAAAAATCGTAACAAAAAGTCATTCGTTATGATTTTTGGGGCTTTTGTTACTTATTCGCTGGCGTAACAAAAGACTGTTTTTCTTGTAGTACACTAATCGTCATCATCTACCCTCGAGTCGTCATATTCATCTGAATAGTGCGACACGTAATCCGAACAATCTGCATATGGGTCCACAACAGGTTTTTCTTCTACAATGTTGTAAAGTCCTTCGTCAACGATGTCGACATGAGCGGTGTTTTAAAGATACACTTACAAAAGATGTTCTCGTACTTCAGGTGTGTTGCCTAGAATATACACATGAGCGGTGTTGTGTGCTTCACTATTCATGTAATATCTTTGAATTACAACAAATGTGCCCCGTCCCGGGTAAGAAAAACAACGGCAAAAGAGTTGGGTCATCCGGTTGTTTTGGCACATCGTGCCTCCTAGGCCGTGTTAGGTCGGTATCCACTCCCTCTTCGAATTACATGGAACAGAAGTTAGAAACCTCTTTGACCAGATACGCCTCGCATATTGACCCTTCCACACGTGCCTTTTGCCTTACCATTTTCTTCAATCCCTCTAGGAACCTGCAAAACAATTATAAGTTTAGGTAAATAAATAAACAATTCCAAAAAGTCACCAATTATACTAAAAAACTGAAGTAATAGTCACGATTCGAATGGGTACATGCATCTATACTGCACTGGACCTCCATTCAAAGCTTCAAAAGGCATATGAAACGGGTAGATGCTCCATGACATCGAAGAACGCATGTGGAAATATCTTCTCCATCTTGCATATTATTTCAACAATGTTGCGTCCTAGTTGTTCCACATGTTGAACATTTAGCGTCGTTGCCGAAATGTCCCTGAAGAAATAACACCACAATGTAATGGTTTCCCATATGAGAGGCGGCAATACATGTCGGAGAGCTACCAGAAGTAAGCACTGCACAATAATATGGATGTCGTGGCTCTTGAGTCCGCTGAAATTCAAATTTAGTGAACATCTCGCAATGTTAGAAGCATATCCATCAAGTAATTGAAGACGCTCCAACCAATTCCTAACATCATTTTGTTGCACGGCGTTACAAGTGTATAACGCTTTTGGTTTCGCTTTCTTGCCACCAACAATATCAACCATATGCAACTCTGGTCTCAAACAATGAGTCGCCAAATCAATCCTTGCCCGTTCATTGTCCTTAGTTTTTCCTGTCACATCCATTACAGTATGTAATAGATTTTCCCCATTATTCTTTTCTGTATGCATGAAGTCGATGTTGTGTCTGATTTTTTGTGTCGACTAATAACTTAACTCCCAAAATATACTCTTCTTGCACCAGTTGTGGTGAACATTATAACCAGGCGATCTATATTCAGCCAATTTATTTTTTTCCAAACACATCTGGATCCAACGTAGACACCAATTGTTCAATCGACTCTCTAGAAAGTCGCTCATGTTGGACAGTCAAATAAGTACGACCTGTAACAAACCCTGAAAATCATTTAGATTAAAATAAATATTTGACAAATCACTTATATTAATTCAACTAAGCTATAAAGTATAATGTTCAAATAAATAATAGAGAGCTAGTTGGGAGGAATACCAATTCTTTGCATCCTATATGCATGTCGACGTGGCAGCAATACCCTATGATAATGAAACCAAGACTGTTTCTGACCAGCTTGTAGTCAAAATGTCAAAGTCTCCCCATACAATACGGACATGCTAACCTACCATGGGTACTCCAACCCGATAACATGCCATATGCTGGAAAATCAGAGATCGTCAACATCAATGCAACTCTCATGTTGAAATTCTGTTCCCTGGACACATCGAACGTCTCTACACCAATGTTACACAGGTCTTTCAACTCGTCAATCAAGGGTCTGAGGAAAACATCAATGTCTCTGCCTGGATATTTTGGCCATGATATAATTAGGGATAAAAACAGGTATAGCTCCTTCATGCACAATCCTGGGGGTAAATTATATACACAAATGATCACTGGCCAGCAAGAATTTCTGATACGAACATTTCTCGACTCTGCTGCAAATGCGGGATATGAGGCATCAAGATGCTTCCATGCCTGTCCATCCCTCGGATATGTCATCCATCCGTCATCAGTCTGGGTCCGGTAGTGCCATGTCATATCGTCGGCTGTCTTCCTCGACATGTACAACCGTTGTAGGCGGGGAGCTAATGGTAAGTATATCAAAACCTTACGCGCTACTTTCTTCCGTTGTCTAATCTCGACACATGTCCAACATCTCATCCTCTTTATAAAACAACATGCAATTATTCACACATGCATCAATCTTCTTTTTAGGCAGGAACAAAGGATTAAGGAAACCCATCCTTGAAAATATTCTTGCGATATTTGCGACTCTGACTTTAAGCTCACCAACTGAGTCGTCATTAATAACTTCGTAAACTTCGTGCACCCATCCCACAATGGTTGGTTTGCAGCCCCTAAGATGTCATAGTATGCTCTCGCTTCTGCATTTGGTTCTTCTCTAATATCATTCGGATGTTCCTTAGAGCATCCCCCAAATTCAAATACCGTCTCACCACTACGCAAATTTAAACCATCTTCCACCAAATGCATACACCGATTACTAGTAACAGACAAATTACTCCCTACATCTCCATCATATACCACATTTGGAGGAGGATCATAACTTTGTGGAATTGCATAATTCTGAGGAGCATAACGATTCTCGCCATGATACACCCACTGATAGTAATCTTCAACAAATCCATGAGAAATCAAATGACATTCAACTATATTACTATCACACATTACCATTTCGACATCTCTTACATGGACACCGTACACCAATCATACCAACTGCCAATGAATGTTTTTTAGCAACATTCATAAATCCCAATAAACCCATAATATATTCACGAGACAATTAACCATTATAACATAAGGATTACTATACATCCAAGAACGATCTTCAGATATTTTGTTTCTAATCTACAATATTTATGAATAATTAAGCAAAATTATATAATCATAATCCAAAAGTAAGCATACCTTAACTTAATTATGTGAATTCGAGCTTCGAAATGGGAATTTTGTCAAAAAATGGTGTTCGATCAAGTTGGTGAGTGTTTTTGGAATGGGTTTCTGTTGTTGCTGCTGTGTGAGATCTGTTTCTTCTGAGTTTCTTTAAAGTCACTAAAACACAATGGCTTTGGATTTGCTTCGGATTGGCTTCGGACAGCGCAACCCTGAACCTATTCCGAAGCCAATGTTAAAATATCCACCTGAACCCATTCTGAAGCCATTCTGAATCTAATCAGAAGCGAATATTAATATAACCACCTGAAGCAAGTTTGAAGCCATTCGGAAGCGTACTTGTTAAACATTATTGATATAAACATTTAATTAGATATATTTACAAAAAATTTATTCTAATGTGGATTCGGATTGGATTCGAGTACTTTTTAAACATATAAACAATCTAATAACAATTAAAATCTACAATTAATATCTATATATAAACATTGAAATAACAACCTAAACAAGTTTGTCAAACATAATAAGGAAAAATGTAAAATATCTTATACATATACACATAAACAATATAAAAAAGTCTACTGATGAGGAGGACAATACTGGATCTAGGGGTCATCGTCTCGACGTGGGTGTGGTGCCTGACCGGCAGGCATCGGAGGGAACTGTTGGGAGTAATATGCCGGGTAGATGTAAGCGGCCAGCTCTGGGTGGCGCCATGCTGGAATCCCTGGGTGGGGCCATGCTGGAATCCCTGGGTGGCAGTCGGCAGGACAAAGAATGTCATGAAGTGCACCGGTGTGCTCCTGGCCATCTCCATATTCCTCATCAAATCCGAAGCAGTTCAGCTCTCGACAGTTGAGAAACTGCCACCATACGAGGGACAGGATCTGAAGGCTGCGACGGGACGTGCTGTTGGAAGTACCGTATCATCATCGCCTTCATGTCCTCCAACTCCTTCTGTTATTGCGCCATCGCCACCTTCATCGCCGCCATCTCTACTGCATCCTATTCACGCTTCCTCTTCAGCTCTTCAATCTCTGCACTCGTTACGGCAGATCCTTACGATGATCGACATGCGTCAACGAACACCTCCGATGCACTGGAACTGCTCCCTGCACCAAGAACCCGACCCTTCACCAACCCTCGTTTCACTGCTTCTAACCCACACCATACGTGTTTCATCACGGGACCCTTTCTCGGGTCGGCATCCAGCCCGTAAATCTCCTCATATGCCACATCATGCTGCTCCTAAAATATTGAAACATTCACGGTTACTTCTTAACATTACACAATAGCCGATTCATAGAAAACTTTTATTAATAACATTAAACTAGTAACAATTCGTAGAAAACTTTTATTCACTCCAACTTACAACGGCGTCGAGGACCTTCCTGTCGTACACTTCCCCAATCAACTCCCCTGTGACTTTGTTCTTCTTCCGGTATATATGAGAAATGATAGTTAAAGGGGAAACATCTTCTCCCGTCTTCTTCATCTGAAATAACAAAAAAGGATTACAACATTTATTATATTATTTTAAACTAATTATATCAATTAAATAAAGGAAAAACTTACGTGGTCGAACATCCTCTGCCTCAAAGACCTAGCACCATAAGGATGGGTGGCTATCTAGCCGTCTGAACGACCAGCAGAGCTTAAGCAATTCCTACTCGCCACCTCGGACTTGTCCCACGTCTCTGGAGAATTACGCAACTCTCGGCCTCGGGACCTCCGCCAAGCTAGCACAGATCCCTTCCCGAACCTTTGCTTTACAAGCCCGCTTCTTCTTCACCAGGAAGTCCCTCCATCTTGTTACCGAATGTGAATTGAAGAGATCTTTGGCATGCGCCTCGGTAAAGCCAATAAGATTGTATCTCTCCTGTGGAAAATGAACAATGTTTGTATGTTAATTTACAAAATATATTTAACTATCAAAGATATTCGAGTACTTTTTGAATTACCTTGAATGAGTTCCAGATATCCTCCCGAATCTGTATATCAATATCTGTGTAGTTAGGCCAACAGTCAATGACATGTCGCTGAATCAGTTTCGTCCAAAATGTCGAAACTCATGTACCCTCCAAGCTAAAAAAAATAAACAAATATAGAGTAATTAAGTAAATGTTAGAAATAATTAAGCAAATTCACAAACTTACTATTTGTCTTCCACTTTGCAGTTCAACTTCTGCCAATCGGGGAGAGGGGACATAAGTTGGGCGGCTCCACGACCAACAGTAGGCTGGTCACTCCTGATGTTGTCATCTTCCTCGCCCTCGTCTTCGGTATTGCTGGAGCTAGCGGCTGGGAAGGAACTATCGTAGAAAGCTGGGGGAGGGGGCAATGCAGGGACAATCGACTGTACACATAACATTGGGTTGAAATTTAGATCGTTGTCATCTACAGGGTCGTCCCGCTATACCCTATTCTTCTTTTTTTGGCTAACGAAACTAGGGGCAAAACAGTCATTTCACTTATAAACATATATCAACTGTAAGAATTTCAACTAAAACCAAATTATCATCCATTGCAATTATCTGAAATTACTAATTTGTCCCTCAATCAATTGTATACTCGAAGATTATACTAACGAAAGTAGAGGCAAAACAGTCATTTCACTTATAAACAATTAAATATACATCAACCGTAAGAATTTCAACTAAAACCAAATTATCATCCATTGCAATTATCTGAAATTACTAATTTGTCCCTCGATCAATTATATAGTCGAAGATTATACTAATGAAACTAGGGGCAAAACAGTCATTTCACTTATAAACATACATCAACCGTAAGAATTTCAACTAAAACCAAATTATCGTCCATTGCAATTATCAAAAATTACTAATTTATCCCTCAATCAAATATCTACTCAAAGATTACACTAACAAAACTAGGGGTAAAACAGTCATTTCACTTCTACTCAAACATTATATCATTATACTAACATTATATCATCAAACCAAAGTATTCAATTTAAACACAAAGTATCAATTAAACACATTCAACAAACACAAATTAAACACATTCGACAAAATCATATAATAATTAAATGAAAATTAAAAAAAAAACTTCCATTTCGAAATTGAGTTTTGGAGAAGATGGGTGGTTGATGTTCGACGAACGGGTGGTGGGCTGCTTACGTTCGACAGAGGGCTGGTGGTAGCCTTGGGGGTGGTGGGTTCGACGGAGATTGGGGTGGGTGATGAGGGTTTCTGCTGGATTTGGATGGGGGAGGGGTTGGTGCTTGATATCTGAAATCGGAGAGGAAATGGGGGTTGGGGAGGCGTTTCTAGGGTGGATGGGGTCTGTTTGGTCGGGAATCGGGGTGGAGGGGTTTTCTGGTTGTCTTTTTCGCAGGGGGGAGGGGGTTAGTTGGGACGATGATGATTATGATTATGGGGGTGAATTAATTACTGGGGTCATTAATTTATAAACGTGCTTCGGAATTGCTTTAGAATTGCTTCAGAAGTGTAATTAAATATATTATGTTTACTTTTTTTACTTTTCCTTTATTTTTAATTGAAAAATCTAATACATTAAACATTAAAAAAATAAAAACATAAAAATGCTAACATGAATTACTTTATTAAACAATAATAATAATAATACATTTAGAAGTTAGATCCTTGAGATTCAGGGTCCGTCCAATCAAATTCAACATGAACCTAACCATATCTATGCATTGTCGTAGTTATCTCGAACTTCATTAATGATCATATCTTTATACGGTGTGCACAAATGTATTCACCTGACTAGGGACGGTGGAGTTCTTCAGGTGGAAAAGTGCAGTCAATTCCTTTTTACAGTTGCGAGGAAAATAACGATTAACAAATTCAGAGTTAAGCTCATGTTCAATAAATAAAACATAGTTTATTGTAACTATCAAAAATAGTATCAGGATAAATAAAATTTATAAATTTTTCATGAATACAACTTACCATTTCATATTCGTGTTCGTCGAGATAAACTGCTTCGAATCGACCAATTTTATGTGCATTTACCGTCATTGTAACTTTCTTGATTTTAAATTTAACTCTATGCAAATCTATTATATTGAAGATTGAAGATTATTATGGATTATTGAAGATAAAGCATTTTAATATATAGGCAAAACATGCTTCAGATTGGCTTCGGACTATACCGTTGCCGATGCCAATCCGAAGCCATGCTTTAACAGTAACAAATATTCCCTCCGTCCCTAAAAGATTGTCACATTTTGACTTTTGGTGGTCAACAAAACACAATTTAAAAAGGAAATAACTCTTATTCTACATGTGAAAAAATTATAAAAAGTTGAAATTTTAAAAATATATATTGAGACGAATCTAACAAGATCTCACAAGACTATATTATTCTTATCGTTCAATGAAAATCCATGATCAAATTTTGTAATATTTGACCAACAAAAGTCAAAATGTGACCATCTTTTAGGGATGGAGGGAGTACTTTTATTTAACATATATGACCGTTAAATATATCCGTTACTGAAGCTAATCCAAAGCCATTCTGAAGCATCCTGTTTTTTACACCTCTATAAATAGGGGATGGAGTTGACAATTAGTTCCTCACAACAAATTCATAAGCATAATCTTTGATAAAATAAATTCAATTCGTAATGACGGTGTTCACGGTTGATACAATTGGTTCTCGAGAATTCTTCATTTTCTTCATTGAAGGCATGGAAGAATATGCGGTACTTTTATTTTAAAATAGTTCATAATCTATACTTATTATGATGCTAAAAAATAATTACTAATCTAATGGTTTGTATCATCATATGTAGAGAATTCCAAAAGCATTTAACGACCAGTGTAACTGCCTATTGGTCGGGGGGCAGTGTCGGTTAAAGGTCAAACGAGATCATCTATGGTACACTATGTATATAAGAGAAATAATGACAGAATCAAGCTCTGCGATGGTTGGACGACTTTCTGCAATGTCCACAACGTGGGACCGGATACATTTACGATATTCGAGATTGACCTTGTTCGTAGCGCACACTATCGCTCAACCTTCGATGTCAAGTTATTTGGAAGAAATGGATGCTTGCAACCAGTCATAATCGACATTGAATAGATTTGTTCTTTGTTTTGTAATAGTAGTTAAATTGGACTATTCTCGATCACGTTTTCATGTAGTAATCTTGAAATCGGATTATGTTTTAATTTCTAGTTATTATGAATGACTATTATGTCCTATTATTGAAAGACTTGATACTTATTTATTTTTGTTTATAAATATTTATTATCTTCAAATTTGCCTATCTATGGAAGATTATATATTATTAAAAAAATAAAGTTTTGAAGATGGCTTCGGATTCAAAATAGCTGAAGCCCATCCGACACCATTATCAACGGTCCGCACCTGCAGCTAGTCCGCATCCAATCCGAAGTCATATTCATAACGGTAACAAATGTAAATATAGCAGTTTCCGAAGCCAATCCGAAGCCAAACTAGTTTGTTACACTCTATAAATGGGGCATGAAGTTGAAGAGGAGTTCCTCACAACAAAATCATAATTCTAATATCCAATCAATTCAAGTGTATGTACTCATAATGGCGATCTTTAACGCTGATACGATAGGTTGTCGTGAATTCTTCAAGATCATCATGCCGGGCATGGAAGAAAAATTGGTAATTTATTTTTAAAGTTAGTTCGTAATCTATACAAATTAAGCATTAAATTTCTAATCTAATTATTTTTGTGATCATAATAGCCAATTCCTAAGGAATTTCGTCACCGGTGTAGATGTGAATTGGTCGAAAATTGTCGGTTAAAGCGCAAAGGAGACGATCGATGGTACCCTATGAGAATAAAAGAATACAATGCGAGAGATGGCAAACAAATCAAATTATGAGAAGGTTGGGCGGATTTCGTAAGTGCCAACAACTTGGAGTTGGGCGATGTTGTGACGCTCTAGATTGACCTCGTTCGTAGCGTCCACCATCACCCAATATTCAATGTCAAGATATATGGTAGTAATGCAATAATAAAACCTAACATTAGTAGTTCATCTAATTACATTTCTTATTTATTGTGCCCCGAACCAAGTTGAATTGGCAAATTTGTATAGATTGGGGGATCTCTCTTGATGTTTTGATATAGCGTGACTTTGTATCTTGTTTTGAATAATATAGAACCTTTTTTTTCTATAAAAAAAAAAGATTTCTTTTTTTTGTGTAATAGTAGTTAAATTGAACTATAATATATTCTCGATCACGTTTTCATGTAGTGATCAAAAATCGGATTATATAGGGTTTTCTAATTATTATTATGAATGATTGTGTTTTATTCAAGACTTAATACTATTTAATTATTGTTTTATAAATATTTATGTATCTTTAAAAAAAATTCGACTAAATAATTTTATTGATCAATTATTTAATGATTATATTGTATTTTTTGAAGACTAAGTAATTTCCAAATTATTAACTTTTTATTCAATATTGGAATAACTGGCTTGGGATTGGATTCAGACTGCAAATTTTTCGTAGTCCGAAGCCATTATGGAGTCCGAAGCCGTTCTGACTCCATTCTAATACTATTTCCAATTTTTAGTTCATTTCGTTTATTATTATCAAATATATTTCTGTTGTCATTATAAGTTTGGCTTCGGAATTGATTCGGTTATATTTTATTTTGTTATTAAATTAAATCGATTAATATCTCTGAAGCCATTTTGAAGTAATTTCGTTTCCAATTTCAGAGGCAGTCAATATTTTTTAGTTGACCTGCCTCCTGACTTCAATCCGAAGCCAAAACTTCGAAGCAAATAGCGCGTTCTCTAGTAGTGTTAAGAACTTGAGCGATGTATTTGGGTTGAAAGTGAACGTCAGTAACTGATGTGATAAATAAATAAAAAGTAAGTAATGTTTGGTATCATTTGCCCAAAGTATAATAATAATAGTAATATAATTTATTGATTGTTGTTACAAGGAAAGATATGGTGCGTACAAATCAGTCATCACCATTATGAACAAACTAATAATGATAAAAAAAAAAAATTAATAAACTAATGCATACAAACTCATCATCCACATATACTTATTATAATCTTACAAGCTTGAAGAAATAGGTAATAAATAACAACTCTTAGTGAACAACCCCACATTTTTCTTGAACAACCCCACAAAAGCATCAATACTTCCATCTCCACTCAAAGAAGGCAAAAGAAATATCAACCCCTCCACAGGTGGATAATCAGGGATGAAAAGGATAGGTTTCCCACCTCCAAAGTCCATCTTATTCAATGGAAACCTTAGCCAACTATCAACCTCCACACCGGGGGACAACACCGGCTTCTCGGCCGCGGCGGTTGGGACAAGATCCTCCTCTTCCACCTTATTCTTGGAGAAATCAACGAAAGATTTAAAATACTCATCATTAACTTTGGCTACTTCTTCATGGATGAGTTGAGCAACTTTTGACAAAGGGTTGTTCAACAAATGCTTCACATTTGAAGTTGGAAATGCCCATAACATCAAGTTCCCAAAGTAGTTAGGCAACTTTGGATTCATTCTAACACGACCATCAACCGAAATTCTAACTTGGGTTGTCTCATTTTCATCTAGGCCACGTGCCCTAGTCAATGCCCTCCATAGATGAGCTAAAAGGACCTCAAATGTGCTAAAATTTTGCTTCATTGTAGCTATAGATTTGAGGTTTGAGAGGAAATCTTTAGTGAAATGGACTTTTTGAAACACAACATCTTTAGCAATAGGGTCATCATGGGAATAAGCTTGTTGGTTTTTTCTACTCATATATTCCACCCCCCTATGATCAAATTCAAACAAAGGTGGTACTCTAGGGGTAAAAAGGGAATTGTTGAACAATAAAGGGGTTGGGGAAATTTGAACTCCCCTACTAGCTTGGCACCATGCAAGCATAAACTTGCACATTGATGGTCCATCACCTACAAGGTGGTGATGAGTCAAGCCAACCACCAAAGAGCCACAAGTAAATCTTGTGAGTTGAATTTGAGCAAGGTGGCTCACCCCACTAGACTTAGGGTGAACATCCTCCAACGACACACCCGACGAAGAATTAAAAGGCAACGCTTCTTCGAGTGTGCAATTAGCATACGCTTCAGCGAATCCCACGCCTTCATCATTCAAAAGGAGAACATTATGGCCATCGTCGTTTTGACCTAATCGTCCCGCCCATGACCGACAAAGGGCAAGTGCCCTTCTTAGCCCTATCTCCAAGGCTATGTTTGGAGGAGTTGGTTGATAATAGGCAAACACTAGTGACACTTGAATATCATATGTTACCTCATCAAAAACACTTAGAGGAATAGTGCTCATTGTTGAAGGGGGGTTTTCTTCATCATATAAGGGTTGAACAAGCCTTGAATTGTCTATTCTTACTAATTTTTTTGTAGTAGAAGTGTTTGTTTGATAGTTGCTAGGGAGTAAGTAATCCATTTCCTTTTTTCTCTTTGATTATTTGGACTTTTTTTTTATATATCTCAATCACTTGTTGGAAAGACAATTTGATCTCAATTATGTTGAGACATGCATGTATATATACACACAAGTGATCAAAGACATCTAGGGATTTGATAACGTGTTCATATGTCAATATTAATAATATAATCGGGTTTTTACTTTTCTTTTCTTTTTTCTTTTGATTTTTGACCCCCTGTTAGCATTGCTATAAAGTATGAAAAGGCTTAAAGTAGTCAATGGTTCTATTTTCATCAAGAATATATATACCCTTCACACTTACCAATTACCATACGCATTTTTTCAGAATGACTCCAAGTTGCATGTAATCTACTCAAGCATGCATATTAATTAGCTTCCACCAAGTGAATTACACCTACTATTTTGGCACCTTTTTGTGTCTTTTATGTTATTTTGGGAGCAAATTACTGAAATAGTCCTCAATATTTAATATCAATATATTGTAGTTTTGTGCCTAATAGTGATACTGTATGTAATAGTTTAGTCCCTAAAAATGAGCAAAACATTGCAGATTATTATGCACGCATTAACTATTCCGTTAATTTTTAACAATAATTGTTGCAAAGAAATGAATTTTGCAAGACTTAAACATAGTTTTGTTTTTAAAATTTAATGAAGTTTTTGCATTTCAATTAACTTCCTAATTTCAACTTCCTAATAAACTTTCATATTAGGCACCAAAATTGAGTTGTATGTGTTAAAAAATATTTTTTTCCCCAAATAAATTAAACTCTCTTTGCTTTGCTTGTTGGTCTTAAAAATTAACATAATAGTTAACTCGGGGACTCTTCTGCAACTTTTTGGCCATTTTCGAAGACTAAACTATAACGTTGCCGCTGTTGGGGACTAAACTGCATCTTTGTGACACTATCAAGAATTATTTAAGTAATCTGCTCTTATTATGAGCACCTTCCAGATTCTTCGTTGTAGTCGTGTAATCCTAAAAGTAACCTTTTAAGGGAGAACATGCACAATGATCACCTTATTTACAAAATGTTTTTAATCCGTCACATATGTTTTAAATCATCTTTGTTAATAATCTATATTTCAAAATGTTCCAGTTCATCACCTATTTTCTCAATCCGTCTTTAATAATATCATGTAAGGGGATGTGACTTATCAGTAAGGTAATTTCGATCATTTAATATATTTTGGGATAAAAATATCGAAAGAAAAATCTGAAATAACTCACCTCCTATTTTGAATCTAAAATAACTCATCTTCAACACGTACTGAACATAAAATTTAACACCCAAGACGAAATAGGATATATGACATTTTGAAACATAGGTAATGGACTAGATACATTTTTTAAACATATGTGATTGCTGGCGACAATTTGTCCATCTTTTAGTTCTCTAATTGTTACTAATAAAAACATAATGATTATTTGAGATTTATCTTTTTGTTCTCGATAGTGTAGTTATGGAGCAGTTTAGTCTCAATAATGGTATTATTTTAGATTATTAGTCTTGAAAGTCTACGACCTGATCTGTTATACACACATGAAAACAGTGAATTTAGAAGTGAATCTGCAATTTTGCCCCCCCCCCTCCTATTTGAAATTATAGTAATGAGGAATTTAATATCGGGGTAAAATAGTAATTTTCACACCAAAATAAAGCATTATCTGGTGAGTGTATAGTGTTTCCCGTACGCGACCTATCTATTTGAAAAATGTCATATATAATTAACCATCTTTAAGTATATTAGCAATTAATATTCTTTGTGACAACATTCTATTTGCAAGTATATTTAACATAATTAATAATTAATTTTCATATCTATATGATGAAGTAGGTCGAGACAAATCTTCCAAAATTGAGACTTGGAGGTAAGAGCTCGTTCTTAGAATACATACATCAAGAAGTCCACTACGCGTCTTCTAGTAGAAGAAGAATGAAGATGAAATGTTCATCAACATTTAGCTACTTTTTGACAAGATCTAGCCATCAGCCATAATTGTCAACTTATTTAGTCAAAATCTCAATGTTTTATAATTATTTTATTAGTAGAAATTGTTGGTACAGTCAACTTATAACGAGTGGGTTGGTAAATTTTTATCTTTATCGTTTATATTTAATTGATCGACACTTGGCACTTGACTATTGTAGGTAATAATAATAATAATAATAATAATAATAATAATAATAATAATAATAGTGATGATTCCATATATATAGATATTTGATTTCAATCTTGTAATTGACTTGTTCCCACATATATGGCTTCTTTTTACATTGGTCCATCAACTATTTTTATCTTTTCAACCAATCTCTTAATATCTTTATTTTTTAAAATTGCCCCTCATTGCTTATATTGAGTGTGGTTGGGGAAGATGATAAGAAAAGGGTGGTTAAACTAGATTGAGTGTGGTTAAGTTGAATTGATGTGGGGTGAATTAAATGAACTGCCTATATTACCCTTCGTCTTTTCCGTTTATGTTTTATTTTAAGCGAAAAACGTAATGAAGGGAAACTTGAAAAGATAAAAGTATTAGAGGGCTGATTGAAAGGATAAAAATAGTTCATTGGCCAATATGAAAAGAAAAGTCTATATATAATGAAAGAAAATGTGTAATTGGCTATTTGAAGAGGTAATTGTCGAAATGGTCATAGTAAGTGGATTACTGTAGCATTTTCGTCCTCGTAATTGGTATCAATAGGCAATTGATCTTTGTAAGTGTGTAGCAGTGTAAAAATGGTTCTTAAATTAACGTATCCATTAAATTGTTAAAGGTTATAACTTACTTTTGAAGCATTTCTATAAGTTTGATAAACTATTCAAGATAAATAATAATATTTGAAGTATAATGTCATTCTTGCCATCTTCATCTCCTCCCCTACTAAACTATTGATGATATGGATCACTCTTAGTTGAATAATAGTTTTGATTCTATATAGTCAAGTGAATTGCTGAAATGGTACTAGTAAACGAGTGTCCATTGCACTTTGGTCCCTGTAAGTGGGATCGATGCACAAATGCTCCCTCTAATTATGTAATGAGTGCACAAATGGTCCCTAATTTGACGGCTCCGTTAACTACAAATATTTTGGGACTTTTGTAGACTAGCGTTGGGGCTTTTATGTAAATTTAACATTTTTAGTTGCCCCTTAAAAAATATTTATTATATTTTAAACCCAATTGCTGAAAATATCAAAAATAGATAAAACAATTACAAATTTAAAGCAAAAAACTCTTCATCTCTCAATCAAACTAAACAAAATGAAACACTAAAACTTATACTAACCTCCATCCCAAATTGTATGTATTATTTTGACTTTTACGGTCTACGAAACACAACTTCAAACGTAAATATCTCTAATTCTATAAGCGTGAAAATTACAAAAAGTTGATATTTTTAAAAATATACAATGTAACGAATCTAACAAGATCCAATATGACTATATTATCTCTTATCGGCTAATGAGAATTCATGGTCAAAATTTTCGAAATTTGACTTCCAAAATAAAAAGTGGACAAACAATTTGAGATGGAGGGAGTATTCGAATTTGCTATGAAAACCCCACCTAAATCCAAAATCAAATTGATGGCTTCGTGATCGAGGTGTCGGAAAAAAATTTGTTTTCTTGAACCAATGCTCATCGTAAGTCACAAGAAGTATCAAGAATTCAGCTGAAATAAAATAAACAAATTTCCAAGCAGATTCCTTGACCAAGGCTCATGGTAAGTCTCATTTTGTTTAGTTTGCTTGAGAGATGAAGAGTTTTTTGTTAGAAGTTTGTAATTGTTTTAACTATCTTTAATATTATTCGTAATTGGTTTAAAATATAATAACTCTTTTTTAAGGAGTAAAAAAATATTAATTTTACATAAAAGCCTCAATGTTAGTCTAAAAAAATCTCAAAACGTCTTTAGTAGTTAATGAATCTGTTAAATTAGGGATTACTTGTGCAAGAATTACACAATTACATTGATTCTTTGTGCATCGATCCCATTTACAGGAACCAAAATGTAATGGACACCTATTTATTGCTACTATTTCAGTGATTCCCTCCTATCTAGCCTCCTCGGATTTACTATCACTACAAATTCATGGTGAAAGATATAAATTGAAATCTCTAATTTAATTTATTATTTAAATAATTTTTATTGGAATCAGATCTAATGACAATGAAATTATTTTCGATCACTGCAAATTAAACAAATACAAGCCAAGTACATTGTGTTGGAAAGTGATCCGACATGAAAATCTTGTTAATTTATCGAGAAAATTGTTAAAGTGGTCTCAGATAATATGTGTAAGTTGTAGAATTTTTCATTAATTGGGCCTGGGCCACACCCATTCTCCTTTACTTCCAATGTGGGACTTTCACATGTGACAATTTGGGCTCATTTGGAGCTATCTTAACATAAGTTGCACTTTAGTCTCAGTAAATGGTCATTTTGTAGAAACAGTCAACATAATTGATATAAAATGTATAGTTTAGTCCGTAGATTGAATAGGGTATAGTAGATATTAAGTGTTGAAATTTCTATTTTGCCCCAAAATCGAGGTCTAATCACAGTTTCCCCTAGACTTGACATTAGAAATTTGATTTTTTTTTTTTTTTTTTTGCCTCATTATTCAAGTCTAATCGAGAGTTTCCGTCAAACTTTAACGTCTTAACTCAGGAACTAAACTGCACTCATTATATTAATTACGGAGACAATTTACGTAAATCCATCATTTACTGAAACTAAAGTACAACATACACATATTATTTAAGACCATTTCGACAATTTTCTCCTATTTTACACGTTTTACACCAGCAACACACCATGGTCCTTCAACAAAATCTAGCCACTTATAGTGGGAGCAAGATTGTGAAGCTCCAAAACTGTTTTCATAGTTGATTCTCAAAATTAAACAAATACAGTGAAGTACATTGTGTTGGAAAATGATCCAACATGAAAATCTTGTTAATCTACAAAGACAATTATTGAAATGGTCTCATATAATATGTGCAAGCTGCATCTGAATCTCAATAAATGGTTAATTTGTGTAAACGGTCTACATAATTTGTACAAATTGTATAGTTTAGTCCGTAAATAAATAGGACATAGTAGATATTAAGTGTTGAAATTTTCATTTTGCCCCAAAATCAAAGTCTAATCGTGGTTTTCCCAAGACTTGACACTAAAAATTTGATTTTTTGCCTCATTATTCAGATCTAGTTGAGACTTCCGTCCTCGCCTTTCTGGACGGACCTAGCCTTAGAACAGGACCAAGTATTGCTTCTAGCTTTGAATCAATGATAGGAACGATCCTAATTTTAACGTCTTAATTCAGGAACTAAACTGTATTTATTGTACCAATCACGAGGACAATTCATTTAAATCCACCACTTACTAAAACTAAAATATAAATGACACATATTACTTAAGATCATTTAACAATTTTCTCCTATTCTACACGTTTTACACCCACCCACAACACAATGGTCCTTCAACAAAATCTAGCCACTATCGTGAAGCTCCAAAACTTTTTTCATAGTTGATCCTACAAAAAAGTAAGCATCTCTTCTAGCAAGAGATAAAGTTGTCCACTTCCTGTTGGTGATTGAATAATTAATTAATACTTCCTCCGTCCCTAATAGATTGTCACATTTTGACTTTTGATGGTCAACAAAGCACGATTTAAAATATAAATATCTATTATTCTACATGCGAAAAAATTATAAAAAGTTACTAACATTTCAAAGATATATATTGAGACGAATCTAACAAGGTCCTACAAGACTATATTATTTCTTATCGTTTAATGAGAATTCATGATCAAATTTTAAAATGTTTGACAAACAAAAGTCAAAATGTGACAATCTTTTAGGGACGGAGGAAGTATATATGAACACAATAATCTTTTAATGCATATGTGGTAAACTTGTATAAATGTATTACCAACCACATCTAAGATCAAAGTCTTTCCAACCATGACATCATTACAAAGACTTTCGATCGTCATGGATAAGGACGATGAGATTGAGTGCATTAGCTTTGGTTAGGTAAAATATACTAGAGTTGGACATACTTTGATGATTAGTGGGAAACTATAGGAATTAATTCAAATATTGTATTCATGGGGCTATAATATATATACATATTTATATTTATCACTTTCCGACCTTTGGGACAAGACAAAAGGCATTGGATGGTGGAAAGCTATTACGATTCATTAAATATTTTGTTTATTTACGGTTCAATAATGTTCAAAAATACAAATTATATGTTTTATCTGTTTATTTTTACTTGTCGTTTTAGGTGTTTGTATATAAAATTAAGAAAAATAAAAGAAAGTTGAAAGGTACATTAAAAATGTAAAAGCACAATTATTTGGTACTATAACATTGATGTGTAGATAATTTCATTACAAAATTAAATCTGAAAGTTCATTGAGAATGTAAGAAATATAATTTTTAATACTGGATGAATAGTATCTTTTAAAAAAAAAGGAGTGCTACGAGGACGAATGAAAATGAAAGGAAGGAGTCTATCATTTTATAATTTTTTGTCTTCTTTAGTTATATTTTAAATGATATCTATCAAATTTCTTAATACAATTCATTAATTTTTTTTTAAAATCCATCCACCATCCACACTTACAATGAGAATCGAACTCAGGACCTCTAAATCATTGGAAGACCTTCTAACTACTAGGTCATTGATGTTCTCTAATGCAATTCATTAATATCAATTATATATAAATTCTTATTATAGTGGTGTATGCATCCTGGCCGCTTTAATGAGCAGACATTTATATTCAATTTAGGCATAGACCTCCGCCATAGACACGTTTAACGGTGTTATGGTGGGGGCTTTGCCCTTCTATAGTTGTGTGTATTTCATTGATGGCCTTTGTGGTGGCGGTAAATATGACCTCTTTCCATATGGCTCTAGATTGGCGGCATTGAGCTGACCTTGGATTATCTTTTCGAACGACTTGCATCATGCATGTCCTTGGATTTCGAGAAGTTAAAGTTCCATCTCCTCTAGATCAATATAATTTTCTTGTTTTAGCGATCAATTCATCCTTTCACAATGGAACATCCAAGATCAATGTCTTCTTTAAATCTCCATATGCCAATTATTTGAAAAAGGTCATGTATGCGACCTTGTGATCTACCGACGGTATGTTCAACAACTTCTCATTATATTTTTGGTGATACTCTCTTAAGGTCTCAATCAGACCTTGCTCTAAATCCACCGAATTTCTTTCGTCTTCCCTTCTCAATTTTTCTAGAAACGCCGCATCATTACTGTCACTACTAGAATACTGACTATTAGTTTCAGGTGAAAAGCGTTGAAGCTAATAAAGACTCAGCATTGTTTCGAATTAGCTTCAGGGTCTAAATAGGGTGTGTCATTTGCTTCGATATGGCTTCGGACTTTCCAATAAATTTATTCTATTAAAAAATGAAATAATTACTGACTCCATTCCGAAGCTAAACGTAATCAAATTGAAAATATATTTGTTAATATTAAAGAAATTAATTAAAAATTGAAAAATGTAATTGAGCGGCGTCAGAATGGCTTCAACAACTTCATTAATATATTTTTACATTACAGATTCGCTTCAGATTGGCTTGGGAAAAAGACAATATTACCCAATTTAATTATTTTATTAAAAATTAACAATATTAGATAATTAAACAAAAATTTTCAATGAATAATATTAAACAAAACAGATAAAAAAAATTATAAAAACTTAAATTTATGGCTTCAGAATGGCTTCGGTTAGTTTTTAGTTAACTAATAAGATTGACTTTTGGAAGCCATTCCAAAGCTGTTTCAATTACTAGCTACTAAAACCCTTCAATTACTCCTTAATCAAAAATTAAATGGTTCCCATTAATTAATCAAACAGCTTGAACATACTAACACACTGTTTCTAAATGTAAGTTTATGACAACAGCTTCGGATTGGCTTCGGATTCATTTAATTCTGAAGCCCATCCGATGTCATATATGTAATCTAATCAATTATACTATTACAAAATAAAAAATGGAACAAAATTCGTGCTTGAAATTATATAATCTTAAAGTAACATGGAATAAAAACTAATGGGCATGCCATGACATAAAAGAACATAGCTTCGGATTCGTTTCAAAACTAAATGAATCTGAAGCCAATCTGAAGCTATATCATAACAACAGCTTCGGATTGGGTTCAGATTGATTTAATTCTGAAGTCAATCCGATATAGTATTTATTGTGAAATTAATTCATTTAACAACATATTAAAATACATAAATAACAAATTGATACATAATATGTTATTATTGTGATTTGATTGTGTTTGGATCTTGATTGTGTGTTATGTTATTATTTGTTGTTTTTCAACATATTGAATTTACTACCAAGTTATTAGAATTAACATAATCATTCAAAAGAAGAAACATCCGATGTAACTATACTATTACAAAAAAAACAAATCTAATCAACGTGGATGGTGACTAGGTTGTGGCAGTTGCTCGGTCGAAAGATAAAACATCAACGCCATTTATGTAATCAAGATTGAGGCAGTTGCTCGGTCGAAAGATAAGACATCAAAGCTATTTAGGTAATCAAGATTGAGTAGCTATCAAAAACAATTAACCATTCATGTTTGAAATTATATAACCTTCACGAAACATGGAACAAAAACTAATGGAAAGAACATAGCTTCGGATTGGCTTCAAAACTAAATGAATCCGAAGCCAATCTGAGGCTATGTCATGACAACAGCTTCGGATTGGCTTTAGATTGATTTAATTCTAAAGCCAATCCGAAGTATTATAATATTTATTGTGAAATTAATTCATTTAACAACATATTAATATAAATAAATGACAAATTGGTACATAATATATTGTTATTGTGATTTGATTGTATTTGAATCTTGACTGTGTGTTATGTTATTATTTATTGTTTTTCAACATATTGAATATACTACCAAGTTCTTAGGGTTAACGAAGCTTTGGATTGGCTTCAGAAGTAAATGAATCTGAAGCCAATCCGAAACTATATCATTTAATTCTGAAGCCAATCCAAAGCTGTTATCATGGCTTCTGAAATTGTTGATTCAGATTGGCTTCAGAATCTGAAATTGTTGATTCAGGTTGGCTTCAGATTTGTGTGGGAAATACAAATATCTCATGTTAACTTCGGAATGGTTTTGGAACGAGCCAAATTCTGAGATCTTTGCTTATTTATATACCACTAGTATTATGTTACGTGCGTTGCACGTGATAAATTTTTGAATAAATTATTAATGATATATACTACATGTATCAAAATTTATATGGATGTGTAACTTTTCACATTAATCGAGTTCAATGTCAGTTCATGTGCAATTTGTAACTTCCTTGAAGAAAATATCAAAAAAGTGAAATTATACTATTGCACATGATTGATTAATAGTAATCAAAAAACACAAGTGTACAACTATTATAAATATTTTATCAATAATAATGAATTTAAAAAAGACATTTACTTATGCATAAAGTAATATAATATGAAATTCTTAAGAGTACTATACTATTGATATACTTAACTAAAGATATCCATATATGGATTATTGATATACTATATACCAATAAAATATCTCAAAGACTACATGCACTCTCGTATACGTTATAGCTTATTATTAAAATTCTCCATATGTAGATAATTCATACATAACGATTTAATGAAAGAGAATGAAAATTATCTCACATGATAAACACTTCAAATGTTATAGCTTTTCATCACTAATAGATAACTGAGAAATACTATGAAATATTATTACCATTACTGGGTCATCGTTGTAGTAAATATATAAAGTTAAGCAAAAATATCTAAATTTAAAAATATAATAAAGAAATCATTTACATAAGAACCTCTCTTTTAAAAGTGAGTTTGTTACTAACTAAAATAATTAATACTTTTTCAACTATATCTATCTATTTGTAGTATATATAGATGATGATTTTAAATCAAATAATATTATCCATAAAAGATTAAAAAAATTTACATTTTTTGGATTAACTCTTATTTGTTACTAAGAATATGCATATGATAGTTCACCATTCTACTTAATGTATTTTCTACGTAATACTAAATAACTACATTATATTAATATATGTGATGATGCATATGTGCAATATAAAAATAGTAATTGACTATAATTTCAACGAGCCATACAAAAGTACATACCAAAGATTTTGCAATTCATCTTTGAAAAAAGATTATGAGATTGAGACACGCTAAGAAGAAGTTTCATAACATGTTTTGGGTCTTAGATAGTATTAACATTATAAGAACTTCATCTAATCGACTGTTATTATTTCTTCAAATATCTATCCATAAAGAGATATAAGTCATTCGATAACGCGTCTCTTAGATAGTTCTCTTGTAAAACAGTTACCTTGATGGTTTTTATTCGTATAAAAAATATAGTTAATCAAATCATAAAATCAATATAACCGTTCTTCTTATTTTTGGTTTTAAATTGATCTTCTATAATAAAAGAAATATGACATTGATATAAAAAGAAAGTAAAAAATCAAATTTGAAGTCATCAATATGATTTTTAATACTAAAATATATAAACATTATTACACTAAAATATAAGGGCTTTAATACATCCACATATAGTTGAATCTATAGTTGAAATTAATGTTTTAATAATAACTTTAATACAATTGCTTTTTATATATAAATTAGCAATGAGAGTATGAATGCGATGGTATTACACTTAACTATTACAATAAATTTCTAAGTAATATACAATTAAAGTACATATGAGATAAATTGTCAAAAAGATTTGAAATTATAAATAACCGAAGACCTCCTTTTTCAATAATAACTTTAATACAATTTGATGACTACTTTTCCTAAAACAAATCACGAATAAAATATATATTAATCATGAAATTTTAAGGATCAAAATTCAAATAAAATTAGATATGTAATGGTAATAATTTTTTAAACCAATTGTGAGATTTATATGGTTTGATGACTACTTTTGCTAAAATAAACTATGAATCTAAGTTTTTTTACAATTTACATAATTGACATTCATATGTGAGCCATATATTATACAAAATTGAATATATTACATATAAGTCATATATAAATACATACAAATACATATTTTAGCCTTATTTGAGTACCAATCATATAATTGAAAAATCTTATAAAGAAACAGTGAATTAAATAATGTGCAATGAAAAAGTTGTATATGTTGATTCTAAAAGAAACTAAAGGGTTATATATAATTTCGCAAATTAACCCAAACATTTACTCCCTCTAGCCCTAAATGACAGACTCATCTACTTTTTTACGGTCTCCAAAACACACGACTTAAAACATAAATGTTTTTAATTTTACAAGTGTAAAAATTATAAGAACTTGATATTTCAAAAATATATATTGAGACGAATTTAACAAGATCCCATATGACTATATTAGTTCTTATCGATTAATAAAAGTTTACGGTCAAAACTTTCGAAGTTTGACCCAGAGTCAAAATGGCTCTATCAAAAAGGGATGGAGGGAGTAATTTATATTAACTTATATGAATTTAATTTATATTTTAGTAATAACAATTTTAATTTTTTAATTTGACTTTTGATCCTTATAATTTCATCATATATACATAGATATATATGTATGTATATATATCGTTTGAATATATAATAAAAGAACACTCTTACAAAATTTAAAATAATATTACATGTTGATTGAGCTTACCATAACATTAAAGAAATATTTTCATAATATTCTTATTGAGTATTATATATCAATAGAAGACATATTATTATTTCATGCATAAATAAATTTATATAGAAAGAATATAAAAGTCATCAGTTAATTTTACATATCTCATCCAAGTTTAATAATTAAATAATATTATATGAATGTACTTTTTGTTTTATATATAGATATATTAACCTTAGTATATTAATCATATTTCTAGTTTTTATTGTGAATGAACTAACGATAATTCATAAAAGTAAGTAAAGAACTATAATATAAAGGAAATCTTACATTGAGAAGTCTCAACAACAAATCAATATTCCTGATGATTGTTCAATTGTACATTGTATGTCCACACCTGTAGATGAAAGATAAAAACGATGTTAGTTGATAAACAACAGAGAATTTGTGTATGATTTTCTTTCTTAATCATCGATGTTGATGAAAATGAAAAAGTGAACTGCTCTAACAAAAAAAATGAATTTACTTTAGATGAAAGACAAGAAAAAATGATAATAGATTGAAGGATATAAAGGAATGTTAAAAGTAAGGTAACTCCAAGATATAATGTTAGAACACATTTATTGAGTGTCATTATTTGTCAAAAACATTATTCATTCTCATTATTTTTTTAAATTAGATTTTTAATTGGCATTATTACCAAATATATAGTGTAGTTTTAAAAGCTAAATGTTATTTTTAGTAATTGTTGAATCTTTTAAAGATCTTTCTACTAATTTTAACTTCTAACTTTTGTTATAATCGAATTCGAACTCTTATAAATATTTAATAATTTTTGCAACTTTTATGTCTAAATATTGCTTTTTGATCTCATAATATGCATATTGTCATTTTTCAACTCTCAATATCAATTGATATTTTGTAATTAAATCATGTAAAAGAAATAGTTCTCCATATTATCATCTTTAGAGCTAAATATGATTTTGATAAGTATAAATATTTTTAGCTATTTTTTAGACTCTCGTGGAATATTAAAAACTATTTGAGCATTTAGGTTATGTCATTAATAAATTTAATGGAGAGCCTTATACTCTTGATGTGATTCTTATTGGCTCTTGAAATTCTCTATCTTGTTATTATCACAAGGATTGTTGAAAATATAGTATTTGAATGTGCTATAAAATTGAAATTGTATTAGTTTAATTTGATTATATATGGTTAGTTTTATTTTGATATAATTATTATTAGAGAAAGTTGAATTGGCTCATCAAAGTGATGATCCTAAAATTACACTAAATAATACATTTAATTACATTTATTGTGTAGGAAATGATAACACTAATAACGGTAATAATGCACCTTCTCTGAGTTATTTGCATTCGAGTGAAATAATGTAGTTGTGGCCAATAATTAATGGATACAATTGGTTGAGATGAATTATTCATTTTTCATATATTCAAAAATATTACTTCATAATGTACCCATCCCTTGTAGGAAATGATAACACTAATAACGGTAATAATGCACCTTCTATGAGTTATTTGCATTCGAATGAAATAATGTAGTTGTGGCCAATAATTAATGGATACAATTGGTTGAGATGAATTATTCATTTTTCAAATATTCAAAAATATTACTTCATAATGTACCCATCCCTTGAGCTTCTCAGTAAAAGATACATATAATTAAAAAATTAAATCAATAGTAACATATGAATGGAAAGGGGTAAAATAGTCTTGACAAAATGTGGAAGAAACACCTAAGGGTGTTGGCTCTTGTATAAGTATTATAGATTGCATTCGAATGAAATAATGTAGTTGTGGCCAATAATTAATGGATACAATTGGTTGAGATGAATTATTCATTTTTCAAATATTCAAAAATATTACTTCATAATGTACCCATCCCTTGAGCTTCTCATTAAAAGATACATATAATTAAAAAATTAAATCAATAGTAACATATGAATGGGAAGGGGTAAAATAGTCTTGACAAAATGTGGAAGAAACACCTAAGGGTGTTGGCTCTTTTAACACTAATAACGGTAATAATGCACCTTCTCTGAGTTATTTGCATTCGAATGAAATAATGTAGTTGTGGCCAATAATTAATGGATACAATTGGTTGAGATGAATTATTCATTTTTCAAATATTCAAAAATATTACTTCATAATGTACCCATCCCTTGAGCTTCTCATTAAAAGATACATATAATTAAAAAATTAAATCAATAGTAACATATGAATGGGAAGGGGTAAAATAGTCTTGACAAAATGTGGAAGAAACACCTAAGGGTGTTGGCTCTTTTATAAGTATTATAGATTATAGATATCCAACTTATTCTAAACACTCTCTTCCATCTTCTTTCCAAACTCATACTTTTTATACATTTTGTGCATCAATTGATAAAGAGGTAACCATCTAACTTTGAATTTGTATTCTTTTATTGTTCTAATATTTTATCTATTTGACTAATTTTGTCTAACTTCTTTTTCCTTCTTATGTTATTTGTTAGGAAATATTGCCTTCCTTAAACTATTTGAGGTATTTATGTTTTTTGGATAATGTTTGTATTTTCCTATTTATGTTTCCATGTTCGGTGTATGTATGTTTTGACTAATTTTACTCTTGTTTGTGTTTTTTGTTGTGTTAGTTGTATATATTTTAGATGTTTAATCATTGTGTATAAGTGTTTTAGGTATTGTGTTTTCGATGCATTATTGTTATGTTAGTTTTATATATTTTGGATGTTTAATCATTTGGTGTATGTGTTTTAGGTATTGTGTGCTTGGTTGTCATTTTGTTTCGATGTGTTTTTTGGGTTGGTTGTTGCATTTGATGTATTGCAGCTTGGAATTCTGCATATATTGCAGAATCCAAGCTGCTGTTTTTTTTTTTGCTATGAAGGTTTTTTCTTCGGATTAGCTTCGGAAATCATACTCGTTTTTCGTTGGATTAGTTTCAGCCTTCAAACATATTGGAGTGAGATTGGCGTCGGATGTTGATACATAAATTTTGGTTAGCTTCGGATTGGCTTCAAACTTGGAGTGGGATTTGCTTCAGACTTTGAAAATTATATTAGTCTCAGATTGGCTTCGTAAGGGTGTGGGTTTTGCTAACTAAGACTAACAAGGTTTAGGCTTATTTTAATCATGTCCTTGGTTGGCTTTAGATTGGCTTCAGATGCCTAATTTTATGTTAGCTTCAGAAGGCTTGGGGTTTGACTAATTAACACTAACAAGGTTTAGTGTTAATTTAATAATGTCTTGAATGGCTTTAGAATTAAATAAATGAGAAAAGAAATTAATTTTTCATTGACTTCAGAAAGACTTCAGGTGAAATTGTGGCGTCAGATAGGCTTTAGGAGCCAAAATAGCTTCAAACTTTTAGCTTCGGACAGCATCCGAAGCCTTTATGAAGCTATTCACTTTTTTGTTTCTGAATGGCTTCAGATTCTCTTAATACCTCGTTTTTTAGTAGTGTGTGATAGTTGTCAATGGACTTCGCCGAAAGCTCCATGACGTTGTTGGTCGGCCGATTTTGACGAGACATGACTGGAGTTGCAAGGACCTCATTCCGAGGCGGTGTGGGCCTCTACGAATTCTCAGGCATGGCATGAGTTGCAACCACCTCCTTATAATGTGTGATCACTGTACACGATTCTTTCTTGATCTAGCCTAAACATCGTCGTATGATAACATCCAAGTTAATAGAATATTCCAGATGATCCTTCTGCCTTCAATACATGTCCTCACACGAAAACATAACCAATTTCACTCCAATAACAAAATAGCATATTATAATAATAAGATCCACAACTTTGGTATTTTATCCTACTATCTACCTACTACTTCTCATCCTTTATTATATTTGAAATCATTTGACGTGTGTGATGTAATGGAAAACGAAAA
Source organism: Echium plantagineum (assembly GCA_003412495.2). NCBI lineage: Eukaryota > Viridiplantae > Streptophyta > Magnoliopsida > Boraginales > Boraginaceae > Echium > Echium plantagineum. The sequence goes on along the minus strand of CM016561.1, from coordinate 35,340,427 downwards.
TTGTACTTCCAATTGTAGGTCAACAACCATGATGGATATACAAGTACTACGAGAACGTCTATATTACTTTTGGCTAAGTGCGATTCTCATACTCATTAAGACCATATCTATATTCTTTTGATCTTAGATTATTGTTTCAAATCCTTTACCTACCTCAATTTGATAAACATAAATCTTGACAAATACAACCACCACCAACCCACAATCATCTATTTTTATTTTGTATCCCCGCATCTCATTTACTTTTAGCTTTTAAACATGACTAGCATATATGTTAAGGTGCACACCCATATCGGAAGTCGATGTCTTCTCTAGTCAATATATAAGATCTTGGGCTACTCCCTCTATTGCCAATTGGTTTTAGAGTGGAACCACAGTCCACATAGACTCTTACCATGGTATTAGAGCCAGCACGAGTTATTGAGGCACGTGTAACCCCACCGATGTTGTTCCGACAATTAATACCGGCGAGGAAAATTCCGTCGACGATTAGGTTACACGTGAGGGGAAGTGCTAAGATGCACGCTCATATTGGAAGTCGATGTTCTCTCGGGTCCAATATATAAGAGGGCTACTCCCTCTATTGTCAATTGGTTTTAGAGTGGAACCTTATAGACTCTTAACATGGTATCATGAGTCAGACCCAAGTTAATGAGGCACGTGTAACTCCGCCGATGTTGTTCCGGCAATTAATACTGGAGATGAAAATTCCGCCAATGATTGGGTTACACGTGAGGGGAGTGTTAAGGTGCACACCCACATCGAATATCGGTGTCCTCCCAGGTTAATATATAAAATCTTGGCTACTCTATCTATTGTCAATTGATTTTAGAGTGAAATTCCATAAACTCTTAATAATATATATAGAGTTCGGTATGGTTATGTATATCCATCTACTCATTTTAGAAAATATGAGCTCATATCTAATTCTCCAATTCAAAAATTCCAATGACAATGAAAAAAGTAAAGTGTGAAAATAAACAGACACAAGAATTTACACAGGTTCACCCTTAATGTGAGATATGTCCTATTGTTGACGCAAATTCAACTATCAATGAATATAAAGATTGCTATATCTTACTATTAACTAATCTAACCGTTGACAACTTTCTTATACAGGAGAAAACAACAAAGCCTATAAAAAAAACAAAAGATCATGTTCTTCAAGAATATTAAACTCCTAATATTCTTCCAATATAATCTTCTCTAAATCTATGTATTTGTGTGTTGATCAGACAAGCTAAACTCATAGGAGAACCACTCTATTTATATGCAAAAGACAAGACTTAGCTAGCAAAAAAATAAAGACTAAAAGTTCATCAGAACGTGCACAAAGCCCTATTCTTCAATGTAACATTGGGATTTGGTCAAGTACAGACCATGTCCTGACCAAGTCCTGAATGATGGAGATTAGGAGTTTAGTTATTTAATAATTCTATATTTATTAAGATTATTACTATTTAAATTATTAGATGATAATTATTAAAAGAGCCCACTCATATTAGGGTTGTTTGGATAGTCCACTTATATTAGAGTTTTTAATAACTATTAGTTGAAGATTGGCCCGTTTAGCAACGGGGCTTAAAACCCAATCATCGTAAGTAATTTAACTCAAAGCAGATACGAATTTCATAATGTTGATAGTCAAAAGGGATGCGAATAGATAATAAATACGAAAAAAACATATCAATGATCCATAACGAAGTATATCAAGAGGGTGCTCGAGCTCGTATGAGCTTTTTGTTGGAAATTGATGTGTCAATTTCCTCAATTAGTGCCCGTGAACTATATCATCTATATATACGGTTCAACAACCGATAGTTATCTGAACTATCAGTAGTCTCACCCGAGATAATGCCGGGGGTCATCGAATGGCAGACTAGGCTCTCTCGATGATCTTCGGGATTCGTGTATACGGTCTTATACGTTGAATCCCGATGCCTTCGTTACTCGGGCTATGAGGTCACACACGTAACAATTACCGAAGATACTTTCGAGTAGTAACCCGAAAGTGAATAAGGGATTTGATCCATATTGAGGAATTTCGGTTCGATCGAGATCGTGTCCCGACCGAACCGATGGTGCGCCCGGAATTGGTTCCGGACACACCATTTGGGGTTTATGTATATATATATATATGTGAGATATATATATATATTATCATTTATTGAAATGATTTAATTAATTAATGAATTAATTAAATAAGATATGATTTAATTAATTAATTAAGATTAATTAATTCCATCATCATGAATGGTTGACATCTTGGTGGCTACTTTATGCCTTGGGAAGGCTTTGTAAGTCTTGGGAAGAACTCTTGTAAGAGAATCTTCCATGGACCAAGAGGCATTAACCATATGGATGGTTAATGTGTTTGTTTAGTGTATAATGTGTTTCATCATCCATTCTATATCATAAGATGATATAGAATGGGTAGAGCATCAATCTAAGTCTTGCATATCTCTTGCTAGAGAACACAAGAACACAAACAAACACACTTCATCTTCAACCATAACCCTCTAGCAAAACTCTAAGTGTAGAGTGTAGAACTAGTTCTACATTTTTGCTATAGTAGTAAAGACTACATGCTCCTCAATAACACACACTAGTCCAAGTGTGTCTTATTGCTATCTAAGGTATTGGTGTGGACTATTTCATAGTAGTTTCATATCACCTTGGTGATAGATATTTCTTCAAGGAGAAAGCAAAGGAGCAAGGTGTGGGGATAAGCGCTTAAAGATTGACATAGCTTCCGCTCACGCTTCAAAGGTATAACTTTGTAGCACTACTCTTTTATATGTTAGTTGTAGCATATTCACACTATCTTTAAACATATACTTCTATGAGCTAGTTCTATTGTGTAAGTTCTAACGATCAACGAATTAGGGTTTTCTAGACATATGAACTATCGTAGTTCATTGTGTCTTGCAACCCCGGGATATTCCAACATGGTATCAGAGCTATATTACACGTTTAACATGTTCTAGAAGTGTTTAAAGTAGTACCATATAGTATATATGTCGATATATGAACCGTAGCCGATTTTCGTATTCGGAAAACCCTCCCCGACAAAACCTAAGTTTCGCGTGAGTCCAGGCAAGCCAAGTACACGGCTCCACTGGAACGGGCACCCTCGGATTTCCCTGGATACGGAACGCCTTGGCCCGAAGCCTGGTTCGGCCCCCCTGGACGCGTCCATGCACGTCCAAAGTCATTTGATGATTTCGAAACAAAACAAATCGATTAAGTCCAAAGTCATTTGATGATTATGGACGTTTTCGGTTTGTTATGGGTGACTTAGAGATTGTTTTCATTCCGGAAATAATCTTATAAGTCCAAAACATTCTTTGAGAAGTTTAATATAGTTTAAAATTAGCATGTATGTCAAAATTTAGCTCTTCCAACATAAGATCGTCTTATGGCGAGTCTTGTGGAGGTAAGTGGGAGCACTTTGATTTTATCCAATCGGTACTAATTAAATTGATTAATTGAGTATCGAAAGGAAGTTTGAGGTTTGAATTATTATGAATTTCAAACCTTAACAAATATAACTTATGCTAAGTCTCTTTGAATGAAATCGGGTTATTAGTTCAATATGTTGAACTTATGATAGAACTTCCTAAAATTGGCTAAGTTAGTTGTTGGACAACTAAAGGTTATGATATGCATGTATGACTATGTTCACATTATTTGAATGTGAGTATGTGTGTGAGTTGTGTGTTGCTTGTGTGTTTTATTCCATTCCTAGCATGTTTATGTGATTTATGTATAATGTGTTATGCATATATAAACTGTAGTCTGAATGGAATGGGGATTTGATATGGCCTAGTATTTATTCGAAATACAGTCTGCGTACTGTCCTTGATATTGAAATACGACGCATGTGTCGTTTTACATTCTTGTATTGTCATTTCTTTTTCGCGGCGCATGTGCCATTTAATGCGAAAGTTGATTATGTAACAAGACATGAAGAGACGGACTTGGAGCATGGCGATGTCCAAGAAGACGGAGACCAAGGACTTAGTTTAGAACTAGTTAGACTAGTTTTATTTAATGTTCTTTAGGCCATATCACGTCCCTTTAAAGTGTTTATTATTCATGTCATGTTTCATGCTTACATATATTTTCTTGACGTATATGTACACCTTTTGTGATATGCATGAAATGTGGATTACATGTTTAATCTAAACCCCTCCACGTTATAATTAAGTGTTTGCCAAACCTTAAGTTCAAAGTTGTCAAACTTTCCTACGTTTCGGGTGGATCATCCCTAGATGGGCACTTTGATTCATAGGAATAGGAGGCAATGGGATTACATGCGCTACAGGTTAGCCCATCGAACCGGCAAATGTAATCCATCCCTTTATGGTGAACTAAGGTTACTTAAAACGTGGCTACAGGTTAGCCCATCGAACCGGCCCGTTTGGCAAAGGAAGTCTATAGTGTCATAAAACGACTAGTGATAGACGCCAAGAGTCATATATAATCATTGGATGATTAATATATGATAGTCTAGTAGGACTTACCCATGGATTGGACTATGAGGATGATTGCGTGTGCCGCTCATACCCAAGTCCGTGGGGTCTTGGTATACTTGTACACTTCGAGGGGTTGTTGGTACTCGTATTATTATTTCAAGCATGCTTTACTTGTATCGTATGTTTTACATATAAATTAAACTGAATGTCGTTTCATACTCGCATGTTTTTAGATGGCAACTGCTAAGAAATCAACTTCAAATTCACTCCGATCTACACTTTAGAAGTGTAAACTCAATGGCAATAACTTCAACGACTGGTCTCGTAACTTGAGAATCGTTCTCAAGCACGAGAGAGTCGAGTATGTTCTTAAGGAAGAACTTCCTCCACCACCCGGAAATAATGCCGATGAGCTAGAACGTAGTGCATATGATGTACACGTGGATGATGCATTGGATGTCCAATGTCTTATGCTAGCCAACATGGAACCGAATCTTCAGATTCAGTTCGAAAATGTGGCAGCATATGACATGTACTGCAGACTGGAAGAGATGTTCCAGAAGCGGGCAAGAAATGAGCGGTACGAAGCTGTTTGTGCCCTCATGGATTGCAAACTATCCAATGTTCAACAGGCCAGTCCTCATGTTCTCAAGATGATTGGGATCATCGAGAGACTTGAGTCTTTGGGAACTCAGTTTTCCAAGGATTTGGCCGTTGACATAATCCTCCGTTCCCTTCCTGACAAGTTTGGTAACTTTGTCATGAACTTCAACATGCATGACTTCGATAAATCGTTATCGGAGTTACATAACATGATCAGCACGGCTGATACTGCGTTGAAGTGTGGGAAGAGCTCTACCCCTACTCCCTCTGTTCTGATGATTCAGAACAAGAAGGCCTTTAAGAAAGGCAAGGGGAAATGGAAGGGAAAGGCCAAGACTGGATCTATCAAAACAGTCAAGGCCCAGACTTCGAAAACTCCGGCTAAAGGTCCTAAGGGGACTGACCAGTGTCATTATTGTAATACACCTGGTCACTGGAAGAGGAACTGCAAGAAGTACCTCGAAGACAAGAAGAGTGGGACTCTTAAGCTTCCGGCAGGTATATTCGTTATTGAAGCTTTTATCACCTCTAATAACTCTACTTGGGTACTTGACTCAGGATGTGGTTCTCATATTTGTCGAAATATGCAGGTACTACAGGATAGTAGAGCTCTTCGGAAGGGAGAGGTGGACTTGCGGGTGGGCAATGGAGCAAAGGTTGCTGCAGTTGCCGTGGGCAAGATAGATTTAAAACTACCATCTGGGATGGTCTTAGTTTTAAATAATGTATATTGTATTCCCGCTATTTCTAGAAATATTATTTCCATATCTGTTTTGAACAATGATGGTTTTACCATCCTTATGGAAAGAAATATGTGTTCTATTAATCGTGATGGTTTACTTTATGCAAAAGCTTCAAACCAAAATGGTCTTTTCATACTAGATGAGGACCATGAGGTATATAACGTAAATATTAAAAGGAACAAGCCTAACGACTTGAATCCTACCTACCTATGGCATTGCAGACTTGGTCATATAAATGAAAATCGCATCAAGAAACTCCACGAAAGTGGAATTATTGAGTCACTTGATTTTGAATCATATGACCAATGCGAATCATGCCTTTTAGGCAAGATGACCAAATCGCCTTTCACTGGAATGAGTGAAAGAGCAAGTGATTTATTGGGGATAATACATACCGATGTATGTGGTCCAATGAACACTCCTGCAAGAGGTGGTTTTCCCTACTTCATTACCTTCACGGATGACCTTAGCCGTTATGGCTATGTCTATCTAATGAAGCACAAGAGTGAAGCCTTTGAAAAGTTCAAAGAATTCCAAAATGAAGTAGAGAATCAACTCGGCAAGACTATTAAGACTCTTCGATCCGATCGAGGAGGCGAATATATGAGCCACGAGTTTGACGCTCATCTTAGAGATTGTGGAATTGTTTCACAACTCACACCGGCCGGAACACCACAACATAATGGTGTGTCCGAAAGGAGGAATCGCACTCTGTTAGACAGTTTGCGATCCATGATGAGTCGAACCGACCTACATGTCAGCTTCTGGGGTTACGCGTTGCAAACTGCCGCACTTACCTTAAATAATTGTCCAACCAAGTCAGCTGAGAAAGTACCATATGAGATGTGGTTTGGGAAACGTCCCAAGATTAGCTTTCTCAGGGCTTGGGGTTGCTTGGCCTACGTCAAGAAATTGAACGTAGACAAGCTAGGCCCAAAGGCTGACTTGTGCCATTTCATTGGTTATCCAAAGGAAACCAAAGGGTATTATTTCTACCTTAAGCCAGAAAATAAGATTTTCGTGGCTAGGACAGCGCATTTCCTTGAGAAAGAGTTCTTATCAAGAAATGTCAGAGATACGGTACAACTTGAAGAAGTTCAAGATGATGAGCCAAATGAGATAATGAACTCATTCGACACGTTTAATGAGCAAGTTGAGTTGTCGAACTCAAGAAACTCATTGAATGAGAGAGATGGGTTATTGAACCCAAGTGTCTCATCAAATGAGCAAGTCGAGTTAACGAACTTGGCAGGCTCACTTCAGGAAGTAGATCCTCCATTCATGATGGATCCTATCTTGGACCCTAGATCCACGGTAGATGAAACTTCTGAAGAAGTACCGACCCTTAGGAAATCCAGTAGGACTCGTCATGTTCCCGATAGATGGTATGGGGAATCCTTCTTGATAGAAGACGACGAGCCTTATACTTATGGAGCCGCAATGAAAGGGCCAGATAGCGAGTCATGGCTTGAAGCCATGAAATCCGAGATAGACTCTATGTACCAGAATGATGTCTGGACATTGGTTCACTTACCCGAAGGTGCTAGACCTATCGAGTGTAAGTGGGTCTTTAAGAAAAAGCTTGATAAAGATGAAAATGTCTATGTTTATAAGGCTAGACTAGTGGCGAAGGGTTCCAAACAAATTCATGGTATTGACTATGATGAAACCTACTCACCGGTAGTCATGTTCAAGTCTATTCGGATCCTCTTAGCCATTGCCGCATATTATGACTATGAGATATGGCAAATGGATGTAAAGACCGCTTTCCTTAATGGAAACCTTGAGGAGGATGTGTACATGACACAACCTCCAGGCTTTACATGTCCGAAAGGACCTAAGAAGGTATGTAAGCTTCAGAGATCCATTTATGGACTCAAGCAAGCTTCTCGCAGTTGGAACCTCCGATTCAATGAAGCAATTAAAGAATTTGGCTTCATTCAGAATGAGGAGGATGCTTGTGTATACAAGAAGGTAAGTGGGAGCCACATTGCATTTATAGTCCTGTATGTAGATGACATACTGATCATTGGAAACAACAAACCACTCCTTGAGTCAGTCAAGACATGGTTCTGTAAGTGTTTCTCAATGAAGGACTTAGGAGAGGCGCAGTATATCCTTGGAATCAAGATATATCGAGATCGAGCCAATAGGTTGATTGGCCTGAGACAGGACACTTATATTGATAAGGTTCTGAGACGATTCGATATGATCGATTCCAAAAAGGGAATACTGCCTATGACAACTGGCACTGTTCTCGGCAAAAGTCAGTGCCCCACCACTGACGTCGAGAAGGAGAACATGAGTAGAGTCCCGTATGCTTCAGCCATAGGATCTATCATGTATGCCATGTTGTGCACTAGACCAGACGTATCGTACGCTCTGAGTCTGACCAGCCGATATCAAGCGAATCCAGGCAACAGCCATTGGACCGCTGTGAAATCTATCCTTAAGTACTTGAGAAGGACTAAGGATATGTTTCTGGTATATGGCGGAGATGAGGAGTTGATTGCAAAAGGTTTCACCGATGCCAGTTTCCAAACCGATCGAGACGATTGTCGTTCTCAAACCGGGTTTGTATTCTGCCTGAACGGTGGAGCCATCTGTTGGAAGAGTTCCAAGCAGGACACAGTTGCAGATTCTACTACGGAGGGCGAGGAGGCATGTTGGCTTAAGAAGTTTATGACTGAGCTTGGGGTAGTTCCTAGCGCTGATGGTCCTATTGAGTTGTTATGTGATAACACTGGAGCCATAGCACAGGCTAAGGAACCCAGGGCTCATCATAAGTCCAAGCATGTCCTCAGGAAGTATCACCTCGTCCGTGAAATGTTCCAGAGAGGTGACATCAAAGTATCCAAAGTAGATACAGACGACAACGCAGCTGATCCCTTGACTAAACCATTGCCTCAGACCAAACATGAGTTCCATACTTCAGCTATTGGACTTAGACTTAGGTCCGAGTGGTCTTAGTCTTAGTGGGAGCTTTATTTCAGTTCATTTGATTTATATGTATGAAGTATACTTTTGTAAAACCCTTATTGTTGAATAAAAGTATTACTTCTTGTTTATTGATTGTCTATTCTTTTATAGCACTTGAATAAACAATTGAATATTTAATCATAGTTGTATGATAAATATTTTAATTCCCATGTAATCACGAGTTCTTGAAGAGGAGCCAATAAATGTATTGGCTAAGGAACCCCTTTTTCAAGACAAGAACTATGGTGATTACATTGTCCCTAGTGGTGTGTCCCAGCGTTTTGGGAACGGACACAACCAAACTAGTGTGTAATGATTCGTTTGACTTTGTTTCTTAAGTCAAAAGGATGGTCCAAATCATTACATGGGTTCATTGTCAAGAGAGTCTTGACATGGTACTGGACAGTGACCGTTGTGAAATTATAGAAGAGATATTGTGTCCTATATTTCACACGAGCCATATGATAGAGGTTCTGAGACCTACATGCATATCATTCTCATGCTACGTGAGCATGAGGCTTTGACTACTTCCGGACCCATCCGTTACTGGTGGTAATGGGGTATGTTGGGTCTTATGTGAATGTAGTGGTGAGATGATCGGTGATGCATTGGTAGGGTCTTTGTCCACCCTGGTATACAGGGAAGGTTTTTCTGGCCACTCGGAGAGTTAGTCTTACTTATGAATTCACCCGTTATGAACGGGAGTGAGACTATCTCGTGTTCCGAGAAATTATGTCATAGGAGTTGGCGACACGCTTTCTTGCTTTAGCCTATGACGAAAACCGAGGACAAAGGGAATCATGTGACAAGGATGCAAGTGTACATCCAAGACATTGGTAATAGTCCAAGGGCAAGTGGGAGTGTTGGAAATTGATGTGTCAATTTCCTCAATTAGTGCCCGTGAACTATATCATCTATATATACGGTTCAACAACCGATAGTTATCTGAACTATCAGTAGTCTCACCCGAGATAATGCCGGGGGTCATCGAATGGCAGACTAGGCTCTCTCGATGATCTTCGGGATTCGTGTATACGGTCTTATACGTTGAATCCCGATGCCTTCGTTACTCGGGCTATGAGGTCACACACGTAACAATTACCGAAGATACTTTCGAGTAGTGACCCGAAAGTGAATAAGGGATTTGATCCATATTGAGGAATTTCGGTTCGATCGAGATCGTGTCCCGACCGAACCGATGGTGCGCCCGGAATTGGTTCCGGACACACCATTTGGGGTTTATGTATATATATATATATATGTGAGATATATATATATATATATTATCATTTATTGAAATGATTTAATTAATTAATGAATTAATTAAATAAGATATGATTTAATTAATTAATTAAGATTAATTAATTCCATCATCATGAATGGTTGACATCTTGGTGGCTACTTTATGCCTTGGGAAGGCTTTGTAAGTCTTGGGAAGAACTCTTGTAAGAGAATCTTCCATGGACCAAGAGGCATTAACCATATGGATGGTTAATGTGTTTGTTTAGTGTATAATGTGTTTCATCATCCATTCTATATCATAAGATGATATAGAATGGGTAGAGCATCAATCTAAGTCTTGCATATCTCTTGCTAGAGAACACAAGAACACAAACAAACACACTTCATCTTCAACCATAACCCTCTAGCAAAACTCTAAGTGTAGAGTGTAGAACTAGTTCTACATTTTTGCTATAGTAGTAAAGACTACATGCTCCTCAATAACACACACTAGTCCAAGTGTGTCTTATTGCTATCTAAGGTATTGGTGTGGACTATTTCATAGTAGTTTCATATCACCTTGGTGATAGATATTTCTTCAAGGAGAAAGCAAAGGAGCAAGGTGTGGGGATAAGCGCTTAAAGATTGACATAGCTTCCGCTCACGCTTCAAAGGTATAACTTTGTAGCACTACTCTTTTATATGTTAGTTGTAGCATATTCACACTATCTTTAAACATATACTTCTATGAGCTAGTTCTATTGTGTAAGTTCTAACGATCAACGAATTAGGGTTTTCTAGACATATGAACTATCGTAGTTCATTGTGTCTTGCAACCCCGGGATATTCCAACACTTTTAGTAATATATGATCACTAAATTCTGCAACAATAACGAATTAAAACAAAATCAAACACATAATAAAGACAATTTATCTATTTAATAAGAAATATAAGTAAATAATCAACAAGTAACTTGTACACCAAAGTCAAACATAATCTTCCATAACGATAATTAACAAGTATTAAATTGACAATTAAAAATGTAGTAGGAAGACAAAAGTAAAACAACAAGCTATTAACAAGAATGTAAATGGAAAAACCTGATTGTGAAGTGAATAGAATCATCCAGAGAAATAAGAGTGATTGATTGAGTGAGTGAATGAATGAACTGGAATGCATTGAGTATATATAGTAGAAGGAGGGAAGTGAATTCCATAATTTAGGGGATTGTAGTAAATGCATGTGAAGTGAAACGATCAACTGTAAAAATTAGCCGAAGTAATCCAATGGCTGAAACATAATGGTAAAGTCAAATGATCAATGGTTTAGATTGGCCTAACTAATCTAATGGCTCATAAATCTATGGTCAATTATAAAATGGAGCATAAGTAGTCGAACGATCAATGGCCAAATTGGTCCAACTAATCCAATGACTCAAAAAATGAGGTTGTATGGTAGTACTTTATCTTTGCATTGGTTACTGATCCCTGATGTACCTTTGGTGGTTGGTTTGAAATGTTTGTGTGCTATGGATGTTGCATTGTTCAAGTTCATGTATTGAAACGGTAAATGGCATGGATGCAAATAGTTAACCTTCACACTTATCATTGGGGGGAAATCATATCACGAACACGAATAGCAAAGAACTTTACCTGAATTCACCTCAATCTATCTGATTTGAAGAATTCGAATTCGACCAATTCTTTACATGTGACAAAGGTGATGCAACATGGTTCTCAAGTACATAGTTCAATTCAATGAAGAGAGTATATTCTAAGCAATACATAACAAAACTGCAAGTGCCAATGGTTTCAGCGTCTTGGATTAACTATTAGTATTAATACAATTTGCTCAAGGAAATTGGCACCCTAGTTCAAACAGGCATCCTCATCTTTCCTGGATGCATGAGGAAACCACCATTCATCGCTTCCTCTCAGGCCGCCACTTATATACTGGCCCAGAGGTTGGGCATACAATTTCATCATCCCGAAGTTTCCGCTTTCTACCGTTTTTCTGCTCCAAGGAAAGTGAAATTTTATTTTCTGCATACCAGCATAAAGAAAGAGTAGATATAGTTAAACTTCCTAATGCAAACCTGTAGTTCCTTTTTCATGGACATCTCGGCGAACAACTTTTCCAGCTGTTGAACTCTGCTTCTTCTTGCCTCTAGTTCTCTGTAAGATGCAGCTGTCTTTCTGTACAAAAAGAATTTTGCAAAGAAAGGGAGTCATTCAACAATTCCAATAATCCGTGTAACAAAGACAGGCCAATTACGAACTGTGACGAAAAGAATAAAAACAAAGCGAAGCATCAACCCTATCAAGAAAGAGAAGTTGATTTTATCACGACAAATATGGTCATTAAATTGTTACACGGGAATCCATTATATCCAAGAGCCAAAGAATAGAAAATCTTTATTTGAGTCATGGTAACAAAAAATGGCACAAGCACGACGTAGTGCTTATTGGCTAGGACATTTGCTTGTATGTGCACTGAACCTAAAACATGTCAAAAGGTACATAGATGACATTCTCTAAAAGGGTGGAATAAAGGTTTCTGGTAGTCTTTCATGTTAAACCCTTTTCTTTGTGAATAATAAATAGGGAGCAACAAACAGGCAGTACCTAGAAATAAAGATGATTAAATGGAATACTGGATTACCCAGGTTTCAAGCAGAAATAAGTTCATTTCCAAGAGAAATAATGATACATTGAGGGAAAGGATTAGGGACTCCTCAACCAAGATTTCATGGAGGTAAAATTGTTTACTATGAGATCTACTACATGTTTCTGAATATAACAATATCAACTCAAATTTGATGGAGGTAAAATCACGTCTACAGGGTCTACATCCAACAAGATACAATCTCTGCTGGTGTCCTTAAGAGTTGGTAATTGCTTGAGAACTTTCATAACAACAATAATCGTAGACAAAGCTTGAACTTAATATCCAAGTTCAATTCATAATAACCCTGGACATTTGAAAAATGAGTCATGTAATTCTAGATGTAGTAGCTTTCAATCATAATATTACGAATTGTTCTAATCAGTTACATCTTTAAGCAATATTGATGAGAGTTGAGCTCAATATCTACATAAACAGGCACCAATGGCTCTTAAGAGGCTCCCACCTAAGCAGGATAGGAGGGGCGTAGGAAGCAACCTTACCCCTATGAAAACAGGTAGGCTGTTTCTGAATTGACCTAAGGACGAAACCAGGATGGAATTTAAGGGGGGGCATAATTTAAAATAATTAAATAAAGGGGGCACAATTTAAAAATGAGAAGGCAAAATGGTAGAAGAAAAAGAATAAAATACAAAGAAACACAGGCAAAGGGATTTGATCCCTGGTCTCCCTTGTGAAAACAAGGAGATTATGCCAACTGCTCCAACTTGTTTCTTTGTTTATGTACACTCCTTATATTATATACTTTAATTTTAAAAAACCAGGAGGGGGCACATGCCCCCCCTGCCCCCCCCCTGGTTCCGTCCGCCTAAGAGTGAAGTGCAAACACTATCTACAACTTGATAATAGATAAGAGAGTACGTATTTTGTAATGACACTAGAAAACCTTTTGAAAAAAGTTGCTGAATTTACTTGTGGACAATGATTTGTATGAACGCTGTCAGAAGGCAACCAATTAACTGACTTCATTAATATAATTAGTAACTACAGTATAGTCGTGAGTACTTAAAAACTCACTGACAAGAATCATTTGGATTGACTCATTGGTTTAATAAAAAACTGAGAATCAGTTAGAGAAAGAAGACTACAAGAGACAAGACTATGTGTAAAGTATAAGCAGAGACGCAAAGGTAAAAGTATTTAGCTGTACTAAATTCATTACATTCTAGATCATTTTTGTTCCACCTTATGAACTTTGAACAGGTCGTAAGACAAAAGTGGGCAATTTTAGTAGCATAGTCTTTACATCAGTCTGGAAAAGCCCAAAGGAACTGAACTAACGAAGTATCTCAATAACATACTCAAACATTACAAAAGGTAATGTTCCTAGGAGAACAACAAAAATTGAAATATATCTCAAACTTAGTCAAAAGACAGATATTTCCTTTATTACAATTGCCTTTGACAATTATAATTCGACATAAAATTTATAGAGTAATGATCTGAGAAGAAGTTCGACAAAATTGTGGTAATGCCCTCAGGAAACCTTTTTTTAGAACATTAATTTGCCTACTGGTTAGGAGGTTTGGTCTGGCTGTTACCATTATAAAGATGTGGGACAACTACATTTCTTAAAACAGAAGCTGTATGCAGTAATTTTCACCTTATTGCATAAAACACATCAACCATCATAATGATGGATCATCTCAAGATACGTGTTTAAACATTAACCTCACAGGACAACGAGAAAGGGCCTTTACAAAGTACAAACATCAAAGGATTAATATATGAAACCTATATAGGAATAAAACAGAGCATATGACACAAAACCAGAATTTATACATACATATAAATTACCTTTTGAGAGATTCAGGTAGGTCCTGAAAAGTAGGCACCTTAACGTCTTCCAATGTTTTCAATTGGATTTCTTTGGCTTCCTCCCTTAAAAAAATGAATGATGATTAAATTAGCGTAATGAAGATCGCAACCACAACAGAAGCAAGATTAATTTAGCTGAAGGAACTTCTGGCAGCAAATTAAGTGTTCACATTCTCAAATGGCCAACTAAATTAAACATGAACTCGAAAAATCATTCTACCTCGTTTAAGGCCAATAACCCCTACATGAATCTGTAGGATTAATAGTCATCAACAAGTTCTAGATTTTTTATCAACTAACCAATGACAAAATATGAAAAGTTCAATTCTTCAATAGCCCAAGACATCATCATCTCCAAATGAGGAACAAAGGTCATCAGCAGATAAATAATGGTCAAATTTATTGACGCTAACCTATCTTCAGCAAAGTATATGTGTCCATTTGATGGCTTGTTATGGAGGGAATGTAATACTGCATTCAACTTTTCAATTTTCTGCATGGAAAGGGAAAAAAAACAAAACAAAAATGAATTTGGAATTAACACAGTTTATATTTTAGACCAGACATGGATATTACCTTTTTCTCAGATTGAAGTTTCTGGACAATATATCCAATATCTTTGGTTTTCATCAGCAAGATTTCATCTGGAGTATACTGATTCCCTCGACTCCTATACACCACGTCAGAATCAGAGTCCATTATGACCCACCAAGTCACTAAACAAAAATCAAAGTAAGCCAATTGATAAAATTAGCTCATAATCATACACTGGTCGATGGACACCATCAACAGTTTTTGTATTGACCATCTTGAAGTAGAATTCATCGGGGTTCCTAAATGCAGCTTTCTCCTTAAGTTTCTGTAAAGTATGAAAAAGACTTCAATTTATACTTGTTCAAATACAACAGGCAGTAACTGACTTTAAAAGGAAAGCTCTAGTTACGAGGAAGGCTTCTTACTAGTTGGACCAACAATTTTATGTGAATCAAATAATAAAGGGAACTTGCAGATGTAAGGTCTGATTTATATATAAAGAGTGTTCGCTAAGCTTATAAGGAAAGAAAATAGCTACGCTCTCCAATCCTTCAATATGGAAAATAACCTTCGAAAAAAAATCCAAACTGCAAACATAAGACACAATTCGTAGCTTTTGAAAATTCTGAATTGTGAAAATAAGGATTTCATTAAAGAGATCTTCGAAATCTGAGCTATAATCACTTCACAGCCTTAGCTTGGTTAACTACCAATCAATTTCGTTCCCATAGCCCTTAGGGTGAAGCCTTCCCAACATGGAGATAGTAAAACATCTTTTCTCAGCTAGTATAACTCGAGATACAGATACACACGAACATTCTCACGCATTGACATCAATTACATCTACCTAATACTCCCTTTATCCAAAAAGATTGACCATTTCTTATTCTAATGATTTCATTTCTTTAATTCAAAACCCAAATCTTTTTGTATATGGGATAAAACAGCTGATGAAAGTTCACCAAAAAATAGTATCTTCAACATATTTTCAATTAACATGATAACTTTAATCCAACTCAAAGTTGCGAGTGTCAATTAACACTACAAATTTTATTAATTTCGACAACTTAAAATCGAACTATACCCATATCTTAAGACTGCAAAGTTTGTTAATTTCGACCACTAAAAATCAAACTATACCTATAGCTTAAGACAACAACAATTGTTAATTTCAACCACTGAAATCGAACTTGACAATCTTTATGGGACGTATTAAGTATTATTTAAAATAATATCAATTACAACATATAAATTACCTGCAAAGTACGCTGCTTTTGATGGTAATTATTTGCTCGAACAACATAGTCCTTGTGCTTCTCAAGCAACCCAAATTTTTTTCTTTCTTGACTAACAAAACCCACAAAAAAAACATGTAAAAAAATAATTTTCGAACAAGAATATTACAAATTCATAATACTAATCAAATCAAGAAAACTAGAGAAATAAATCCAAAACAAAACTCACGGTTGGGCACGCTCCTTGTGAGCTTTTGAGGGAATTGCATTCCTTAATGAAGACATTTTGTTGAGCAGAAAAATTCTGTAAAATTGAAGAAGGAGAGTTTGAAAGAGAGGCAAAAATTGATTAAGGTTTGGAGCAGGGCATAAGAGTTACTCTTCTTGTGGGCCGAAGTTGGGCTAATTTGTAGTGATATTAAAGTCGATTCCAAAACTCGATCCAGCGTCCACACTGGAGGTCTCGATTCGAGTACTAGCACGGCAATTTAATAGTTTTAAAAGCGGACATCACCATTTCCATTGTGATTTTACTGATGCTGAAGCTATTCAAGGTTATGAAAACCATATCCGTAACACTAACATGGATAGGAGATATGAAATGGAAGTTGACTATGATTCACATCTCTACAACCATTGGATTAGAGGGCTGCCGAATTCACAAGATAACCGAACAACTATGGTACTCCTCTTTGACCCTATTGAACAAGAAGAAAACAATCAAACCCCACCACCACCTAACACCAATCATCAATATGCTCCACCAGCCCCTTCACAAACAAATCCAACCTCTCACCACCCCACCACTAATACCACTAGTAGGACTTACCCAAGGGGACTTCGAACTTCATTTATAGTAAACCTTATTCTCCGAGGGGACTCCTACACCCTATCTAATGAACCGCAACCAACAAATTTAACCATCACCCCATCTCCTCCAACCAACCCAAATGAGAACATCAACAATCATTCCCCTAACACCACCCTCAGACTATCAAATCAACAAAGCAGTGAATCCACGGACGATGACTTTCTCATCGTTCCCCTTCGATCAAACCAACAAAACAATGTCAGAAATGCAAGTTATGGTTGGCCCTCAATTCAGGATGAACTCCAGAATGAAATAGATGCTCATGTTGCGTTCCAAAACCAACTCACTCGTGCCATGCAGCTCTCCTTTGACCTTAACCAACCAACCCATGAAAACGCCAATACTCCCCATTTTGATGTTAGACAAGAGCGATACTTTGAAGAATGGGCTGGGATCCAAACAATTCTCCAACAAAGATGTGAACACTCAAGCCATTCATGGAACTCAGACTGGGAGAATCTTCTTAATCAGGCCGGATTCAATAGTGATAATGACTCTGTCAACCAAGATCATTTCTATGATACCCTAGACTCAAATGGATTTTCTAGTCAATCATCTTCAAGTCTCTACCTTATAGAACTTCACCAGGATGACAACAGTGAAAGCACCAATTGGGTCACTGCCTCTACTAATTTTCTTCCAAGTTTTTTTGCAGGTTTTGTTGTTTGTAAGTCCCATTTGGCTTTCGCCATTTATGGAATTGTAGCCACCTCTCCGGACCATTGGAAAAGCGTCCTCAACTTTAAGATCAATCAATTTAAGAGCTCTATTCAAAGCCTTGAAGATCAGGACAGCGTATATGATATTTGCTTTGGACCTTGGAATTGCCTTGATGATATCCCCACTGCCATATGTCATCTTTTCAGTGATCTTGACATTTCTGGTGCCTTTGTGGATGTTCCTCAATGGATTTTAGACCTTGACGAATCTCTCACGATGATGCTATGCAAAATTAATGTCTTTCAAACCACTCTTAGCCGAGCACATTGGGCTCTTGACTATGCATTCCCTGAAGGAATTGGCCTCAAAGTTCTGGAAGTTCTTTTTCAAGATCTACCTTTAATTGACATCAAAAAGATTGATTTTTGGGCTGAAGAAATTGCAATGGCACATCTCAACGGAGCTAGAGCTGGGGAAAAACGTAAAAGATCCAATATCTGGATGTTTTATGAACATGACTCTCCTTATGCCTCTCCTAAAAAAAGGCGACACAGCCCTCCTTTACCCGATGAAGCAGGACCAGTGAACTGGCAAGGCGACAGCCCACAAGACAATTCATTTTCCTCTCCTGATGATGACATGATGATTGACCAGACCCAAAATTTGTTAGCAATTGAAGCAAGGCTTGTAGATGGCAATGATATCTTGATGGAGGATCAGGAAAGCAATGAGGACTTTGCCCCTGGTGAAGGTACGCAATCCATCCAACCTTTCTCAAAATAAAAACATGCTATTCTAATGTGCTTAATTTTATGTCAAATTTCCTTTTCAAACCTCGTAGGATTTTGGTGGTTGTTCCAAAACAACCCCAAATATCATTATGAAAATATTATCGTGGAACTGTAGGGGGTTAGGTCAACCTTCTACAGTTCATCTTTTAACGACGTTGATAAAACGTCATCATCCTGACATTTGCTTTCTGTCTGAAACTCTTTGCTCGGTAGATAAAGCTGATAAAATTCTTACTAAACTTAAATACCCTATTCATTTTGGTGTCGACGCTCTGGGACATAGTGGTGGCCTATGGATTGGAATTTCTTCAAATATTAAAATTAATCCTATTTTTCTGGACAAACATATTCTTCTTTTTAACATTAACTCGGAGATAAAACATAATTGGATCCTATGTTGTATTTATGGAAATCCTAACACATCCCTTAGGGAGCAAACTTGGCACCAGATTAAAAACATTCTAGACCCCTACTCCAATCATGCTATCCTCTTATGTGGTGACTTTAATCAATATATTTATTCACATGAAAAATATCCCCCATCGAATAAAAATATAAGAGGTTCTCAATTCCTCTTAAATTTTATAAATGATATAGGTCTTGAAGACCTTCCCTCTCTGGGATGTAAGTTCTCATGGTTTGGTAAAAGAAACGGTAAAATTATATTCGAAAAACTTGATCGTGCAATGCAAAATTTAGATTGGTCTACTAACTTCCCCCAAGCTACATGTAAAACCCTCCCCATCCAACGCTCTGACCATGGCCCCCTAATTATAAATACCAAAATCAACTCAAATAATCAACCTAGACCCTTTAAACTTGAAACATTTATCCTTAACCACCCGGACTTTCAGACTATTCTACTTAATAACTGGAGCCCTCTCTCTAATAATAATTTAAGTTCCTTTAATTTTACTTTAGTTCATCAACTCAAAAAATTAAAAACAGAAATAAAAAATTGGAATACTAATAGAATAGGTAATATTTTTCAAAGCATCAAAGATATACAACTTTCTCTCGAACAATCCCAAAACAAATGCTACTCTAACAAAAATAATTCTTTAATCCAATCTCTTAGAACCCAATTAGATGCTCTTCTCAATTATGAATCTAACTACTGGAAACAAAGAGCCAAAATACATTCCGTTTTTTATGGAGACTGTAACACTAAATTCTTTTATTCCCATGTAAAACATAAAAATAAAATCAATTCCATACTTGAAATAAAAAATGAAGACAACGATCTAATCGCCAACGAAAAAGATATCATGGAACACTGTAAAACCTACTTCAACAATTTTTTTAATCCTTCTTTTCCTCCTAACAATGATCCTATATATGTCAACGAGATTCAATCTTGTCTTAATGATGAACATATAAAAATCCTAAACTCTCCTTTTACAATAAAAGAAATTGAAGTTGCCCTTTTCCAAATGCCTAAGCTCAAATCCCCAGGACCTGACGGTTTTCCAGCGGAATTTTTTCAAAATAATTGGTCTATTCTAAAAGAAAGTATCTCTCAAGCAATCCTGGAATTCCTTAATACTGGTCACATCCTTAAAGAAGTTAACAAAACTTACATCACTCTTATTCCCAAAATCGACCAACCTGAATACCTTAAAGATTATAGACCCATTAGTTTATGCAACGCCTATTATAAAATTATCTCTAAAGTCCTTGTCAATAGACTTAAACCTATCATGACCTCCCTTGTATCCCCCTATCAAAACGGTTTCATCCATGGAAGGGGCTCTCAAGACAACATACTAATGGCCCAAGAACTCACCCATACTATTCGTAGCTCTAAAAGTAAAAAAAATGGACTTGCTGCCATAAAGATTGACATGAGCAAAGCATTTGATCGTGTCAACTGGAACTATTTACTCCTTGTTCTAAAAAAAATGAAATTCCCTCAACACTGGATCAACCTCATTAAAGAATGCATAACAACTATTCAATATTCCATTTTAGTTAATGGTCATCCGACAGAACCTTTTAAACCATCTTGTGGTCTCCGTCAGGGAGATCCTCTATCACCCCTCCTCTTCGCCCTCTGTACAGAACCTCTTTCAGCCTCTCTCCTTAACAAACAACGTCTCAGTATCATCAATGGAATCTCCATTACACGAAACGGACCCTCCCTCACACATCTCCTCTTTGCAGATGATAGCTATTTCTTTATTAAACTAAATTCAACAAGTATGAAAAATTTCAGTAACACCATTAAGATTTTTTGCCAAGAGTCTGGCCAAGTTATAAATCATCAAAAATCCATCATAACATTTAGTCCCTTTACCCACAAAGAAAAAAAAGATGAATTTCTGCGACACCTTGATATCAAAGAGAGTTCCTCTTTTGGAAACTATCTCGGCATTAACCTAGACATCAACTCTGATAGAAACAAGATTTTTACCGATATAATTGATAAAATTAAAAGAAAAATCTACAACTGGAAATCCAAACTCATTAACTTCGCAGGTAAAGTCACTCTTATTAATAGTGTTCTTCACTCAATCTTGGTTTACCCAATGGGGATTTATAAATTCCCGTTAAAAATAATCAATAACATAGACAAACTTCTTGCCAACTTCTTATGGGGTGGCCATCATAATAAAAATATACATTGGGTTAATTGGGAATTCCTGTGTCGAGGTAAAAAAGAAGGAGGTCTGAACTTTAAACACCTTCATCTCTTCAATATAGCCCTTCTTGCTCGAAATGGGTGGCGATTAATAAACAATCAAAATTCTCCCCTTAATGATCTATTCAAATCTAAATATTACCCAAATACTAATGTCCTTAATGCCTCCATAAAAAATAATGCCTCTTACACTTGGAAAAGTCTCCATCTGGGCATCAAAAATCTTAGTAATAGTATGGTTTATGAAGTAGGCAATGGAAATAGTATTAATATTTAGAATGATCACTGGATCCCGGGGCTTTATCCTGACACCCTCGCTAATCACCTCAAAACCAACTATAACGTTACTCCCACACCCTCTCCTACGCTTGTTTCAGATCTTACTAATAGCAATTATAGCTGGAATTATAATCTGATTAACAACAACTTTCCAACTGACATCCGCAATAAAATACTATCAATAAAAATTACTAATAAACCTGACAAAAAACACCTTTTCAAAGAAAATTTCTCTACTAATAAGCTTTATATTGATATAAAAAATAAATATACCTATCAACATGACAAACCTAAAAACTGTGACTCTATTAATCACAAAACTTGGACGAACCTTTGGAAGCTAAAAATACCTCAAAAAATCAAATACTTTCTTTGACGCATTCTCCTTAATAGGCTCCCTACTCTAGATCTTATTAAAAACAAAACTATGAAAAATGTCAATACTAAGTGTTACCTTTGTAACAACAATGAAGAAACTACTTGTTAGCACACCTTGAGTGCTGGTTGCACAAGAGTGCACAGAGTGTATTGGTCACGTTTTTCCTGAACAGACCAACTGTTGTACCATCTATTGAAATGAAAGTATAACAGTGAGCGGAAGAAGAATCATTACGGAGTTAAGCATTAAAGACATTAAAGCTAATTCATGAAGAGCAAATATGGAAGATCCCGGAAGATCACGTTGAAGATTTGGACGTAGGTCAACAACGTGTGGACAAAGGAAAACATGAATTAGGAAGATCTTGTCATTATGAAGCGGGATTATGTTGGATTCGTTTATGGTAACTTTTGTTATTAATAGGCGCAATCAATGACAAGATATTCAAGGGCCAAGATTCACATTACCTTATGTGATATTCAAGAGAGTTAATGTAGATTGACCTAGCCCGTCAAGATACACAAGAAGGCCCGCGACCTAGGCCTATAAAAGGAGCACTCACCGTAGCTGGAAGATGTCGACTTTTGTAGAGAGCACAAGAGCAATAGAATAAGATTTTATTATCTAGATTTTAGTGCTAGGTCGTCCATATGTGTTAGAAGATCAGATCTATCTTCTAACTGAATTTCCGATTGAAATACCACCATTCGGTATTATCAATAGTGATGTTTTTATCTCTACCTTTCACCTTTTATTTGTAAGTATCGGGAGATACATTCTGTAGGGGTAGATCTCATCTAGAAGAGTCTAGGTTTAGGCAACGGTGTACGGGGAGCGTACAGAGTAAGACCTTCCTTGTAAATCTCAGTATAGTGGAATTTTCCCTTGGACAGGCAGTCCCCCAGATGTACGTGCGTTGACACGGAACTGGGTTACCAACTTTGTGTCTCTTTTTATTCAGTATCTTATTTCCTGCACACTGACCGTCATACTGCTATAGCAGTTTAATCTACCAAACAGGATACACAATTTCAATTGGTATCAGAGCCGGCACTCAACACACAGAGTGTACTTCGTGATATCCTGTAGCAATGGGACCAAGGTGGCTTCAACCCCCACTTCTGCATAAAGATACTGATTTTGGACACTGGAAAATTAAGATGTCTGTTTATCTAAAGGCTGTAAGCAAGGCTACCTGGCAGGCTGTGATCAATGAATGGAAAACTCCTATGGAGTATCTCGAAGGAGCAGCATCTGAGAAGCCAGAAACTCGATGGACAAAAGCTGAAGAAGAAGATGCCTTGGCCAATAACAGAGCCTTGCATGCACTGATCTCTAGTGTAGATCTCTCTCTGTTCCCTCTTATAGCTGAGGAGACTAGTGCTCATAAAGCCTGGTCAATTATAGAAGAGAAGTGTACTTCAAGAATTCCTTTACTCAACCTTGATGAGATTAGGGCAAACTGGCAGGAGATCAGGATGAATGATCATGAGACCATTCAAAATTACCTTACCAGATTTCAGAAGTTGGTGAATCTAAGAATCTCTACTGGCCTGATGAGTCACAATGAAACTTACACTAAGAAATTTTTGAGCTCTCTCACTACAAAATTTCAGGAGAAAGTAAAAGCCATTGAAGAAGTTGATCCCCTACTCACTAGGGAATTCTCCTGCATAACCAGAAGTCTCTCCATCTTTGAAGCTCAACTTGACAATGGAAATAACTCCAATCCTACTCA
The DNA here is from genome assembly GCA_003412495.2 of Echium plantagineum. Classification (NCBI taxonomy): domain Eukaryota; kingdom Viridiplantae; phylum Streptophyta; class Magnoliopsida; order Boraginales; family Boraginaceae; genus Echium; species Echium plantagineum. Next base: position 35,316,771 of record CM016561.1, on the reverse strand, counting down.
GATTGATCATTCTGAAGGATTATTCAGGTGCTTTGTATCCTGTATCCCTCATGGAGCTGATAAAGACAATGAAATATCTGATGATGAGAATGATATGACAGCCAAAGAACTTGAAACTGAGTATAAACATCTCTTTCACAGTTGGAGTAATCTAACAAAGGCCTTCATTAAGCTAAAAGAAGAAAAAGACAAACTCGAATCTGAGAATGAATCTCTTCTCTCTGAAAATTTAGAATATAAATCAACTGTTGGAATGCTAGAAGGAAAAGTAGCAAGTCTGGAAAAGGGAATCAAGATGATGAACCCCAGCACCAACATGTTGAATGAAGTTCTGCTTCTTGGAAAACATCCTGGTGATCATGAAGGGATAGGCTATGGAAATCAACAAAGATACCAAGAAGCTGCAAAAAGAAGAACAAAGTTCTCTCACACACAAACTGTCCAAGTGAAAGAGAAGGCAAAAAGGAACTGGAGATGTACCAACTGTGGTAAAAGAGGGCACATTGCTCCTTTCTGCTACAAAGTCTATGGCAAAGGAAAGAACAGATTTATGCTCAAACAGATATGGGTACCTAAGACTCAACTGGTAAGCCAAGTGGTAGTAACTGTTGATAAGGCACCCCAGGATGAGATTTGGTATTTTGACAGTGGCTGCTCAAGACACATGACTGGTAATGTGGAGCACCTGACTAATCTGGAAATGGCAACTAAACAAGCAGTAGTGTTTGGAGATGGGAATCAAGGCACTGTCATAGCAGTAGGAACACTTAATGTTCCAGGGCTTCCAAGACTGACCAAAGTTCTGCTTGTTCAAGGACTTACTTCAAATCTCATCAGCATAAGTCAGCTATGTGACATTGGAATGCATGTTGAATTCTCTAAAGAGAATTGCCTTGTCATCAACAAATCAAGATCACTCATGATGAAAGGCAAACGATCCAAAGAAGACTGTTATATCTGGACCTCATCTGATGCTCAAGACTATTCACTTGACATGAATAAGTCCACCCTAAGCTATGATTTACCCATTTACTCACAAAACTATAAAAAGGGTAATCAAGGTTCAGAAAATTGTAGATTTCTTCAAAAGGAATTCCAGGAAAGAATCAAAGAACTTGCCAATAAATATGATGATAGAAGACAAGAGTATAATAAATTAAAAGCCCAAATTGATCAAAATCATCATTTAAATTGGAATTCCAGAAAACATCATGAGGATTATAATTGGAAAAATCAAAATTTCAGAATGAATCAATCCAAGCCTTACTCAACTAAGTGGTATAACAACAGGAAGGCGTTAAAGGCTACGGTTAGACCTTGGAGAGAGGAAGTTGCTTTTTGCAGGAATGACATCATCCCATGCAGCTTTTTCAGGCAACGTGGAAAGTGGAGTAATGAAAAACTATATCAAAAACGCTTCATTACTTCATTTTGTTCACTCTATTTTTCAAAACTCTTCATTTACCACACCTTTCTCTCTCAAGCAAAAACAGAGAACTCAATGGCTTCTTCACGAAACAACTCAAGGTCTGAGGAAGATGATGTACCCATGCCTCTACAAATGCGACTTCCTGGAGAACCTATGGAACCGCTGGCAGTTTTGGTTGTTGAAGAAAGACCTGCAGTGATTCGACCTGGAGAAGTTCTACTCCTCCCTTGGATTGAATCAGGTAATCTGGCTATCTCCTCTGTTTTACCTTCTGAGCCTTCAACTATGCCGGATTCTGGAATTGAGTCTCCATCTAGGGTTGACAGTGACTTAGGCACTAAGAAATCAAGTCCCTCAATTCCTAAAAAGAAACGAGTGTTGAGAAAGGGGGGTAAACCTGTTAGGTATGTTAAGGTTGAAGATATCTCGAATTCTGACCGAAAACTCTCTGAGAAACCGAAAATTGCTGTTAAGAAAGAGCCTGATAGTAGTGATGATGATGACATTAAGGTTATTAGTGCTACTAGTAGTGTTGGTAGGAGACATACTAGAGCCAGTATGGCAGCAATGAAAGAAAAGGTTAGAGAGATGTGTGTTGATGAGAACATTCAAGCTTCTCTTGAAAAGGTTAGGGTTCAATCTGAGAAATTTAGGGAAACCCTACGAAAGGTTGAGAAGAAACAGAGAGGGGTAAAGAGGGCTGCTACCCCTGATGTTAGCAGTAGGAAAAAGGTTAAGGGGATTCACATTTCTGAGCCTAGTGAATCAAAACCTTCTGGCAGAAGACTTGTTGATACAAGTTCTGATGAGGAGGAAAAGAAGGTGAAGTCAAAAGGAAAGGTGAAGGTCTTTGAATCCAGAACCAGGTCTGGAAAGAAAAAGGTGTTTGAGGATGATGATCCCACTGACAACACTGAGTTTTCTGGATTTGATCAAACTGATAGATGGAGAATTGTTGCCAGTAGGACTATCATTCCAGAAAAACATATCTCAGAGGCTGTTCAAAACATAGCCACCTATATGGACATAATCACTGAAGCAGGCTTACTGGACATCATTCCAGAACAAACTCAGTACTGGCCTCAGCTTGTTAAGGAATTTGTTTATAACATTAGTGAGGACATTGAGAATCCCACTCATCCCATGTACTACAAGGTTAATGTCAGAGGCAAGATGATCAAGTTCAGCCCAATGGTGATCAACAGAGCTTATATGAGAGCTAATGAAGGATATACAGGGGAGCATCTCAGTCTCAATGACATTATCAGTGAGCTCACTGCTGATTATATGAAGAAATGGCCAGAGAAAGGGCAACAGCTGCAAGCCTCCTCCCTCAGTCTTAGACATACTCTCTTTCACAAGATAGGGCTGTCCTGCATCATTCCCTCATCCAACAACACAAATGTCAGTGAAACATTAGCCAGAGTCATGTTTCTTGCTGGGACTGGTGAAACAGTGAACTTTGGGCAGCTGGTATTCAATCAGATCACCAGTCATGCCATGTCCAATGCCACCTTCAAGTCTATTGGCTTTCCTGCTTTGCTATGTACTATCATGATAGGTCAATATCCTACTATTGTCAAGCCATCTGATGGAGCTGGAGTGTGGACTAAACCCTTGATCCTGAGCAAGAAGCTAATGGGAAGCCATCCTCTGGATTGTGAAATCAACAAAGCTGATAAGGAACCTGAGCTGCATGCTGAAGATGATGCTGTCAGAGCTCTGTATGCTACCAGAACTGAGGAGAGAGCCAGACTGATCAAGGAGATTGAGGAGAAAAAGCTACTGGTACAGGCCCTGGATGAACAGATCAAGCGCATGAAGCTGACTGCCAAGCCTGCTGACTCTGACAATGATGAGTAGCTGTGGATGAAGACCCCCCTGTTGGCTTTTGGTTATGTTTTTTATGCCAAATAGGGGGAGAAGAAAGAAGAAGAAGCAACTGTCTAAATATCTAGTGTTTTATTATCCGCTGCAAACAATATTTCTTTAAACTTTTACTCTGCTGAACAATCTTTACCTATCTTAGGATACTGCTGAACAATCTTTAACTATCTTAGGATATTGTTTTACTATCTTAGGATATTTGTGCCTTTGTGCAATATGTGATGTTTTTATAAACATCTGACTGCCTGTGTCCACCACACCACTGATGGTTGGACTGATATCTGGTTAGATAGAACCACTATGTGATGTTTTTAAAAAAACATCTGACTGCCTGTGTTCACCACATCACTGATGGTTGAACTGATATCTGGTTTTCTAGAACCAATATATGTCTTTAAACCCTTGCTCTACACTCTGAAAACAAACAAGGCATTTGTCATGAAAAACATGCCCAAAGGGGGAGTTTGTTAGCACACCTTGAGTGCTGGTTGCACAAGAGTGCACAGAGTGTATTGGTCACGTTTTTCCTGAACAGACCAATTGTTGTACCATCTATTGAAATGAAAGTATAACAGTGAGCGGAAGAAGAATCATTACGGAGTTAAGCATTAAAGACATTAAAGCTAATTCATGAAGAGCAAATATGGAAGATCCCGGAAGATCACGTTGAAGATTTGGACGTAGGTCAACAACGTGTGGACAAAGGAAAACATGAATTAGGAAGATCTTGTCATTATGAAGCGGGATTATGTTGGATTCGTTTATGGTAACTTTTGTTATTAATAGGCGCAATCAATGACAAGATATTCAAGGGCCAAGATTCACATTACCTTATGTGATATTCAAGAGAGTTAATGTAGATTGACCTAGCCCGTCAAGATACACAAGAAGGCCCGCGACCTAGGCCTATAAAAGGAGCACTCACCGTAGCTGGAAGATGTCGACTTTTGTAGAGAGCACAAGAGCAATAGAATAAGATTTTATTATCTAGATTTTAGTGCTAGGTCGTCCATATGTGTTAGAAGATCAAATCTATCTTCTAACTGAATTTCCGATTGAAATACCACCATTCGGTATTATCAATAGTGATGTTTTTATCTCTACCTTTCACCTTTTATTTGTAAGTATCGGGAGATACATTCTGTAGGGGTAGATCTCATCTAGAAGAGTCTAGGTTTAGGCAACGGTGTACGGGGAGCGTACAGAGTAAGACCTTCCTTGTAAATCTCAGTATAGTGGAATTTTCCCTTGGACAGGCAGTCCCCCAGATGTACGTGCGTTGACACGGAACTGGGTTACCAACTTTGTGTCTCTTTTTATTCAGTATCTTATTTCCTGCACACTGACCGTCATACTGCTATAGCAGTTTAATCTACCAAACAGGATACACAATTTCACTACTAATCATCTATTCCACTCTTGTCCCTTTGCTCAGACACTTTGGGTTAACACCAATAAAAAGAATATTTGCTTTAAAGATGATATTTTTAAAACCATCATACATATAATTCAAAACAATGACCACAATGATAAAAATCAGCACATTATAAATTATGAGCTTCTTTATTTTTGTTGTATTGTTTGGACGATTTGGCTTACTAGAAACCAAGTCATCTTCAATGAAAAAAACCCCCTCCATCAAGGAATCAATTGCCATCCACAACACTACTATGGATTCTTGGACAAAAGCAGCATTGGCTCAAAAAACAAAAAGGAATATCAACAATATCAGTAATAACAAGAAGACCATCTCACCCCCCTTTGGAATCTGTCACTCTATATCTACGAGTGATTGCCAAAGAAGTTGCAAAAAAAGAGATGCTAGGATCTGCCTGGGAATCTCTAATGAAGCTAATCTCTCTCATGGGTAGTTTCAATGTATATCAAAGGAAAGAGAGAAATGTTTTATGGACGCCAAGTCCTGAATCATGAATCGGACAAGTCATCTCTTGACTTGTCATCCTTTGGAGCAATTATTTTCATTATTTTCTTCCTTTTGGAAAATAGTAGTTATCACAATATTTTCATTGTTACTGATATTTTCACTTCTCAGATTTGGACTAGACACTTTAAAGACATAAGCAACAGTGAAGCATGGTCAGAACTGAAGAGTAAAGGAATGCTTGCTATTTGTGGCGTTTTGTGGTTTCCTACTAGTATTGGTTGTTTTGACAATTTATTAGATGTCTCTATCTGTTGTTTTAATTCGCTTCAATCGTTTTGTATTAATAGAGCTTCCAAAGCTCAAACTCATGTTTCTTGATTTGAATGAATGCATTAATTATAAAAAAAAAATAGTTTTCCTGACGTCACGGTCAAGATGAACAAAAATAGCTGATTTAGATATTCTCTTAACATTAGCAACAGAATTAGAATGATATTGAACGATGATGATCGAAGTGTATACCTTATAGAACCATATTTTTTATAAGATTCATTCTATTATGAAATTTAATAGATATTGAAAGCTATTTCGGCCACCAAACTTTAAAACATATATACAATAGACGGCGTCTAAATTAATACTTTGTGAAGATGTTCAAAACTCATCTCATCGCTAATATACAAAAAAGAAAAAGAAAAATTAATACTTTATGAAGTAATAAACTCCAAAATACTCATCTTTCTTACTCTAAATACCATGCTCCCCATATGATGACTAAACCACCTCCATCTTTTATAAATCACCACCTCCATCTTTTATAAATCACCACCACCAGACAGTCATCTCTTCTTGCTCTTCATCTCTTACAAATCACCACCACCGCCTCACTGCCCCTACCCCTCGTGAACCCCCCCCCCCCCCCCCCCCCACAATTTTCCGTGACCTCCTCAAATACTTTTCATTTTCGAAATTTTTATTTAAAAACTCGTAATATATTATATACAACAATTTATGACAATATACATCCGTACAAATGGCTTATAAAAACATATCATGGTATATAGTAGCGTGTATTACTGTATACAGATGTATATGAGGTATTACGATGTTCATCAACTACTCCTAAAACCCATAAAGTAAATTGCCGTTTTAAACATGAAATTTACCAATAAAATAATTAAAAAATTGATGAATCTAACAACCCACGAAATCTTTTTCTATATAATCCAAAATTCAAAAACATAACATAAAGAATCAATTGAATTCGGCTCTAACGCATATAAAAAATATATATAATTCCAATTTCAAGAAATCTATATAAATAATTAAGGTTGTAGAGCTGGATTATTATATTTGTTTCTTGAAAATGTTCGAAAATCAAAAGTAGGGGGGAGAAGGTCGTGGAAATGAGGGAGAGGGGAAGGAGGGGGATTACTAATATGGGGGAAGGCTGTTGTTGGTTGTGAATAGTGGGAGTGGTTGTAGTGAATTTTTTTTCGTAAATTGATCACTAACAAGAGCATTTTTCACTAGACTATTTGATTGACTCCAGTGGTTGTAGTGATTTTTAAAGAAAAAAGTAAGTGAAGAAGAAGAGGAAAGAGAGGATCGATGAAATGTATTTTAAAACAAAGAACGATAAGTTTAGTCATTTGATTGACCGATGTTATTTAGCCAAATTTTTAGGCTAGAGTTTTAAAATTGGTCAAATCAATGGCAGTTTTCCAATTTACTCCTAATTAATATCATCAGAAGTTGTATTGATAATAGACGATAAATTGTAAAACAAACTTACGACAATAACCTACTCAAATCCTACAACGGATTCCAAGTTTTAAAACTTTGTAATCTTTACATATATCATTACTATCATTGCCGGAACATTAAAAAGCTAGAGTTCAAACACAAAAGAACATCTCTTCATTTCATTCCTCCTCTTCGTCTTCGTCGTCTTCATCTTCTTCATCATCTGATCCTTCACTGCCTTTGTCCTGCAAAATCAGCAACGTTGAAGTTAGGACCACCAAACGTGGCGAGTGTATTATCAAGCAAAAGGCTTGTATGAGAACAACGCCAGTATAGAAAGAGCCCGTTCAATAACGTAAGTATATATGTCTCGTTGTTCATCTTACCCTTTACAATCTAAATAGTTAAATTGGTAGTGAATTTTTCGACTATCAACAAAATTATCATTTTCACTCTACCATTCAAATTCTTAACTACATATCATCACATGTGAGTCATACTATTGCCCAATAAAGAAAGAAATAATTACATTATATGAGAAAGCCATGTAACTCCATTTAATACACGATACCTCATATTCGGATTAAAAGTTTAGAACTAGAAAAAAGGTATATTCAGATTAAAATAGAACATGTTTTTTACCTCATCATCATCTTCTTCTCCATCAACCTCATCATCATCAGCCTCCTATAGAAAAGTAAACAGAAAATCGAGTAAGAACGCCTATAAACATACAGACGAGTTGGTCACTATTACTGAACAAAACATGTTATTACATTGTTAAAATATGTGAGGGGGTTCGGCCACAAATCTTCCTTGATAATTTCAGCAACCTGTCGAAGTAAAGAGTGGAAAATCATAGAGTTCAATCAGAAAAACATCCTGGGCAACCTAAAAGTTCGATAAGAATATGGTTAATGAAGGTTGAACCTCATCGTGCAACAGATCATCTTCTTTTTCCTGGGTATCACTGAACCAGACAAAGAAGCTGCATCCAGAAGAAGGAATAATAAGCCAAGATGGGAGCACAGATAACAAGAGTAGCGCATAACACTGGCATGTATCTTCAAGAATTTTTAGAGTGGAACATAAAGGATAATGCAATCTATTATAGCGGTTATATATTTTAAGGGTCCATTACATAAGTTCATAACTTCCCAACGCCACCACCATATTAATCTTGTAAACTCAATAATGATTCTGTTAAAGAGATTGTTGGTACAATCTTAAAGAAGATGGTAAACCAAAGACAGGATGAAAAACCGGAGTGGGACATTGAACATCTATTATATATCTTAACTTGGCTACCACTCGGTAAAGTAACCAACAAATTGACAAAGCCAGAGATCTATAGAACAAACCTTTCATCAACATGGCTTCTTTTGTTCCCTTTTTTCCCAGCCTCTCCATTGGCGATGCCCTTCAACAAACCAAACATTAGAAAGAACTACACCAAGGGAGGAGTGAGATATGTTTAAAATGCATCAGTGGTACATAGACTACTCACCATGCCTTCTTTCCAGGTAATTGGTGTAGCAGTGATTTTTGTTGTTCCTTCTTCAAGGAAGGTGAATGTCTTCGTGAGCTTTGTTTCCTCGAAGTAAGGATTAGGATTGAAGTTCTGCTCAACAAAAGTTCAAAATTAAAATTAAACCATCATTACTTAAAAAGGCATTGGCATTGAAAGAGAGAAGACTTACGAATGTTATAGAGTATCCTGATTTGACATCTTTGAAGTCTTCCACTTCCATGGACGTCAGATGCTTGAAAATCTGGTATTTACATATTCAGTTAACCACAAATACATCGTCAAAATAAGTGGAAAGTAGGAATTTTCTGTAACTCCATGCTCGAGACAGGTTAAAAAGAGTGAATATAACCAAATAAGCATTACCTTCTGATCTTCTTCAGATAGCAGCTCACCCAAAGCAGGATGACTCATGAACTGCGATGGCAGAGGAAACACATTAAATATATGAACGGACAGTAAAGTAACCATTCCCACCAACTATATTAATAGAATAGAGAAGACGAATGTACCGCAGTCAACCAGAAGTCTGAAATCGATTTGATAAGGTCATTACGCTTGTCATATATGGGCTTGCGAACCTCGTTGTACTTCTGCTCAATTTCAAGGACCTTGTCACTGGCTTCTTCGTTAATCTGAAAGCAAAAATATTAGAAGCCATAATACAGCAGTAATTATCTGAACAGATACAAAAAAACTAATTTTTACACGGTAAAGAACCTTAATCTCGATATATATTTGATATATATTTGAATCATCAACAGAACATAAAACACATAATGAGCATCCTTAGCGACATTGATTAATGTTCTTAGTAACTATTAGCCCAGGACCACATTAGTGTGTAACAGAACATAATTTATCAACCACTACATTCACTTGCATTTACTTTGGGAAAAATAAATATATTTATGAATTCAATAAAGTAGAGGATCTCATATGTGATTGCAAGTCCATCTTATTCACTAAGACAAATATCACAAATATATAAAGATTTCACATATAAACAGCATTAAAAGATCTTTATGACTTACATAATTCCTAAAGATTTTACAGTCCGCTACCTTTATCGAAGTAAAATATTGACTAGCCTCAGAAGCACATGAATTAGAGCCCAAAACTCTATTACTATTTTAACTTTATAATAATGGAACCCGAGAAGAGCATAGATTACCATGAAACATCTAACATCTAACATCAAGAAACAACAACAACAAAGTTAAACTAAACAACAAATTTAGATTTTTCATATTTCAAATTTTTGGCCAAAATAAATAAATAAAAGCCAAAGGAAATTCGAAAGAGGAGACAACGATTTTACAAGACAATGTTAGATAAAACAAACACCGACCAAAACAGAACTACCACCATATCGAAAACAAGAATTCGAAGGAAAATATTGTCCAATTTCTTTTTCTATATTTCGATATATTTTTATCAACACACTAACATACACTATTACAAGTTCACAATCAAAATTCAAAAAGTCAACCAACAAGCTTCAAAATCAAAACGTGAGCATCTTTTCATTTTGGGATTAAATATAACCTTTAGATTTGAAATAATATTATCATATCAACATCAAACACATTAGAACACCATATATCAAAACATTTCTCGTCATATACGCTCTCGGGTAACAGCCTCCATGTTATTAGGAGGTATCGGGACATGTTAATGTATAATAAAACATGTAAAACTACACTAAAAATTCAAAATTAAAAAATCAAAATGGAAATTAAAAAGGGACAATTGAGTATTACTTTCTCAAGGTCATCTTGGATTTCTTGCAACTTCTCAATGGAGAGAACAAGCTCAGCATCAACCTGCTCAGCAGCTTCTTCAACCTTTGCCTTCTTCAATTTGTCTGAACCCATTTGTGAGGATTTAGGAGAAAATAAATCTAGCTCAAGGAAGAAAAATAGGCAGAGTGGTTATGATTTTGGTGTTGGCTTAAACCCTAACCTAAACCCTCTAATAAATAAATATCTTAGGGTTTTGGGCTGATCTATACCCACACCCAAATAGTGATTTTGTTGGTGAAATTACAATTATGCCCCTATTTGTAAATCTAACAATTGAGGGAGCTTCATTGAGGGGCAAAATAGTAATTTCATGTATAAAAATACTGTTATAATGTGTGTATAGTGTTGACCGGTTTTGGATATACAAACTTAGGCTCACTTATGGCATGTTTATTTTCGATGAAACACTTAAATTAATTAGTTCAGTATTTGTTTTATTAGATGTGTTTGTTAATAAATTGCGAATAAGTTAAGTTTTATCAGAATACTTACCAAAATTTTAAGTCAAATTTTTTAACTTAACTTTCTCCTCTTAAATTACATCGCTTTTTTCAAAAGAAAAAACTTTCTCTTTTAAATTGAAACAAAATTTATGTTCTCATTCTCTTGGAACCCAATTGACAATATTCTTTCTTTTATGTTGGGTAGGATATGAAGAAGAAGATAACAGGACGAGGTTAATTTTGAATTGATAATTTTGCTATTTAAAAATGTGACAAAGAATTAATAAATATGTTGTTCGGAGTTTGTCCTTTTACTGAAACAACATTGCATTAGTTCAACTGAGAATTTTAGGATTTAGGGGGAAAAATGAAAGGTAGTATAGTTTGGGGGCAATTTGAGACTTAATAAAGTATTAAAGTGCAATGTGAATTTTTTGCTATAGTTCAAGGGGGAAATACGAAAACAAGTCTTTTTAAATAATGAACACTTTATTGGGTTATTTGCTAATAATCAATTTTAGTTAATTATATAAAATTAAAATAAAATACATCATTTTCGAACTTCTTGCACCACACGCCCAACTTCGTAACCCTGACCCCACCAACCTCGTAACCCTCACCCCACCATCAATCGACTTCTTAGATTCTTTGACCAAAAAGCAAGCCAAAATCATTGCTATCAAAGTTAAGGCTTGTACAATTAGTCGAGGTGGAAGACGACGAGTTTGAGAAGGCTTTAAAAGGCATGAAAAGAAGGCAAATAGGGCTTCCATACCCTACGATACCCGTACCAAAGTGACAGAGGCGGAGCTACATCGATTGAAGAAGGAAGTGTATAAGAGATAGATGACACTGACAATGAATGTGAAGAAGAGGAAGAGGAAGCAAGGGTTGTTATTGAGGAAACGTGCAAGGCAAAGGACTAAGGTAAAAGCCTTTGTTGGCGTTGGTTATAGTAATGGACATGTTGGATTAGTTGTGAAATGTTCGGAGGAGGTGGCGATGATAATACGTAGAGGGGAATTATAAGATTGGTTGGGGTAGGGGGCGGGGGGGGGGAGGGGGTTAAGGGTGAATTATTAGAAAGTTACTCAATAAAGTGTTTGTTATTTAAAAATGACCCACAAAATGTTATATATTTAAAATTTCTAGTTTGCCCCTAAATATACCTTCTAAATTGAAGTTCAGATGCTAAAATCAAAACTTCAAGTGCCAAAATGTACTCAGATGCGTATTTGAAATGTTGAACACTTTAGGTGCTAATTAGAAAGGTTAACCAAAATTCAGGTGACTAGATGGAAAAAAGCCTATATTTTAATATTTTTTCATAATAAAGTATCATTTATTAAAAAATAGTGCGAGTTTAAAATTCAAATAATCAAATTTACTAAAATTCAAAATGTGATATTTTTAAAAGAAATGGAAATAGTATATGGATTTATCAAGAATACCCTAGTATTTTAGAGTAATCGAATAGCCTAGTGAAAAAGATTCTTGCTAGTGATCAAAAGGTCCTGGGTTCGAAACTCAATTCATCGCTAATACCTTAGTATTTTCACCTACTTTCATGAGAGTAGTTAGGAAAAAAACATTAGTACAAAGATAAGGTAGAAATTCTAACATTAGGGTTTTTGAGTAATTTATATATTGATCAATTTCTTTCGAGTGTAATGTTCGACACATTTAAGAACATAATTTGAGAATTAGGTTTAGCTTAAATCTATAATAAGTTTTGTACAGAGACACAAAATTTGTTTCATGGCTCATCCCATGAATATCAAATACATTATTTAGAATACTACGTTTGAACACATAATTTATCAGCAAACTGTTACTAAACTACTCCCTTTATATTTTTAGATTTTATTTTCTAAATTTTTGTTTCAGAGATAATTGTCATTTAAAATATACTTTAATAAGTTAGACTTCTATATTCTTAATGTAATTTTTGACACCCTTCTAATTTAAATTATGAACCGACCAATAACCTTGTTTTATTTAATTGACAATTTATATCCTCAGTGTGATTTTTTACTTTTTTTCATTAATTTATGTCCAAATGACTAAAACGACAAGTTAAAAACAAAAAATGATATTCATATAACAAACTCATTACTTTTTGTGTGTAAATTAGATATAAAAGTATCAATATGATAGTATTACAAATAACATATACATAAATCCTAATTAATAAACTATTAATAGACATTTATAATAAAATATGAATCAAATTATCTCCATCGAGTATTGAAGCCAAAACCTCCTAGTTGGAAACCTAAGTCAAATGTCACCTGAATATTGAGTTATCGACACTATAACAACTCATTACTTGTAATCTCAATGACACATCATTTGGGAGGGGATGGGGTAGAAGTTGAGTCAAATATGACAATAATATAGGTTAGAACTCATCAAAGATTTAGAGAAAAAAAATACTCCAATACCTCATCACAATTCATTAGCTTTCATGTCAAGTACTATTTTGTACAAAGTTATAGTTGAACTTTTAAGCTAATTTTACCTTCAACTTACTAATAAATATAAGGGCCTAAATATAAATATTAACACAATTCATGGAATTATCAGTTCATTCTATTAATAACAACTCTACTACCAAATTAAAACCACAATGGATTCTTGCAGAACTATACAGCTGTGCTACCTAGTATGCTCATCTGCAGAAAAAAACTTCCCGTGATGATTCCTTGAGAACTAGTCCTCATCATTCTCGTGGCCGTGCTAACCAAAGAGAACTCAGGGCTCTGAGACGGGAGAAGTACTCGCTTATTGCTAGAAGAGCACGTGCTGATTGTCTGGTTGTAAGTAATCGATGCATTTGTTGCAGCGTCTGCTGTCGCAAATTATCTGCCTGGGAAAACGCATAAGCACAAAACTCAGTACTAGAATTAATGAGTATCAAATATCACTTGTACGGTTGTACCATGAGAGCAAATGTAATGAACACTAAAAAATGAAGAATTGTCTAGTGCATAAACACTTGAAATATCACTTCCAATTGCCCTCTTGGAAGAAGCAAAAGCATCTCTCAATGCAACTACCATCATGCATACATATTCAAAATTAATTAAATGCTGATCTTTGAGTGGAGCGCGCTGGAACTAACGCAACTCAAATAACAGATTCTCATGCTTATCACATTCTCATGGAGTCAAATTAAGACATCGTTACAGTAATTTCATTGATATATACACAAGTATCACATTTACCTGGCGGACGAAACCCTCCAGTGTACCTAATTTCCCCATTGCCATTGCCATCTGACCCATGTAATTCGCAACGTTTCCAGAGGAACCTTCATTACCTGAAGATCCACTGGCCAAAGTGTCAGCTAGAGATTGCTGCAAGGCATCCATGCCTTGAGATAGAGCATCTTCTGCCTGATGTGATGTTTGCTGGAGGCTGTTAAGGCCTGCCAATTGTTGTTCAGTCAAAGGCTCCAACTGATTTACAAGAAGCTGCATAGCCACCACTGTATAATTTAGGATATCTTCCATAAGCTCAGATAATTGCTCACAGCTGATTCAAATGATGCTATGGAATATGAAAATTGCTTGGAACACTTCGATGTTTTTACCATGAAGAAGCAGTGAGAAATTGAATCTATGAATTTCGTAAAACTATAACTAAACCAGAACTAAGTTAGTTTAGAAATTGAATCTATTAAATATATGAATTTTTCTATCTTTGGTTTATATTGAAATGATTTTGCCTTATGCCTTTCCATTGCATGCTCAATTTTTATTTTGGTGGCTGTAATTTTCATATCAAACATTCATGCCGATAGTTTTCTGTACTGTGGTATTAGATCTCAAAGCTTTTATTGAAAGGATTGCAAAAAAAGAAGAAGCACAACTGAGTTGCACAGAGAAACCCTGATGAAACCACATCACTTAATTAACTCATCTTGAAATTGTTACGACTTCCAGGAATCATATCAACAGGATACTAAATAACTAAGTTAATGACGAGCTTTGTTTCTTACCTTGTGTGGAGATGGGAACCAAAGAAATGGTAGAGAATTCTACATTTAGGTGAAATGGGAGTTCAAAATTGATCATGTCTCTCTAAACTTCGATTATTTGTACAAGGGTGATGTTCACATTCTTACATGTTGAAAATGGCCCATCAACTATAATAGGATTCTCTAAATGAACAAGAGACGATGAGATGTCAAGTAGGCATATATGATCGTGCTTGTCTTAGTGATTTCACTATTTTTCGAACCTGTGGATCCTGTCTGTATAAGCGCAAATGCATGCACCCTCATGACTATGATCCCACTCAACCAATTTATAATACATGCCTCTTCCAAACTGAATTCATGCAATGGCTCATGTCACATGAAAGAGCAAAATAGAGGGAACAATTGAAATAAACGAAATAAGTTAACTCGTTGTATCATTGGTTATACCCATATCAACTCATAAGTTTGGGCCAATGTGCAAAATAATGTTAATTTGCAGCAAAAGGCTTGGTTAGGTTTGGAATTGAGAAGCAATTGGTACCGATAACTCAACTTACTAGTTCAACTATGGCTCAGGAAAGTTTAGATTAAGCACGAATACGAACCTTTAGAAGTTCAGATGGGCGGAAGCCACCAATCCACATAAAACACCTTTCTGCAGGTGTTTTCCACATCCCTGACAAGATGTGGAAAACATCTGCCTTAGCTGCATTACTCTTAATCTTGAAAATATCGTTGAAGTGTGTTGTCACATTGTCCACGACAAGTCGAAGTTCAGTGTCACTTGCATGGGCATTGACTGCAGACCGCAATTCATTTACTTGCTTGTTCCGCTCATCTAGCCAACGTGCATACTCGACATCAAACGCCAATGCCCCTGAGGTGTGCAATTTTATTCATTAATTTGTAATATCTAGAGAAACAGTTGCTAAAAACAAACAATTAATATAAGAGAGAACAACAACAAAATTTAGAATACATCTAAAGGAGGACTGAAGAAAGTCATTTAAGCTCGTATTCCACATATTGGTTGAAGAGTTTGACAAGAGCCCCCACCATCATGACACTATTTATATATACATCATAACTGGTAATATTCAGTGTGCCTTTACATTATATGAATAAGTCGTATAGAGAGTCTTGCGACACTAGCTATATGCATCATTGTTGGATAATTACAACAAAAGAATCTCAATGTAACAGACCACAATATTGCATCCCAATGTAATTGACAAAAATATTGTTAACGTAATATAGTCTATCCTTGAGAGGTAACCTTCCCGAGAAGACTAAAGCAGCACATTCTCACGAGTTCGATACTTTAGTCTAGCACATCTACTATGTTAAAGACTTTATATCTGAGGGTATGAGTAACCAATGTTCACCTCCAGGCAGCTCGTCTACTTCTCTACTAGTAATCAAATTTAAGTGTTTCTCCAACATTTAACTATAAATACTTAAAGTACTAATAAGCATTCTGCAGAAGTCAGTAGTATCCTTACGGTTTTAAAATTTGGATGCGTTATGAATTTTATAGACCCGAAGTATTTTATTAAATACTTTTCTGGAGCTTGAAAAAGATAAAAAGTTTGGAGTCATAAGCTGTGTTTTCCACATAATTACTTAGAGCTACCAAAAAATGCTTTAGACAAACACTCACTATATGATCATATTTATTTAACATTAGATGGACATGGAAGAAAACAAACAAAGTGAATGAAGGGTTAATCCACAGTTGTCTGTTGTCCCATGCTTCTGCCTCATCATCTCCAGCAGATACCAATGCCAGTAAAGGGCTCCACGAGAGCTTAGTTTAAGATGATAAGTGGTCCTCAATTTTAAAATCGACAAACTTCTTTTTCATTTTCTGTATGGCCTATTGTCAATAAAACTACAAAAGAAAAACAAAGGTTTCTTCATGATTTCTCAGTAATTTCCTTGTCCATTTCTTCTTGTTCTGAATAACCAATTAGCATAAAAGGTGTCGCTAAAACTATGATCAATTTAGAGAACTTCTAAACCAAAAGGTTCCCCCCCCCCCTTCTAAATATGATTACAGATACAGGGTTACATTATAGATTGTTATAAAGGGACATATAATTTAACAATAGCTGCAGCAGTTGTTAACATGTACTCAACCAATCCGCATACAGTAAGTTCATTAAGCACAATTGGTAGATAGCTAAAAAAGGACATACCACTACCACTGGTTGAATGAGATTGGTCCCCGTTGTTGGAAATGAAGATGCCCTAAGAGAAAAATCACCATAAGAGCTCCAAATTGGAGAGAGTTATAACTGGAAGAAACACATAAAACAAACCATGCAGAGACAACAGCTCAATAAAAATCTGACCTGTTGACGTGCTTTCTGGAGCTCCTGCTCCAGTTGTGTTAGCTTAAGCCGACTATTCTCCAATTGTTGTATATATGCCTGGAAGATTCAAAGAGTAGGTTAAAATTATCTCTGCACTAAATGTTAGAATCGCCTTTGCATAAGGACTTGATATATAGCTAACATATGATATGAAAAGCTTTATTAAATACTTAGGGATTCTATCATGCAATTGAATAAGTACCAGAAATGTTCTAAAGCAACTACAAACGAAAACCATAGAACATACTTTTTTCCTCAATCGACTTTTCCTAGCAGCTTCCCGATTTTGAGCAAGCCTCCTTAATGTCTAATATCACAAGAAAAAGAATTAGTAAAGACATTAATTTCACTAAGAGAACTACTGAGCCATGTATCCCAACCTTCTGATCATTGGGCTTTCCTTTTGATTTTTCGCTAGAATCAGAAACTGCAGCACCCCCAGCCAGAGCCATTTCAAACTGCATGCATGAGCATTACCTCTTAATTTGTTTCTCAAAAATAAATCTGATAGTAGACATCACAATACATAATATATTCCTTAGTGTATTAGACTCCTAAAAAGTTCAAACTACTTCGAGGTCAAGAGCTTAGAAAGATACAATATTGAAACTCTAAAATATGTTCTTTTTCCAGCTCATTACCCTTTGATTTCTTTCATCTTCATCTGTCGATGATTCAGAATGGGAGCTGGTATCTGCCAGGTTAGATTCACCCCAGTTCTCTCTGTTTGAGCCAGGAGCTGGATTATTCACAAGAGCTCGAGCAGGGTTTGCCTGCTGTGCAATCGGCAATGTCTGAGACCCCGGTATTGATGACAGGTTCATATTTGAGGAGGGAGTAGGCTGAACAGTCAATTACACATTAACAAACTGGGGATGTGAGAATTTAAGCATGCGTAACACACAGTATACCTCATTATATGTTCCAGGTTGCAAATTTGGGACCTGAATTGATGTGTTATATACTGTACCTGTACCATGACACATATTTCAGCTCAGATATATACGTACTAACAGCAACGCAAACAAATAACCAGAAAAAAGGCAAGCCATCAGAAGTATCAATTGCAAATATATATTCAAATCATCAGCAACACAACGCTGGATGACTTGATGTAAAAGAATGTATATAAATGTGAGTTTCCCCCACAAAAAATATGCATCTTGGGATCGATCTATCAGTGGATCATTATGTTTCAGTTATGGAAAACTTATTTTGTTTTGTGCAATATCGATGTTCAAACAGTGATTCTGGTTGACTAAAAGACACTGAGTTACTACAATAGAACTGAATTTGAAAGGAAACCTGACTGAAAGACTCATGATATTAAAGCTGAACTTATTAATTGTGAAGAAAGTGAAACATGAATAACAAAAGCTAAACTATAGTCAAGTACTTTGTAAAGATACGAAGCACATCCAGAAATATACCAGGATTACCATCAAACTAAAACAAAATTCAAGTAGGGGAGAGATGGAACATCAGGAGCCCCAACAAGTGGATGTTACCAAAGGGAGTGGGGCCGCCATATGCAAATAGGAAGAGACTAATAGAATGGACGAGACAAATAGAACTTTACCAGGGTTACCATTAGAAGTATCTCCTATGCGGAATCCAAGATACTGCTCAAGAACTCCAAAATCAGACATCCGAGAGTCTCCATTACCGTCTGTGCCCCTGAATCCACCAAGTCACGCATGCTATTAATACTTATAGACATGAAACTTAAGAGACCTAATCACCATCTCTTACAAATGTTGCTAACATACGAAATCATTAAGGAATCATGAATAACTGATGGAAGAAGAATCGATTGCAGTTCATACACAAAAATGATCTAGGTAATCCATTATCAAAGTTCCATTAATAAGTTGAACCTCCCCAGAAATCTTACAACATTTTAGTAACTTTATACCTCAACTAACAATGGAATTCTGAGTGATGACAAGAAAGATATCACCACCTGATTAAAGATCTAATCCTATTGAAGTAATATTTCCTACGAGCTCATCAACTTGTCAATGATAAAAGAGGATCTTTACCCCCATTAACCCAAGTTATATATGCTCAATGAACTCCCAGTCAAATCCACTTTTTCTTAGCTTGGGGCTATCACTCTGCTGATTAAATAAACATCATGTCTGGATCATCCATGACCCAAAACATCGACAACACGAGTTATCATTCTGCTAAAATCCGAGGAATACACTTTATTTTCATTGGGAGTTGGAAGAATTAAACAACAGTTCTGTTATTGGAATGACTACTAACATAGCAGGTTCATCAACGTAATACTTAAATGACGATAACAGGACTAACTATCAGAAGAGTGACTCAAACCAAATTGGTATCCTAATCACAGCCAGACTACAGGCAGGACGCCAGAGGAGAGGTGGATAGCTCATTGTATAAAATAACGGGTGGCACTAAATGGCAATCAAGTATCTAAAGCTTATATGAAGCACAAAAGACGCAAATATACCTAGTCCGGCATAAAAGCTCAAACGAGTAGACACCTATAATAGGAACAACAAGTGCCAAAACCAATGCTTCGAAAAAGTTTCACATGGGATTGGAAATTTCAGTATGTAGAGCACCCGTTGTTGAGTTCTTGCAATGACGAGAGCTAAAGAAATTTAACTAAAAAAGGCTTGGCATCCCAGAACCACTTCACTATATAAAATCTAGTTGCACTACCTCTAAGTGACTAACAACAACTCCAACTCACCCCCTCTCCTTAGTCCTTTCATAATCACAATAAACAAATATAAACAACAGCATAAACATGGAGAAAAAGTGAAAAAAGAACACCTATCATGAAAAACCCAAATTAAATTATTCAAGTAAACTAGCAAAAACATCAACTAAATGAAAAACCCAAATTAAATTATTCAAGTAAACTAGCAAAAACTCCTAAGAAAGCTTTAACCCATGAACTTCAAAAGAAAGCTGAAAGCTTTAGCAAAACAGAAGCTTACTTCATTAAAGAATACTCAAAGGTTGAATCTTGAAGTCCGAAGAGATAAAGTTTGGATCTTTTTTGATTTCGGTTAACAAAACTGTTGTCTTCTTTGACTTCTTGATAAAATTAATCTGAAATTTTCTGCACAATATTCAAAGGGCCAAGTTTTGTTCACAACTTTTCTTACTGTTTTCAGCAGAAATTCTAGTTTAATTATTATAGGGTGGGGGGTGGGGGTGGGGGTGGGGGTGGGGGTGGGGGTGGGGGGTGGGGTGGTGACGTACATATGGTGCCAAGCTTAGGTAGTCCAATACGTCATTATCATCTGAAATTTTTATTCCATTTTTAAAAGTTTATTAGTACAACTTTTTATATTGCTCCATTTATTGTGCGACTTTCTTTGCACTTTCCTATTACCACTGCAATTACGAGGTTAGGACACCAATGTGAATACTACTTTATTTTGTTGTGTTAATTATTGTAATTGGTTCGGCCGATGACTCAATAGCTTGTGGCATCCGCCCAACTTTTATATTGGAGGCTCTCAGTTTAAATGTCGTTTGAGATAATTATCTTATATTTCATTCTAACTTTCTATTAGTTAGTAATTTCTGTATTTGTTATTTATTATTTATTGTACTCATAATTACATCGCTAATTTATAAATAAATAAAAGGAGAAGTTATTGTTATATTTGTAACCCAAAGTTTTCGCTCATTCCTCCTCCCAACTAAGCAAAGAACACATTAAACACTTACAATTATGGCCTAAAAATCACTTCAAACATAAAAAATGGCAAGAAAGTCCCACCAACGATAAATTTGCATTAATGGTCCGTTTGGATTGGGGTGAATTAGGGGGAGGACAATTTTTTAAAATTCTCCTAGGAGAAGAGAATCAGGGAGAATATATTTTATTGTTGTTTGGGTACCATGATTTTGAATTAGGGGAATCAGGGAGAATATATATTTTAATGTTTAATATTGTATTCTCCTTGATTCCCCTTGGATTTGGAGGCTAGAGATTTGGAGGGGAATGAGGGGTAATGGGGGTGAATCAAGGGGAATAGTTTCTCTTAGGGTATAAAATTATTAGGTTCCCAAACACAAAAAAAAAAACTAAATTCTCCCTGATTCTCCTTGATTCACCCCAATCCAAACAGACCATAATAGTTCATATGAAAACCAAGATTTGGGAGCATCAAGCACATTATTGTGTTGAGTATCTAACCAAATACATTAACAACTTGAATTTGAAGACACGAGTACGTTCCTTTTATACTTTTTGTTTGTGCATGTCAATTGAATTTGGAACATAAATGATGTTTTTGGCACGAAAGTGAACGTCAGTGGTAAATGTGATAAATAAATCAAACGTTAGTGATGTCCAGTGGCATTTGCCCTATTGTTTTATGATTTTGAGATTCATTTTGTTGAGAAAAAAATTAACTTGAATGTTTTGAAGTCGATTGTATCCTACTATATCATCTAAGTTCAATTTTGTTAACTTGACATTTTAGTAGTTTTCATGATAACATGAAAATTTTATTATATTACAAGAATTTATGAGAAAAAGAAAAAATTATTCAACAACTTATTGGTGATTTTTGGTCTTCTAGAGAAGTAGAAGTTTTATATAATGGGTGTCCAAATGACTAGAAAATTATAGGAATAACACTTTTTTTGATTTTTCATCAACTTAAAGCACTCCTTTCCATTTTTAAAACTAAATAGCACAAGGAGTAAATAGCACAAGGAGGTGACAAAAGGACTAAATTCCCCCCCCCCCCCCCCCCCGATATTTTGATACAATTTTTTCCAACTTTTTTTGATTTTTTTAATTTCTTTTTTGCAATTCCTTTTTCAATTTTTTTTTCCTTTTTTTCTTTTCTTTTTCCTAATAAAATAGGGCTGACTTTGATAGTTGTTTTAGCTAAAAGTTCCGGTTTTGGCAAAAAAAAGTTCGGTTTTCGTAGTTTTGGCAAAATAAGTTCGGCTTTCCTAGTTGTTTTAGCTAAAAGTTTCGATTTTGGCAAATTAAGTTCGGTTTTAGTAGTTTTTTTGGCAAACAACTACCAAAATCGAATATTTTTTGTCAAATAACTACTAAAATTGAACATTTTTGCTACAAAACTTCAAACATCGAACTTTTTTGCGAAAAAACTACCAAAAATTGAACCTTTTTGGTCAAGAAGCTATGAAAACCGAACCTTTTTGGCAAACTACAAAAACATTTTGGCAAACAACTGCCAATATGAACTCTTTAACTAGAAAAAATCGAAAAAGAATCGGGAAAAATGAAAAGAAATCGAATATTTTTTGAGGAAAAACTATGAAAATCGAACTTTTTTGCCAAACAACTACCAATTGAACATTTGTTGCCAAACGACTACCTAACATTTTGGCAAACAACTACCAAACTTTTAGCTAAAAACTTTTTGTCTAAAAAAAAATCAAAAAAAGTGTACCAAAATATCGGAAGGCAATTTAATCCTTTTCTCACCTCCTTGTGCTATTTAATGTAAAAAATGAAAATGGTTGTTGTAAGCTCATAAAAAATCCAAAAATATGTCATTCTTTAATATTTCTCCCCAAATGACATAGTCAAAATTTTTGTGTAATTTCTTTTTTTTTTTTTTTTTTTTTTTTTTACTGTGATGGCTTGCACTTTTTTTTTTTTTTTTTTAACCCACATTTTATTAATATGAAAAACAGAGGTCTAAACCAATGACAATCTACTTAAAGATTGCCATGGGAAAGCCCCACTGAAGACAAACCCTCCAGTTAGTCCTATTCCTATCAACACCATTCCAACTATTTACACAGCCTCTAATAGCAAGGAAGCATTTGGAAACAACAACAGCAACATCAGGGCCTTCATTCTCAAAAATGCATTTGTTTCTCACTGTCCAAATGTGATAAATGGCTGCAGCACAACACAGCCTACGCAGTCGACTCTTGAAAGAACGACCAGTTCCCATACTAATAAGCCACGCACACTCCTCATTCCAGCCACCAGGTACATGAAACTCATCCAATAGCACGAGCAATTTCCTCCATACAGCTGCCGAGAATGCACACTTAAAGAACAGGTGCTCTTCATCTTCACTACATTCTCCACATAAAACACATGTATCATCAGGAAGAATGCCCCACAAATGCAGCTTTGCCCTGGTGGTGAGCTTCCTCCCACATACAAGCCATTCTATGAACCCAAACCTAGGTAGCTGTCCTTTGAACCACACAACTTTCCTCCACATAACCTGCTGTCCTCTATGTCTTACCTGATCCCAAACATTGGAATTGATGTGCTTATCCATATTAAACCAGATCAATCTATCACTTTCACTAGAGTCAAGAGCAGGGAAACTATCCTCCAATCTTTGAACATCTGCCCCATATCTCCCCCTTCTTCCCACAATCTTGCTTTGAGCATCTCTTACACTATCAGTGGGGGTGAGATGCAATCTTCTAATGCTTCCCTCAGAGAGAAACCTTACAGGGGGCCCTTCTCTATGCCAGTTATCATATAGGCAGTTTGTAAAGGCACCATTCTTTATAACATAGCTTACATGTGGCTTAATGAGGTCTCTCAGACCAAGCATTTTCCTCCAGCACCATGAGTCAACACTCCTTGGAGCTATTCCCCAGAAACTCTGCCCTTTAAGCCTGAATGTGTGCACCCATTTCACCCACATTGCCTCTTTCCCGCTACACAAATTCCACAAGTGTTTGGTCATACACACTACATTCCACACAGCAATATCCTTTATACCCAACCCACCCTCATCCTTAGGTAGAGTGACAGTTTTCCAGGCAACCTTAGGGACATACTTCCCTCCATCTTTGGCACTCCATAGATAAGCCTTCACCATCTTTTCAAGATCTTTGATAACTCCTTTTGGCAGAAACACAGTTTGGCACCAATAGTTATAGGTACCAAATAATACAGATTGGATAAGAACCACCCTACCAGCAAAACTGAGGTGTTTACTCTGCCACCCATTGATCCTCTTTTTCACCTTTTCAATTAACATACTACAGTCTTTGGCCCCTATTTGTTTTGTTGTTAAAGGTATACCAAGGTACCTCACTGGCAAATTTCCAACAGGCATGCCAATTACATCACTAAGTTCCTTTGCCTGTTCATCAAATATTCCAGCAAAGAAGCAGACACTTTTTGTCAGATTTGGATATAAACCAGAAATTCTTCCAAACCTTTCCAACACATAAGTAATTAGCAGCATAGACTCTTTGTTTGCAGCACTCAACACAAACAGGTCATCTGCAAAACTAATGTTTGCCAAGCCAATGTCTCTGCAAAAAGGATGATATTGAAAGCTAGGCTGCTTCTTTAGCATTCTACTAAAGCACTCCATAATGATAATGAAAAGGTAAAGAGAGATAGGATCTCCTTGCCTAAGTCCCCTTGAGCTCCTGAAATGCCCTTTTAAGCTTCCATTTATTGAGATTGAGAACCATGCTGAGGTAACACAAGCCCTAATCCACTGCACAAATAAAGGAGGAAACTGCATCTTCTGCATAACTGCCCATAAGCATTCCCAGTTGACAGTATCATAAGCTTTCATGATATCTATCTTGAGAGCACATCTAGGCCTACCTCCTTTCTTCTGATAGCCACACACAACCTCCTGCATCAATAGAATACCATCATAGATGTTTCTTCCAGGCACATAAGCTGTCTGCTGCAGTCCAATCACCTCACAGAGCACCTTTTTCAGCCTATTAGCTAATATAGTAGTTATGCACTTGTAGACTGAGTTGCAGCAAGAGATGGGTCTGAAGTCTTTAACATTTAGAGGGCTGGGAACTTTTGGTATTAGTGCTACACCTGTACTGTTCAAAAATTTAGGCATATAACTGGTAGCAAAGAACATGTACACTGCATCAATCACACTATCTTTCACAATACTCCAAGACCCCTGAAAAAACTCAGCGGAAAAACCATCAGGACCTGGGGCTTTTCCTGTTTTCATGGCCAAGACAGTTTTCTCAATTTCTTCTCTGGAAACAGGCTGTGTAAGCATATGTCTACTATCATCACTAACTTCCTGCCACTCCAGCTGATCAAGTTCATAATCAATGCCTCCACTAGTACCAGGATCAGTAAATAACTTTTTGTAAAAATCGACAATGATCTCCTGCATCTGTTCATTTTCTTCCACAAGATTACCCTGCTCATCATTTATACAATGGATTCTGTTTTGGGCATGGTGAAGTCTAGTGGTAGTGTGAAAGAAAGAAGTATTAGCATCTCCCTCCTTGTACCACTGAACTCTTGACTTATCTTGATAGAACTGTTGTTCAGCACTACATAGCACCTTATAATCATGCTCAACATTTGCTGCTTTTGTCAGTATTTTTGTGTAATTTCTATATTTCTTGTGATACAAAAATTAATAATATGGATGCTTGGATGGTATGTAATTGCTTGTAATGAAATACCCATTTTTGTAGAAATAATTGGTATATAAATGCTTCTGAAATTCTTACTACCATGACTAAATGGCAAGCACTAATGTATATTGCATTACTTCTCACCTATTATTCACATGTTTGGTTTCATTGTGTGATACACTACGTAATATTTGCAATTGTATACTTCATTTATTAGTTTGAAATATGTAGATTCGTTTAAACAACAAATAGTGGTTTAATTGACTATGTTAGTAACATTTTATTTGAATAAATTGGTATGTAAGTGTTAGGTTGTGTTTGGTACGCGAGAATGTAATGAGATAGGAATGAATGAAATTAAATTAGTTTGTACTCCATTACTTAGTTTGATAGTTAACAATGAATTTTGATTGCATTCCCTAGTTAATTGAATTACCTCAGTTGAGGTAATAACCATTCCGCCTAAATTAGAAGTAATGGATGATTACCTCCTACTAGGTAATCAAATTAGAAAAATTGGGGGTAATGTGATAATTCAATCATTTATTATTACTCACATACCAAACAAATAATAAAACTCATTCATTTCCTTTGTTTATTCCATTACTTTGTCTATTCCGTTCCTACGCCATTCCATTCCATTATACCAGACACAACCTCTAAGTGAAATGGACAAATTTAACTCACTAGTGCTATGTACCTAAAAATGGATGTGATAAATGGTATAAGCATATTAGCATTAACTACTCCATCCCAAAATATTAGTCTCATTTGCCTTTTCACGATCACCAAGACATGACTTAAATCATAAATATCTCCAATGTACATGCATAAAAATTATAAAAAATTTAATATTTTAAAAAAATATATTGAAACAACACTAACAAGATCTCACATGACTATATTTTAGTAATAAGTACATAAGCAATATTTTCTGAAAAAGGACATCAAACGAAAATCAAGTCCCGAAAGGGACGATACCACTCAACTAATAAAAATGATAACTCCATACATATAGTGTACAGAAAGTACAGGAAACAAGGGGGGGGGGGGGGGGGGGGGGGGTCTGCAAGGGTCCTGCTAGACTTCCTCATTTCCACTAATCTGAACACCACTCCTTCACACACTCGAATCCATCGCTAGAGGGGTGTTGCTCATGCTTCAGGCACCGGATTGGTGTAGTCTGTGGGTCGAATATATTGGCCTAAGTAAAACACATTATGCTCACCAAAATGCTAATACAAAAGCACAAGTAGTCGTATAGTGCTTCACATCCAAAAGGCCTAAGTAATGAATTTATTTCGATGAAAAAACTATTTCACCAGTCAAAAAGAATATCAATATTGATTCACAAGTGTTGATAGTGAGGTGTACGTCCCAAGAATCGCGCAGACAATGCCTACTGTCATTATGCAAGTACTGATCACAATCTGCAAGCAAGAAGATACCGAGTGCGAAAAATTAAATGAGTAGAAACAGTAGTATAAATTAACCAAATAATAATCTATATTCTATTTAGACGTCCTGTAATTACTCATGCTTGATAAAACACTCTCATGGACTGTGTTAACTCCCCTCGAAGTTCGAAAAGTACTTTAACCAACATTGTGTTATCGATTTGCCACTGTTCGAATGATAAAGCGAGACATATAAATGGAAATAACACCCCTCATGGCTACTTTTGAGAAACTCCTTTTGAACCTTGGCAGTTGATATTCAACTAAATCTGAAGTTACTGGATAACCGAGACGGTGGCTTGTTATCCTATCAGGTCATTCATAATATGAAATCGTAGAGTTTCAAATCAAACCATATGTCCACTCATAGGACAGCTTGTCATTCAATCAACTAGTCAGATCTAACACAACTTAATGCAGTGTTTAGAAATTGTAACATGTTTTTATTAGGAAACACATTCCGAAGACTCCAAACCTCCTCCTACAAGCTTATGAATGTTTAAGAGAAGGTTTTCTACGGGCTCACATCTCATGTTGTCCATATTGCATCTTAATCGATATCCTAATTATTAAAGCATAAGGAAAATATATACTAATAAAACTATATCAGCTACCTCGGTCAAAGATAATTTCTTCTGAATAGCCTAACTTTATTGCATACTAGCTACTTTCCTACACAATCGCAGATTTCCCCTGTGATTTGCAACTCCCAAAAACATAGCACTTCGTGATATTGTTTGAAGTATTATGTTGTTGATATTGAGAATAAGAAACATAACGCTCATATCATGAAATAGTTAATAAATGAATATGGAAGATGCTTAGCCAAGTTCTCTGACCTGTGTTCTTGTTGCTTTATCTCCCATGATCTTTACAAAGCATAAGGATGGCAAAACTACAGCCTGATTCACAGCCAAAAGAGAAAAAAAGAAGTCATTTCTCTTCTTTACTTCATGAAACGAAAAAACGAAAAAAGGATGAAAATAATGGCCTCTAAAGTAAAAAGTTGGGCTGGTAATATAACGGTAGCAACATAATCTATTAGCATTTAGCTATAACAGGTCAGTTTTTCCTATTCGCATATGTAGGTAATGGATACATCCACTGTTGAATGAACAGGTTTGATGCAACTCAGCTAAACGGCTAAAAGGATATTTCTCAATGAAGTTCAATTTATACTTCAATAGGATTGGAATATTACCATGAGCACACTAAAAAGCGAGCCAATTAATGACATCACAATGCCTGCAATACAGCAAGGAGAAAATGTCAAAACTCCTTCATAAACATTGTAGCAGAATGCACCGAACATATCTATAGAAATAGCATGTTTCATCTATACTGTCTTTTTCTCTCCATCATTAAGAGTTAAGACTTCGTAGTACCGGCCAAGTTAAACTTGACAGTGATTAATCAAGGGAAATGCTACATGAATATCAAGGGAAAAAAGGAAGAAACTCAAACTTCACTAGAAGAATCTAATAATAAGAGGAGCTGTTACAAATTTAAAATATTTCGTGTATGAAGCATATCACGCCCTCTATATGTACATACAGGAGGCTCTCTCTTATTACATGTCTTGACTCCTTTTTTTTTTTTTTTTTTTTTTTTTTTTTAAAAAAGGGGGTTACCCTTTGATTTTATTAATACGAATAATCCATTACAATCACCAAACATCAGTACAATTCGTAAAGTCGTAAATTCAAGGAAAGAGGCGACTAGCATCAAACTAGTGAGAGAAATTCTTCTCTCTGACCACTTCCTTGCTAGCAAGAGGGCTCGAACCCGAGGTGTCAGCATGCTTGCCACTAGAGCAAGCATCAGCTGGCAAAACCTTTTTATTCAACTATTTAACTGTCTATCACAATGTCTTGAAATCACTGAGGCCTTAATTTCATCTAGCATATCATCCAAGAATAAATTGCAGATTTGTATATAAGACACATAGTTGGATTTTTGTCTCCGTCTTTTTCTATTTTGGAGAATATGTTTTTTGAGAAAAAGGCAAGATGGCGTCATAGAGCATAACATGTAACATCATATTTTAAGAAATTGTTAGGCGAGTAGAAGCAGACAGGCTGTCAGGGTACGCTCTATGTCAGTAGCTAAGTACTGCTCATTACAACTTGTAAGTGAGCAAATGAAATGTATTTATGCAGATTAAGTAAAACCTTCATAGTGATGCTATTTACTTACCAAAAAATGGAAGAACAAACGCGACACAAAGTGAAGAAATGACGAGTGCAGTCCTTATAAAAATAAACCACCAGTTCCTAGCAGCTGATCTAGAAGGCAGCAGCTCTTCAATACTTCTCGCAATCGGATTCATCATAAGGGCATATGTAAGAAGTGTTAAGGAACTCGGCAAGGATAATGCAGGCATAATCTATGTTCAAGATAATTTCACATAAGTATATTATACAGAACGATAAGGTATTGAGTTGGAGGATATTTGGTTATGGGATTGATAACCTGAAAAATTAGCGGAAAAAAATTAGAAGTCACAAAAATACAACAATCATGCACTTCTAAAAGGTACTCACCGTTGTCCATATTGCAATTTTAGAAGCAATGGCATTTGGTGGCAAATTTAATGTGATTTGTGACTTTGTGCTTTCACCAAACATTAGATATCCTAAGACCGCAGAAGTACCATAGAATAGAACGCACACCATGAAACTGGAACATGAAAATAAAGGAGGTCAATGAGATCAAACATGTCGAGAGTTTGCTACCAATTGATAACTGGGAGATTGTTTGTACCAAAGCTGTATAGCTTTTGGAAATTTGGTTTTATCAGCCATGGATTGATAGATATTTGGAAAGACAGAGTGGCCTGAGAAGCAAAAACCATAGACACCGATTGCAAAAGGAAGTCCAGACCACTTCACCGCTGGTCCACTTGGGTGAAATCCAGTTCCACCAATGGTCCCTGTAAAAATTAGACAAAGAACTACCAGAATCGTTGTAAGCACTCCCCCAGCTGCAGACAATTGGAGAAGATGTAAGTGTACAGCTCATCATAAATCTTTTTATTAAAGAATAGAAAGCTCGTGTATATTCACTAGCAGCATATGGCCAAATACATATACCTGAAAGGTAAGAGATCAAACGCAGATCTCTTAGCATAACTGTGGGTAGAATGATAAGAACTGCAAGAATCCCAAACAAATGTCTGGAATCCAGTTGGAAACCAGAGAAGTCGATTGCTGCTTTAGGGAAAAGTCCAGTTAGATTGTCCGCTTCCAATGTGACAAATTCCACACAAGTTGTCTGCACTTATCGATATGTGTTAATATTCTTCTCTTTCTATATATAAGGAAAGCTAGAACATGCTAGTGGAGCTATGACGCCGAGATCGTGTTTCTTACATAGAGCTCCGAGTACAAGAATATCTGCATAAAATATTATAGGCCCATTAGGTAAGACATTTCCAGCAATTATATAGTTCGAAAGTTTTCTGAACGATAGATTGCCTCAAATATCATCGTATCAGTGACAGATAGACATACTGTAGACTATTCAACAAGAAATACACTGCAACAAGACCCAACTTACAGATATCAGAATCCTGCCATGTTTTCCGAATGCAGCTTCTCCCAAATCAGGGAAGGTCAGAATTTCCTTCCTGCTTTCGAAGCAGTGTTTCATAAGAATTGCTGTATAATAACAAACACATGCAAAAAGAAGAAGGACTCCCAAGCCTGCCCATCCTGCTTCTCTAATGGTGTATGGAGTAGATAGAAGCCCAACTCCAGCCATTACATTCACTCCTAATTCATTAACAGAACAATAATATCAGGAAATTAAGATTGGCTGAATCAAAGTTCTCGGGGATGCAAGACTCAGTTTCCATTTCTCAAGAACAAGAACTATCACATTCTAAAGGACTTCAAAGAAACACATCTATGTATGCAATAGAGCTTTCAGAATACAAAATGACCGCTCAACATGTTACTTCATCGAAGGGTACAATTTCAAACATTTAAAACTGTGAAGCAGTTGACATTGTTAGATTGGCAAGTGAGTGAAGTGACAAAAGAATAACTCATAACAAAAGTATATATAAACATCAATTTTTAATCAGGGTGTTTATGATGCCAAACCATTGAATACTGTCTGAACAAGGCTACATCCATGGCCGATGGGAAGTTCTCCTTCAAATTGCTGCTGATATAATCTGGATTTTCCTAACATGGATGATTGTGACCTTACGATCTTGTCCATCTCTGCTTTACTATATCTTCTTCCGTACTCTTCCAGTAAAGGTGCCTTTGCACTTGGGTCAATAGTAGAGCCACGGAAGAAGCTTGGAATTGAAAGAATGGAACCATGTTGAAAGCTTCCGAAATTCGGGGATGCAGCAATCGTTAAAATATCTGTGGTTTCCCTGTAAAAGAAGAGACATAATATTATCTGTATTCAGAGTCCATCTTGAATTTACTTCATTATTCTAATAGGAAAATAATGTGAATCGTGTTATAATGAATTCTTAACATCGCTACCATGAAAATAGGTGCTCTACTGCATATTATTCCATCGAGTAGCAAGTAAGATCAGCACATTAACAAGATTTCGATACTCATATTTCCTTAACATCCAAGATAGGAGCTTAAGAATTTAGTAAAAGTTGTCTACTTCAAATAGAACATCGAATATTCAATACTAGTTAGCTTAGTGGTGCATTTGAATTTGAAAATATATAAATTTGGTTGTTCAAATGAAACTACTGCCTTAAACACTTCTCTAACAAAACAAATGGAATAAACAATGAATGTTGTTAGATATTATATTAACCCCATATGAACACTCAATTATGAAATCAAAATCAATCGAGATGAATATATAACTTTCTAATGGATCAATTTGATTAAGCTAGCCGAGTCAGATTTCTTGAATTGTAATATGATGCAAACAACATTTTAAAATGTTCAATTTAATAATATACAAATCAAATAATGATCATTCAATCAACTAGACACGAGCAATACATCGTACTCCATCCATCTTACAAAAATATTTCCGTACTCTTGAATTTAATAGCCAACTTTTACATTCTAAACTCAATTATTCATAGATATGTGTCCACTCCTACATTTGATTAAAAACATATAAACTGATATAGAGTAAGATTTTTTCGATTCAAATCAAAGCTACAATGTACTGCATTTGATGAAAAACATACCAACAGATACGAAGTAACATTTCTATTCGACTTCACTGTTAACATAATCATTTCGAGTCAACTAAAAGTCATGATGTAAGTACAAAACATAACATTTCTATCGGACTTCATCATTAACATAACCTCTTCGATTTAAATCAAACTCTATTCATTAATTTCGATTATTGAAAACTAATAGAATCATTTCGATTCAAATCAAAGCTACGATGTACTGCATTTGATGAAAAACATAACAACAGATACCGAGTAACATTTCTCTTCGACTTCACTATTAACATAATCATTTCGAGTCAACTAAAAGTCATGATGTAAGTACAAAACCATAACATTTCCATCAGACTCTATCATTAATTTCGATCATTGAGAACTAATAGAATCATTTCGATTCAAATCAAAGCAATGTACTGTATCTGATAAAAAACATATCAAACAGATAGGAGTAACATTTTTATTTGAATTTACTAATAACATAATCATTCCGATTCAACTCAACTTTATCATCATTAACATAACCATTTCCACTTAAATAAAATCCGCTTCTGTTAATTTCCATACTTTTTTTTTTGTAAATTAGCGACGAGGTGCCTATCGAACCAGAACCTTCTAGTCAATAAAAAAGCCTTTTCACTAGTCTATTCAATTAACTCTGTTAATTTCGATAATTGAAAACCAAACTAGACAATCTTTGTAATCGAAGTAAGGAATGGGAAGATTAATACCTCAAACTCCGAGGCCACTGGCCTTCAGTCTCGTTAGCATCCTTATCATCATAATCATCATCATTATCATCACCATCTTCTATATCATCATCGTTTTCATTATCATTATCATTATCGTCATCTTCAATGAAGTAATGATCTTTCTCCATATCTTCTTCTTGAAAATTTGACATCTTTTTATTCAATTCTACCAAAAACAACTTACAATCGAGTTGATATGAATGTAAGTTCTTGCTTGTAGTAAGTTCTAGCTTGTAGTATATATATATATGCCTCGAAGAATGTGGCGAAATGGTTGTCCCAATACAATGATTATTGGTGGGTTATATATAGTCAGCAGTCAGGGTGGAGGTAGCTCGTTGGAAATGGTGGTTAGTAATTATTTTTAACAATTTAATTAGTAGTACTATTAGTTACTAGGTGCGGGTGCACAATTAATATTTTTTTACTTTAGTTACTATTCGTTTAAATAAAAAAATAATGGTTACAATATATTTTATTAATGATATACATTAAACCAACAATAAAATGAAAAATAAAGTTTTAAGTTGCGGTTTGTAACCTAAAAAATCTAATTTTTAATGTCCGTTAGTAGTTTATAACCGAGACTTAACAGTAAGGGGGTAGGATGCTACATTTTAATGTTTACAAGGAAATAGCTCCCTTTAAATTTACACGGAGGTAGGGTGCAAAATAACATGTTTACAGGGGTACGGTGCAAATTACCCGTTAATCAATGGGTAGTTATTTTTTTATAAAAAACTTGTTAATAAGAAAAAAATGAAAGATTGCCATGCGACTTTTTAGGAACTGACATTATATATAGTATAGATTTAAACTAACTGTAAAATAATGACAATTTAATTTCAAGTTTTGAAAAACATATTATTATCAATTCTACAAGGGTTAGTCCGATAAAAAAGTTATAAGTTGTACAACTTTTCATATAATGAAGATACATATTGAACGAAATTATAATTTTTGTTGCATAAAAGTTAATTCAATACAATATTATAAAGTTTAATGTTATATTGTTCAAAAAATATTACACTATGAAAGAATATATATTTGTTAAATAGTACGCCCTCGAATTATATGGTTGACATCCTAGCTATTTTCACGTAAATTAAGAATATTACATTATGATTCCGTAAGTGATAAGTATTTTAAAATAATTATTCTTTTATTAGGTTGGCAATTAGAAAAACATAGGGGTACAAAATTTTTATATAATTAAAAATAGTTTTAATCTATAATTAATATATTAATTATTTAATAGTAAATTTAATATTATATACCACATATATAATGTATATAATTTGTAATAATTTAATATTGTATGTAAATATGTAATATATTTATAGGTAATTAAATACCACCAATTTAGCATGTAATCAGTTAAGCATTGTTGTTTAACTTCTTAAAAAGAGTTTTTGATAATATCTCTTATTAACAAGATAAATCCAAGTTAAACAAAATGGAGAGGAAAAAATTGACCCCCTCGACCCAACGAGGCCCACTCTTCCATTCGGAGCCAATTTTCTCATAATTAAAGATTGACTCCAATCTTTACTTTAATATATGAAATGGTCACGTTAACAACATTTATACAATTTTGTGTTAGAGTATACGAAGACGTAAATTATGGTATGTATCTCACTTGATCAGGGGATTATAGCTTGTCTTTTGATCGCTTCAAACACAAGAACCATTTTAAAACACAAGGTTCGTTCTTAATGGGAACAAACCTGAACGAACCTAAGTTGTAGAAAAATACAAAACTAATATACTTTGTGCATTAATTCTTTATCAATTGAGTTATGCACTTAAACGACTCCAATCTTTAGTGATATTACTACACTTAGAACCCATTAAATTTATAATCCTATTATTTGATCGGTTTATTGGATGTATGTACCTCTTATACTTTATTAATAAAACAACAGAAATTAAATAATATTAAAATGATTGTTATGTATTAGTATCCATGGAAATTAATCATGAGGACCCCTTTTCTTAATTTGAATGGTCTTTAATATATAACTCCTCGTATGTTCGAATTTAACTTTGAATGAATTAATTAGTTGCACAATTTAATTATTCAACGAGCATATTTTTATGAAGTTTCGATGTATCCATAATTTTATCATACTTCAGCTTATTTTTGATCGATTACTTGTAAATCATTAAACTTTTGTACTCTACAATAGTTTTACTTAATAATTTTTTTTATTGAACATCATTTTAACTCATCATATACCCACCACTTTTATTTATACTATTATTATTTATTTTTATGATTACATAATAATAACAATTATTAATTAACTAAAAGTCAATTTTAAATTCATTGTTCTCATTTTGTCTTAATAATAATGAGTCTATTTTCAATTTTTTATATATACATATTTAGTTCCATTTGGATCAAATTGGGTGAGAGTAATTTTTTTTTCTCAAAATGATAGAAGTTACAAATAGTTATGCGATATAAAATACATTTTTAAACTAAGTAAATGGGAGTCTAAACTCTAAATAAACATATTCGTCTTCTCTGACAGATGCTCCTGAACTTTCGCTTCTTGGATCTGACTCCAATCCACGTAATGCCCAAATTCGCTTTTTGGATGTGAATCTAATCCCCGAAGTTGACTTGAAATGCCCCAAAATCCCACAAAGTGGGTGTTGGCAATCGCCCGAAAGGCGTGGAAAACCAACTTAGCGGGTGTTTGAAATCGCCCGAA
This sequence comes from Echium plantagineum, assembly GCA_003412495.2. Lineage (NCBI taxonomy): Eukaryota > Viridiplantae > Streptophyta > Magnoliopsida > Boraginales > Boraginaceae > Echium > Echium plantagineum. The sequence goes on along the minus strand of CM016561.1, from coordinate 35,281,207 downwards.
ACACGTGGAAATCCCACTGAATGGGTGTTGAAACGCTGCAAAAGGCAGTCCCGGAACCATTGCAAAGGCAACCACGTAAGCAGAGGAAGTATGTTTAAATATACTTCTCTGCGAGAATTGAACCCGAGACTTCTTGAAAAGAGAACCGTTACTCGAAGAGTGTAGACTAGGTACACTTCATAATGACATAATAGTTTGCAAATCAAGCCAACCAGGTATACCGCACGACAAATCTTGTATAACAAACTTGATCAAGAAAATATTAAAAGTGGAAGCAAACTGATGATGTTATAGTGAGAGCAAATTGCTGAAATAGTCCCCGAAAGTGGGTTCAAGTTGCCTTTTGGTCCCCGAAAGTACAAAAGTTGCAAATCAGTTTACAATATTGGCCAACGGTTGCAGATTGGTCTAAGGCGCTGCTAAATGTTAACGGCCCACGTGCCTCGTGAGTTACATGTGTTGTTAATAAGTTAGAACGGTAATAATAAAATTAGCTTAGAAGTGAATTACAATTGTCATTGAGGCGTTAAAAATTAACATCTTAACTAAATTTTGGAGCAATCTGTCAGCATTGGCCAATATCGTGGACTAAGTTGCAACTTTTGCACTTTCGAGGACCAAAAGACAATCTGAACCCACTTTCGAGGACCATTTCAGCAATTTACTCGTTATAGCGACAAACTCACTTTTCCATCGACTTAGGCACGTAGCGGGTGATTATCTCAAATCTTATTTCCGTTTGTGGTCATCATACAATATTTTTTGGCCACCTCGTGATGGTGACTAAGATCCTATATGACCGGATCGGATCCAATTGGTTATTAGCTAATGTCAATATTACACCTCATTTCAATCTCAATAAACTAATGTGATCTTTCAAACTATTGTTGTTTGGGTTTCTATCATGAGTGATGAGTCATAATGTAATAATATACATATGGGTTGAACTAGATCCACAAGCTGTATGTACCTCTGCAAAATGATAATGGTATATTAATTAATACACATTTTTTTTGTTATTAATGACATATTTTCATATATCAAAAGTTATTTGTTTATTTAGTTGTATATAATAATATTTACGAACTTATTTCAATTCCTACATGGTTGAATAAATTTTTTATTTAAAATATATATGTATTGCCATCTTAACTCTTATACAAAATACTGTATACTTTTTTTTTTATAGAAAAATAATGTTATATCAGGAATGAACATGTTTATGAGACAGGAGCATTCGTTGTCATTACAAACACAAGTAAGAATTGAAAGAATTAATAACAACATCCTTTAGATTAAGAAAACATACCAATATCACTAGGAATCCAACATATTTTATAGCAATGTAGATTGTTGTCTTGTAGCAAAAAGTTCCAGTCTTCAACTTGAGCAATCAAATGATAATATCTATGCCAGACTTGAGAGAAAAATGATCACCGAGTATAAAGATATTATGAAAATTGAGAGTCCTAAGGAGGTGAAGCAGGGTAAAGATGGCCGTTCCAAAGCTTTCAAGCGAAATGGAGAACTCCTGGGATGAAGTCCCATCTGAAGAGTTCTTAACTACAAGGCTACCTTCCACGTTGATCCTAATCCCGTTAATAGGGACGTTAATGACCCAGAGAGGGGGCCTTGAGTTGGAGATTCCAAGTAGATTTTAGTTGGGGACTTAAGGTGTTATTGTGGTGGTTAAAGGATGTAAAATTATAGTCTGAGTGAAAAAGAGATTTGAAGTAATTCATATAGTATTTTTTTACGGCATCTGCACCAGTAATAAGGGTACCATTAATATCTTTAGTTTCAAGGATGTTGTGTCTTGTATCTATGTCTAACATGGAAATGAATTTTTTTTGTATTCCAGTACTCCTCTTCCGCGGAGAGGAGGAGGTCAAGTTGGTTCCTTAAATTAAGGTCAATGAGATGGTTAAGTGGTTGGAGTTGTATAGCAAGTAGTTTTTGAATCACTACAAGAAAAATAGCTTTTTATTACGCCAGCAAAAAGGTAACAAAAGCCCCAAAAATCGTAACGAATGGGTTGTTGTTACGCTTTTTTACGTTTTTGTTACGATTTTGAGGGCGTCGCAAATACCGTGGTGGTAAATGTATTCGTTACGCCTAAAAATCGTAAGAAAAGCTTTTTTGTTACGCTCCATAACAAACGCAGTTTTTGTTACGATTATAGCTGGCGTAACGAAAGAATTTCTTTTGTTACGTTTTCCCATGCGTAACAAAACGTTTCATTTGTTACACTATCCACATGCGTAACAAAAGACATTTGTTATGATTTCGAGGCGTAACGAATAGGTTATAAAATGTTATAAATAATATTTCTTACACTCCCTTTTTCCTAACAAATAATAGGTTATATAATAGACATAAAAAATTAATAGTATATCGAGAATTTAATAATAATAACAAAATAATTGTATTATATTATAAATCTATAATATGCAAAATATCAAATCCGAAAACACAAATTAAGTGTATCATACTATCATATTCCCAAACACAACTAAAGTACGTGCGTGAAATACGTCAAACTAGGAACACTCAAAAGCTATCGTTGGGTTACTGTTTGGGAGCTTCAAAATGATGTTGGAGTGTGTTGCTGAACTACTTCTGTACTGAACTGCCTCTTCTTCCTTTTTTCTGGACTTGGGAAGGCTTTTCTGAACTACTGCTAATTTTCCAGGACCTGCATAAACAAAGTAATTAATGTATGATATAGAAGAACAATGAAAGTTCATACTAAAATAGAACATTTGATGAACATACATCTACTTTAGGTCAAGTAAGAACGGTGTTGATTGCTTGTCCAATAGTGAAAGCATCTCCATCTTCAACTGATCCACTTAGTATATAAGTTGGACATATAACATTCTCCACAAATATTTTCCAATGATCTGGACCAAGAGGCATATTAGAAACTTTTGCTCGAGGATCGTCGCTTAGCACATCCCCATGAGCAATGTTTGGGAGTGCCATCACCTAACAAATCCACCTTTCAACTATCCTAGATATTCACCCCATGCTCATTATACTGAAGCAATATGATCGATGAGGAAGGGGAACAATATGACAATTTTGTCCCATACGTTCCTTGTAGAAGGGGCTGGAGCTAACTGAACCTGCCTACCGATACTAGTTGCATCAGGTACCTAATGAAACACAAGCGAAACCAACAACCATTAGCAAAAAGGCATCAAGCGAACATGAAAATTCCTTTCCACATCAGTCAAGAACTGATGTCTATTATATAACCAAGACCAAAAACAAACTGGTTCATACCAAAAACAAAGTATCAAACTCAAGCACAGGGACCAAAAACAGGTTCAGAACATAATGCATCCTTAAGAGCTGGGGCCAATAGTACTCAAGCACAGGGACCAAAAACAAACTAGTTCAGAATTGGGAACTCTTTTATCAAGAGTCAAAAGTAGTGTTCTAAAGAAGCCGACGAAAAAAAATTAGTAGACTTACTTCAGGCACGCCATTTGCCGAACAAGATCCAATTCTAGGAGATGGTTGATGGGCACTATAAACAGCTATCAACTCATCAAGTTCTGCCATTTTAAGACGCATATCTTCCTTCATTTGGTTGTACTCTTCCTTTTCTTCTTTTAAACTCAGTACTTGTTATGTAAACGCCTCACTTTCTTGAATAGTATGCCTGTCTCGAGAAGTTGAAGAACCATGCAACATCTTGTGAATGGTCTTGCCTATACAAGTAAATTTTTCCTCATTTGTTATTTTGAACAACCTCCTGGTATAACTTTGCTTTAAATTCTGCAGTTTTTCCTTAATCGGTACCTTATTTATCGTCCCCATCAGAAACTCCTATGATATCATATCATCATACACATGTCAAAACAGTTTCTGAACATTATGGAAACTTTACGTCTAACAATTTGTATATTCACTTACATGTACATTGGATGTTTCCTCATCATCTTGAACCCCTTTGCCAAGGTTACGGGTTATAAGCCACATATCTGTTTGGGTAGCAGACAGACCCTTTGACACCAACTAACCACAAATGCAATATATATAATTACAAAAGAGAAGGTTCCAAATAGATAGCCAGTCATTATAAACTAGCAGTGAACATACACACCTCATTAGCAAATTCCGAAAATGCAGTCCTTCCAGTCCGATGTGGAAACTTTCTTTGACCTCTATTAGTCACATTAGTAAACGCTCGCTCCTGGTAAAAAAATACGTTAATGAATACGCATCTACAATATTATATGTCACAAGATTTACAATCATTAAAGTAACAAACAACCTGAACTTCAGACTTCCTCCAGTTATTTACAGCTTCCCGAAATTGGCTAACTATTACTCGATTATCTAACTTCTCAATCATCTCCTTGTCACTGTCATCATTATGTTCATACTTTTTAAAATGAACTTTGATCCGGTGCTTCCATTGTTTACAAGAAGAATGTATCATTTCATACACAATTAGCTTAGCTTCCATTAAGAGAAAAGTCTTTTGCTGCACAAATATTTAGAAACGAAGGTATATATGGTACAATTCTACTCATGTAATTAACAATGTTCTTTCAGTAAGGTTCTCTGGTTGCTTTGTTGTTTAATTTAGCAATTACATAAAACCCACCTCAATTTCCTGCCAAACAAGTTCTTTATATCTTTCATCAATTTCAGGCCAGTTTTTTGTGATTAGTTAATGAAATCATACCTGTAATTCGGATTAACAAAAAATATGAAAAACTAAACATCAATTAAGCTAAAATCAAAATTAGGTTAATGAAATCATACCTGAAATTGACGGGTATGTGGAATCGACGGAGAATCGCCGTTGAAATTGCCTTCGAATTGCTTGGACTGAATAAAATATGAGGAGTAGAATTGCGCGCCTCTTCGAATTGCTTGGACTGAATAAAATATTAGGAGTAGAATTGCACGCCTAAGTTCAATTAGTTTGGACTGAATAAAATATGAGTATGAAATAGTTTGGACTTATTAGACTTAGTAAGATATGAGAGCTGTAAGCGTGTGTAATATAATTTAGGAGTGAAAATACTATACTACCCATTTAATTGTAATTTAAAGAGTCTTAAATAAGGCCAAAATAGTATATCAATATTATATATAATGCCTAAGGCTTCCAAAAGCCACATGACACTCTCCCATTTTTTTTTCTTTCTATTTTGTAAATTTATTTTTAGATAGTAGTTTATTATATTCATCATCTAATAGTTATTAAATTTCTTCTTTTAATTGGTAGTTACTTTAATCAAATTTCATGATAAAAACATTGTTAATTATATAATATAAATTCAAATAATTGTATAAGATAAACAAAAAATTATTCTTATATTTAATTCTTTTTAGAACTCTTTATAAAAAAAAAATATCAATGCACACATACATCGACTGTGCACCCTCGGGTGGTAAATTATTATTATTCAGCGAATTTGAGAAAGTATATTATTCGTTACGCTAATTTGGGGTAACAAACGTTAAAGAAGGTATAACGAATGAGCAAGTTTTTTGTTACAGTGTATTAATCGTAGCAAATGATGGCATTTGTTACGAAATTCGTTGAGTAACAAAAACATTAGTCGCAAATGCCACTAACAAAAACATTAGTCGCAAATGCCACTATTGTTTTTGTTACGCTATAAAAATCGTAACAAATACGTAAAATATTTGTAACGGTGCAAAAAAGGTAACAAAAGATAGCATTTGTTACATTCCCGCGGGCGTAACAAATATATTAGTAACAACAAGCCCTTTTTCTTATAGTGAATGTTGGTGATTTGAGCAAAAATGTTACCAATCATATTTTTGTTCCAATTTCTAATAGTTTGCTTTGTTTTGTTGAGTTTTTTTTATTAATAGATTGGAGTGAGAGGTGGAACGATATTCAGGAATGGAACCATTCCCAAGTTGATTGGATGATGACAGGAAAATCAGGAGGATAAGTTAGGAAAGTTCTAATTTAAAGGGTTTAGGCTTGTTAAGGATCCCAGCTTTGGTGGAGATGATAATTGGACCATGATCAGATCTTTGAATTGGTAGTCCTTTTGACGAAGCAGAGGGAAAGACAGAAGACCGCTCAAAGTTACCCATTGCCCGGTTAAGTCTCTCAAAAGTGGTGTAACCTTTTCGTATTCCAGACCAAGAGAACTTACAACCCGTGTGGGAAATATCTTCAATAGCAAGTTTAGAGAGGAAATAAAAAAGCTGCTGAGCACCAGAGATGCTTTTTGTAGGTTCAGAAGATCTGTCTTCATAAAAAAGAACTTGGTTGAAGTCGCCACATGAAAGAATAGGTTTATCCAAGTAAGGCTCTATAAAGGATGTAATTAGGTTCCAAGTTTCCGTTCTTTTATGTAATTGCGGGTGATCGTAGATACAAGCCACATACGAAGGAGAATCTAGTTCGGTGGTTATTTCGAATAGAAGTAAGTGTTTATGAAGGAGAATAGGTTTATGATCTATATTAGAGGAAAAATCAATCCAAACTTCCCCATTATGGCCTTCAGCCTCAATACCAAAACAAGAGGGTGAAAAAGTTTACTTAGTCTAGATGTAGGTTTAGTAACTGTGAAGATAGTTTCACTTAAAAAACAGATATCAGGTTTAAATTGTTTCGTAAATGAAGCAAGGAGGTTTACTGTAGAGGTCTGACCCAGACCTCTACAGTTCCAAGCAAGGATTTTGATAATGACATTTAAGACTGTTGAGAAACAACCATCAAAGTCTGTTTAATTTTAGAAAAAAACAGAGGACAGACAAGATCGCATATAACTTGAATATAAATTAATTTTGGAGTAATTGGGTAAGAAGGTACCTTGCTCGCTCGGGTCCGCTTGTGTGGCTTGATTTTCTCCATCCAGATTGGTAGATAGTAGATTATCCTCAAAAGCCTCCGATGTATCATAAAACTGCTCAAAAACCCTTCGTCTCCATTTTCCAATCATTCGTAATCTCAATTCCATCCTTAAACTTAATCTTCTCAATGCCTAGACCATTATTTTTGCTGCGTTCCTGACTAAAGTTACTCCCAATTTAGACATTCGTAAAATTATTGTCAGAGGTAAGGGAGTCTCAAACAAGCTTTTTTGTGCTCTGCTTGAACTCAGCCAATCCTTCAGCATCCGTCTTCACCTAGGCCACTTCTTGTTGAGCAAAGAATTTTTCATTCGATCCAATTTGATCAAGTTCGTGTTCTTCTATCTTAAACAACTCATGGATGAATGAGTAGGGTTGAGATGAAGAAAGAAGGTTGCTTATTTCATAAGCAGATTCTGCAGAGAGAGAATTTTTAATTTTTAATTTTTCTACTACTAGTGTGGTTGAGACTAATAATTAATTAACTAATGTATATTTAGTGTCATATTAGTTCTCTTATTTATTTAATATTAGTAATTTGAGGCGTGCGTTACACGTGTTAATTATTGATTATAACATTTTATTAGGCTTTGTATGTAATATTAAGATCAACTTTATAAATTAGTAATTTTTTGAAAGTTCATTGTCTTTTAACAGTGAAACAAATCTCATGCTTAAAACAAAGTTTTTGTTTTCAACCTTTTGTTAAGATATTGTTGTTCTTTCCTCTAACTAATTTTGAAGATATGAATAATCTTAGTTAATGGTTATGATATTTTGCCAAGCCTATGAGTTAGGCATTTCAAGACTTTAGATATATTATTTATTTTCATGATTTATTTTAGGCTTTTTTGCATTTAGGCACCTGAACTACTATTAAAGTAGAAAGTTCAGGTGCTCAGGTGCCTATTATCTTTACAAATAGGCACCTGCACTGTTTTTTGTTGCAAATAGGCACCTGAGCACCTGAACTTTCTACTTTTTGGCCTTTTCAGTATTTTTTAAAATTTCAAATAATTTAATAATGTTTAACTCAATGGCAAATTAGTCATATTGAAAATTTTATGAAAAATTTTAGGTGCCACCTTGAAAGAAAAATAAATTTGCGTTAATAATTCAAAAAAAGTTTAGGTGTCATAACTTAATTATAATATTCGGCTTGTATACATGTAATTTTATACCTATCAACCATTGAAATATCAAATTTGCCCCTCCGTTCATCTTCACCAACCATCCTCTTTCTTCTTCACCAACCTTCAATCTGTTGGAATTATGAGATGTTTGACACGTCATAATTAGTGCCCATTGAACAATTTGATTGTTCGAAGTGATTACTTATTTAAGGTTAAGTTCATACGTATATTATTTGTTTGACAATAATATACGAGCTGGGAATGAATTCGAAATACATTAGGGGTCTTGATGGTTTTACTAGGACCCGCTCATGATTTATATGATAGTAAAATACTTGTCGATATTTTATTAACATATGACTAATGTTATTTCGATCCTAGAAGGTCACACACAAACAATGCGCTTGATTTTCAATACGATTGAAACTTCCGGGTTAAAAGTGTGAACGTCAAAGAATAAAGGGGAGGAAATTCCAAAGTGGAATTTCCACCCCATTAACCGTCCAAAAATGATGCATAAGAATGCATTTGACTTTTTGAATTCAAATGCACTAATGCTAGTCTTGAATGGGAGCTTGAAAAAGGGGGAGGTTACATATGGATGTTAATGTGATTAACACCATATTAAGACCACATTTGAGGACAATGTTTTTCATCCTTTTTTGTACACTTTGTAAGACAAGGAAAAAACAGAAAAAGAAAAATACTCCCTCCTTCCTCTAGTTTTTGGCCGAAAATATACACACAAACCAAGAGAAGAAATAGTTTTTCTCTTGGTTCATTCTTGACATATACGCTTCAAGCTCTAGTTGCTTCAAGGGAGGAATCAATCACGCATTGGTGTGGACTAACTAGAGAGAGGAACGGACGTTGCTCTTCCGCTACGCACTCGATCACGCTCGAAGAGGTATACTCGAAACTCGTAGTTAAATGTGAATTTAGAACTTTGTATTCGATCGTTTATACGTTTTTGTATAATTTGATATGCAAAACATGTATAAAATCCCAACAGTGGTATCAGAGCCCGGTACATATGTTCTAATTCACTTTAAATGTCTTGAAATTTGATTTCATGAATTATAATATCATATGTGTATGTTTTGATATCATCAATTAAGGTTGTTGTGCATTATGTGTATTGTGCAATTATGTAATTGTTAAGGCCTGTAAATATTTTTCTAAAATTCTGTAAAAATATGTTTCGAACAGTAGACAAAATTTCGAGACCACTGTAATTTTTCTGGAATTGTTTCGATTTGTTAAGTGCTCGAAATAAATATTTGAAACAGCCATATGTTCATCCGAACGGATTTGATATACCTTTCGTTTGAACAGTTTTAAGTGCTGTATATATTTTTATAGAATTCTGAAAAAATATTATTCAAACAGTACATTGAATTTCGAGTTTACTGTAATTTTTCTGGAATTGTTTCGATTTGTTAAGTGCTCGAAATAAATGTTTGAAACAGCCATATGTTCATTCGAACGGATTTGATATACCCTTCGTTTGAACAGTTTTAAAGGCTGTATATATTTTTATAAAATTCTGGAAAAATATAAATAAAATATTAGAGTCAATTTCGAGTTTACTGAAATTTTTCTGGAATTTTTTGGATTTCTTAAGTGCTCGAAATTGACATTTGAACAGTCATATGTTCACCCGAACGGATTTGATATACCATTCGGTTGAACAGTGTTTTAACGGCTGTATATATTTTTCTAAAATTCTGAAAAAATATAAATCAAATACTAGAATGATTTTCGAGTCTACTGTAATTTTTCTGGATTTATTTGGATTTATTAAGTGCTCGAAAATGATTTTTGAATAGCCATGTGTTCATCCGAAAAGTTCGGAACACTATTCGGATGAACAGTGTTTTTCGGATGAACAGTGATTCCGATTTCACTGTTCACGAGACACTGTTCACGACTGTTCACATAATTAAAATGGTCCTAAAATTGTTTTGGATTTTGTTTTATTAATTATTGTGAATATTTTGGCTATTCTAGTATTTTGACTTTTGATTGTCAGAAGAAAATTAATTAAATTATTATAACTTGTATGATAATTTGATTAGATTTTAATGTTACAATATTTTAATTAATAGCACTAATATGATTAGTTGTTAATTTTATTTATATTGGTTATAAATAATATTAAATGCTTATTAATTAAAAATTAAAGGCCTTAATTAATTATGTAAAACCTATGAGTTATTGATTTGGTTGTTACATTTGATGTACAATTTATTACATATATGTGTTATAATTGTGTGTACCTTATTTGACATCCTTACATGTTTTAATTGACTTAATTCATGTATTATATATATTTTGATATATTGGATGTTTTATTTTCATTGTGAATGAATGTTGGGATAAGTGATATGATCTGGTTTTTGAAATACAGTCTGCGTACTGTCTTTTATATGACGACTTGTGTCAAAAAGAAATATAGCCTGCGTGCTATTTTATGACGACTTGTGTCACTTTTATTTTATTATTTATTACATTGACCTGCGTGTCAATTATTTATCACCACGTGTGATTGTAATCAATAGAAGACGAAGCCACCGAAGGAACTGAAGGAGGACTGAAGACTTAGTTTAGAATTAAGTCTAGTTTTCTTTTCGGTTTTTAGATCATATCACTAATCCCATTTATTTGCGTTATAATTCTTAATTTTCATGCTCATATGATATATATTCTTGCTTGAGTGAATGTATATATGCATGTATGATCATGATTATATATTTATAACTAATCCTACCTTAAGTCATGTAATTTGCCATACCTGACCCTAAAGTCGGAATAAGACATACGTATGCATGGACCTGCTAGATTGGCAGACATGACATGTCCTATGACTTGATCCCGATGGAATAATCGAATGATTTCCGATTCAGAATCGGGCTTCGATTGTTCATTCTGACTTTCGTCAGTAGGCTCAGGTTACTTGAACAGTGATTCCCATAATCAGATTTGGGCCTGTTGGCAAAAGTTGTCACCAATGCAATCCTGTAAGATTTTTGGTGACACCGAGAATTATGCCCGGCATAAATGGTGATCATTCACCTACTCACATGATTGGTAGTCGAAATGTTGCGTGCTGCCGTTCGATTATTAATTATCTGAGTTCTCGGATACATTGTGTATTTTAGTAGGATTATGAACACATTGTATGAGTTCAAATATTTTGATATTTTGAATTATCACTATGACATGCTTATCTGAGTTATTTATTCGCCTTTTACCGCTGTAGTTATCATGTCTACGAACGATAAAAACTCTAAGTCTCTCCGCTCCGCTTTGGAGAAATGCAAACTTAATGGTGCTAATTTCCATGACTGGGCTCGCAACTTGAGAATTATTCTCAAGTCTGAGAGAACAGATTATGTGCTCACCACCAAACTTCCTGAGGTCGTTCCCACCGATGAGAATGAGTATTATGTCTATGAACAGCACATGAATGATGCTACAGATGTCCAGTGCTTAATGTTGGCCAACATGGAATCGAATCTTCAGATTCAATTCGAAGAGGTCAACGCTTACGATATGTACCGCCAGCTGGAAAATTTGTTCCAGCGGGAGGCACGCAATGAGAGATACGATACTGTTTGTGCTCTTGTTGACTGTAAGCTAGGCAATGGACAGCCAGCAAGTCCCCATGTCATCAAGATGATAGGGCTGGTCGAAAGACTGGCCTCATTGGGGGCACCCGTCTCTAAGGAGATGTCTGTGGATATCATTCTTAGGTCGCTGCCTGATTCCTTCAGTGGTTTTGTGTTGAACTTTAACATGCACCAATATGACAAGACGTTGTCTGAACTGCATGGTATGATCAACAATGCTGAACAAAACATTAAGAAGGCAAAAGGCACTTCTTCCTCTGTTCTGACCATTCAGAACAAGAAACAGTTCAAGAGGAAGAAAGGTGCCAAAGGCAAGACTAAGGTTGCCCCCCGTGCAACAGCTCCTACTCAAAAGGCATCCAAGAAGGATGCCAAAAGGGAAGACAAGTGTCATTATTGCGGAATAATTGGCCATTGGAAGAGAAACTGCAAGAAGTACCTGGCAGACAAGAAGAGTGGTTTGACCACTACTACTCCGCCAACAGGTATTCATGTTATAACTGATTTACCTTCTGATTCTAATTCTTGGGTGTTAGACACTGGATGTGGTACTCATATTTGTCGAAATATGCAGCACCTGCAGAATAGAAGGAAGCTCACAAGGGATGAAGTGGACCTACGAGTAGGCAATGGTGCAAAAGTTGTAGCTCTTGCTGTAGGAACACTGTCTTTAAATTTACCATCTGGATATTGTATTGTTTTGAATAATGTATTCTATGTTCCTACTTTATGTAGGAACATTATATCAATTTCCTTATTAAATTTGGATGGTTTTTCCGTTACTATTGATAAAAGTGGTTGTTTTATCTCTAAAAATGGAAATGTTTATTGTACTGCATCCCTGCAGAGTGGTCTCTATATCTTGGAAACAAGTGTAGAAACTTATAACATCAGTATGAAAAGGAACAAGCCCAATGACTTGAACCCGACATACTTATGGCATTGCAGACTCGGTCATATAAGTGACAAACGCATTAAAGAGCTCCATGACAATGGAATTCTTACGTCATCTGGTTTTGAATCTTATGACAAATGCGAGTCATGTCTTTTAGGAAAGATGACCAAGTCACCTTTCACTGGTACGAGTGAAAGGGCAAGTGATTTATTGGGAATCATACATACTGATATATGTGGCCCAATGAACACGCCCGCTAGAGGAGGTTTTCCATACTTCATTACCTTCACCGATGACTTCAGCAGATATGGTTACGTATATCTGTTGAAACATAAGAGTGAAGCCTTTGAAAAGTTCAAAGAATTTCAGAAAGAAGTAGAAAACCAACTCGGCAGGACAATCAAGATTCTTCGCTCCGACAGGGGAGGAGAATACTTGAGCCATGACTTCTTGCAACACCTAAGAGAATGTGGTATTGTATCACAACTCACACCTGCTGGTACACCACAACACAATGGTGTCTCCGAAAGGAGAAATCGAACCTTATTAGATATGGTTCGATCAATGATGAGCACATCAGAACTCCCAACTAGTTTTTGGGGTTATGCATTGGAAACTGCCGCTTCCACACTAAACAAATGTCCAACCAAATCAGCACCTAAGACCCCACATGAGATGTGGTTTGGGACTCTTCCCAAACTAGGGTACTTGAGGATTTGGGGATCCGAGGCCTATGTTAAGAAAGTTAACAAAGATAAGCTTGGACCTAAATCCGACAAGTGTTACTTCATTGGTTATCCTAAGGAAACCAAGGGATATTACTTTTATCTCAAACCCGAAAATAAGATTTTCGTGGCTCGTAATGGAACCTTCCTTGAGAAAGAATACATTACAAAGAGATATAAGAGTAATGAGACTCTTGAAATTGTTCAAGAGGGTGATGTAGCAGGTACTAGTACCTTAGCTGAATCACCTCAGGAGGTGGACCCTTCTTATGAAGAAGAGGTTCAACTCGATCCACGGGAAACCGTAGACGAGCCTGCTGATACTCAAAACATCCCTCGGAGATCCGAAAGGTCCCGTCAGGAACCCGATAGATGGTATGGGAAATTTTTCCTGATTGAAAGCGGGGAACCCTCAACTTATGAGGAAGCCATGAAACAACCTGATGCTGATGAATGGCTCCTAGCCATGCAATCCGAGATGGAATCAATGTACCATAATAAAGTATGGACATTGATTGATTTGCCGAGGGGTGATAGACCCATCGAATGCAAATGGGTATTTAAACGAAAGCTTGATAAAGATGGAAATGTCCATGTTTATAAGGCTCGACTTGTGGCTAAAGGTTTCAAACAGATTCATGGTATCGACTATGATGAAACTTTTTCTCCAGTCGTTAAGTTTAAATCCATTCGGATTATCTTAGCCATTGCCGCATACTACGATTATGAAATTTGGCAAATGGATGTGAAGACAGCTTTCCTTAACGGGAAACTAGAAGAGGATGTGTACATGACACAACCTCCTGGATTCACAAGCTCGAAAGAGCCTAAGAAAGTATGCAAACTTCAAAGATCTATTTATGGTCTGAAGCAAGCATCTAGGAGTTGGAATCTTCGCTTCAATGAATCAATCAAAGAGTTTGGATTCATTCGATGTGAAGAAGATTCTTGTGTATACAAGAAGGTTAGTGGGAGCAACATTGCATTTGTCGTGCTATATGTAGACGACATTCTTCTCATAGGAAACGACATACCCATGCTTGAATCAGTCAAGGCATGGTTGTGCAAATGTTTCTCTATGAAAGACCTAGGAGAGGCTCAGTACATTCTTGGAATTAAGATCCATAGGGAACGATCTAAGAGACTCATTGGACTGAGTCAAAACACTTATATTGATAAGGTATTACTTAGATTCCATATGGAAAATTCCAAGAAAGGTAATCTCCCTATGAGACATGGCATTTCTATTAGTCGTGCTGACAGTCCCACAGACAGCATCGAAATAGAGAAGATGAACAAGATCCCTTATGCCTCAGCCATAGGATCTATCATGTATGCCATGCTTTGTACACGACCTGACGTTTCTTACGCTTTGAGTGTAACAAGTCGTCATCAATCGTGTCCAGAACAAGAGCACTGGAAGGCCGTAAAGGCCGTTCTTAAGTATTTGAGAAATACTAAAGACATGTGTCTTGTCTATGGGGGAGATAAAGAGTTACAGGTTGTAGGCTACACCGATGCGAGCTTTCAAACCGACAAAGATGATTCTAGATCTCAGTCTGGTTATGTGTTTTGCATCAATGGTGGCGCAGTGTCTTGGTGCAGTAGCAAGCAAGGCACTGTGGCTGATTCTACGACAGAGGCAGAATATGTTGCAGCATCTGAAGCTGCAAAGGAAGCATGCTGGATCAAGAAGTTTGTGAGTGAGCTTGGTGTTGTACCTAGCATTGACGAGCCAGTAGTGTTATACTGTGATAACACTGGTGCAATTGCTCAAGCCAAGGAACCAAGATCACATCACCGCTCCAAGCATGTGCTCAGAAAGTATCACATCATTCGTGACATCACGGAACGAGGCGATGTGAGTGTATGCAAGATACATACAGACGATAACCTGGCCGACCCATTGACCAAACCTTTGCCTCAGAGCAAACATGACAAGCACGTATCTGGTGCAGGACTTAGATATATGCTTGAATGGCGTTAGGTTTAGTGGGAGCTGTATTGTCTGTATTTTGTCATAGTTTAGTCCTGATAAGATTATGTTGAATAATTGATTCAAATATATGTATGTTTATTTTCAGTTTTACTGTCTTTCATACATATATCTTTATTTTGATTCCATTGTTATCCATGGCTTCTAGAGAGGTCTTTGGGGTTGAGGATCCCAAATGAGAAACCCTCTACTAAGCCTAGAAGCAAGGGGATAACTTATCTCTGATCAAATGTTCACTGATTGGAATCGAACATTGTAATGATCAGCATGCACATGATTGTCTTGGTCACGTTTCTTAGACAAGAAAGGGAGTAAGTGTACTCTAGTCATGTACATGGGTATATATCTTGGAACTAGTCCAAGCTATGATACTGGATTCGACCGCCATGAGAACTTAGAAGATGACATATCTGTGTCCTAAGTGTTTCTCATCGAACTTATGTTAAATGGTGATTCTTAGACCTGTATGGCAGGAATGCGTTAGCATGAGACTTGCGTGTCTTGACTATGTAAATCGTCTCCTGTAGAAGGGAGGCTATAAAGGCATATGTTGGGCATACTTGGAACATGTTGGTACATTGGTTGTACATCAGAGGGGATTCGCACAAATCGGTTATGTCGATTGATTCATAAAATCTCGGTAGATTAATGGTGATTAAGATGGCCATCTCCAGTAGCAGTACTGGGTATCACATTAATTCTATGTATCCGAGACAGTACAGGTGCAAGAGTATGGTGACACATATCTTACCATAGCTTGACTGTGAGAATCGCGATGCGAAAGAATCACTTCACAAGTAATCGTCCAAGGGCAAGTGGGAGTGTTGGAATTATGAGATGTTTGACACGTCATAATTAGTGCCCATTGAACAATTTGATTGTTCGAAGTGATTACTTATTTAAGGTTAAGTTCATACGTATATTATTTGTTTGACAATAATATACGAGCTGGGAATGAATTCGAAATACATTAGGGGTCTTGATGGTTTTACTAGGACCCGCTCATGATTTATATGATAGTAAAATACTTGTCGATATTTTATTAACATATGACTAATGTTATTTCGATCCTAGAAGGTCACACACAAACAATGCGCTTGATTTTCAATACGATTGAAACTTCCGGGTTAAAAGTGTAAACGTCAAAGAATAAAGGGGAGGAAATTCCAAAGTGGAATTTCCACCCCATTAACCGTCCAAAAATGATGCATAAGAATGCATTTGACTTTTTGAATTCAAATGCACTAATGCTAGTCTTGAATGGGAGCTTGAAAAAGGGGGAGGTTACATATGGTGTTAATCACATTAACACCATATTAAGACCACATTTGAGGACAATGTTTTTCATCCTTTTTTGTACACTTTGTAAGACAAGGAAAAAACAGAAAAAGAAAAATACTCCCTCCTTCCTCTAGTTTTTGGCCGAAAATATACACACAAACCAAGAGAAGAAATCGTTTTTCTCTTGGTTCATTCTTGACATATACGCTTCAAGCTCTAGTTGCTTCAAGGGAGGAATCAATCACGCATTGGTGTGGACTAACTAGAGAGAGGAACGGACGTTGCTCTTCCGCTACGCACTCGATCACGCTCGAAGAGGTATACTCGAAACTCGTAGTTAAATGTGAATTTAGAACTTTGTATTCGATCGTTTATACGTTTTTGTATAATTTGATATGCAAAACATGTATAAAATCCCAACACAATCACCACCACTAACCTTCAATATACAAAACCATCACCTTTTATCTTCGCCAACCACCACCCACCCACCCACCTTCAATTCACAAAACCACCACCTTACTTCTTTACCAACCACCACCTTTCTTCACCAACCACCACCTTTATTCTTTAAACACATAAAACCACCACCCACACTACCCCTTCCCTTCCCCATTTCGGCCTACCACCCCCATCCCTTCAATATTTCGACCTCCTACCACCCTCCATTCCCGATTTCGACCACCCACCCCCTCCCCCATCCTGATTTTGATCCCCCAACCCCCTTCCAATCCCGATTTTGCCTCCCCACCCCCCTTCAAAGCCCGATTTTGAACCCCAACCCCTTCCTTGCTCGATTTCGACCCCCTACCCCCTTCCATGCTCGATTTCGAGCCCCCACCCCCCTCCTTGTTCGATTTCGAGAGGACCCCTCCTTGTTGGTGGTGGTTGTTATGAAGAAGTCGAAGAAAGTGAGGAAGAATAAGAAAGTGAGGGAGAAGAAGAAGAAAGTGAGGGAGAAGAAGAAGAAGAAGAAGAAGAAGAAGAAGAAAGTGAGGAAGAAAGTGGTGAAGAAAGTGAGGGAGAAGAAGAAGAAAGTGAGGGAGAAGAAGAAGAAGAAGAAGAAAGTGAGGGAGAAGAAGAAGAAGAAGAAGAAAGTGAGGAAGAAAGTGGTGAAGAAAGTGAGGGAGAAGAAGAAGAAGAAGAAAGTGAGGAAGAAAGTGATGAAGAAAGTGAGGAAGAAGAAGAAGAAAGAGGGTGGTTGTTGAAGTTGGTGGAGAAGAAAGAATGGTTGGTGAATAATAAGGTGAAAAGGTGTTTATGTGGGTTGAGTTTAGAATTTGAGGTTAGGTTAGTGAGTTTGGTTTGTTTATGTGGGTTTGGTTAGTTTATAAGGTGGCTTGACTAATTTGCCCTTATACAACTATTAAAAACGGTCAAAAAATGTTGAAAAAATCAAAAAGTCCAAAGTTCAGGTGCTCAGGTGCCTATTTGCAACAAAAAACAGTTCAGGTGCCTATTTGCAAAGATAGTAAGTAGTAGTTCAGGTGCCTAGATGCAAAAAAGCCTTTATTTTATAGTTGGGCATCTAATATACATTGTAGTTGTAAGCAAGGTTATATCACTATCATTATTTGGAAACTAGTTATATTTTACAATGTGTATATTGTATATGGAACCCGAAATTAGTTTCAAGTACCAAAATGTTGGAGTTGATCAAATCTATCCACAACTCTTTTTATTGACCAAATAATGAAGTGGGATAAACTTGAGAACTTCAACAAGCTCATCAAGATCAAGCATAGGGTCGATGGTATCCATATTCGTGAAATGTTGGATCTAATCAAGTTGCTTCATTATTCGGGCATATTCATATTAACTATAGGCCTGAAATGAATATCGTCCTTAGAATTTGTCCTGAAGAAGACATTAGACATGTCATCGGATTTTATCTCTCTGATACGAAGTCATGACTGGCTATGATTGGAAAACTGATAACTAGCTTACACCAAATGTCGGTAAAGCCATCATCAGCCGTTGCTGCTTTCAAAGTTAAAGGCAAGAGTTTCAGGAAGAAATGACATTTTATTGAAAAATGTCACTACCACAAAAGGGAAGGACACTTGAGAAGAGACTATCCCTTGTTCTTGAGTCGTAGGAGCAGTGATATGATCACTGACCAGGCTACATGTGTGTATGTTGTTAACCAACTTCATATTCTTTTAGTTAGTGCATGACACTAGATGACGTACTAAATTTTTTTTAAAAATATGTAGAACACTAAGAATGGAATGAATAGATGGAATGATGGAACTACAAGAAATGCTGAGAAGAAATATTTGGTTTCTCAGCAGTCAGGGGCGGACCTAGGGGGAGGGGGGCAACGGCCCCCCTAGATTTTTTGGTATCGTTTTTTCTTTATGCGATTTCTTTGAATTTTTGTATATATATTATAAAAAATGTAAGTAAAACAAATGAAAGTGTAGCTTAGTTGGTTAGTTCCTTCAAGGTTGAGACCCAAGACCTCTAAGCTTCATTTTTTACATAATTTCTAACTTTTTTCGGTACTCTAACCATTCTTTATTTATTTTGGCTCCCCCCGTTTTATTTTTTTTCAAAGTTGGTTCCCCTTTATTTTTATCCTAGTTCCGCCCTGTCAGCAGTAGAATAATATTTCATTTTAATGTTATTTTCATAAGCAATTACTTTTTCAAGTTGGTATTGAAATTATAAGACATATATTTGATGTTATTTGAACAATAAATAATGTTTCACAATTAAATTATTTTGAAGGTCAATATTTGATGCATCAAAATTATGTAATGTGTACATGTTTAAAGCAAATACATAAGTACAAAATAAGAACATATACATATTGAAAAGGCAATAGAGTTAACACAAAACTCAAAGACTCTTTCTGCCTATATCATGACTCATTCATAATCACTCTTTGATTAAATATGAATAAGTAAAAATGTTCACTAAGAAGTTGTATGAATATTGACACATAAAACTAAGCTAAACACTCCTACGTAAAATAGATGGTTCAAATATCACTAAAACATATTTGTTGATTACAGACATACAAAAATGTCTATGATTCCTATAGTAACAACATAACATGCTTGAAATGTTCAAAAGCCGTCATAGTAAAACTTGAGTATACAAAAATGGCCATCCTGATCATTCAAATTCAAAATTATATAAGGTTAGCTCCCACATTAATACTAGATTATCCAACCTAGATAGCATTAATATGATCTCATTCATGAGATACAATTTGAACTATTCTAGAAACATTTTATTATTATATGGCCATGATTCATACCTAATAGAAATGTAATGAATCATTCATTACATAGGGATTAATGTTACTTGTCAAATTCTATTTGACAGGGGATAGATATGAATAGACTAAGTCAAGTGTGTTAATGTTATGAACATAACTTTTTTTTTTTTTTGTAAATTAGCGATGAGGTGAGTATTGAACCCATGACCTTTCGGTCATTAGCAAGAGCCTTTTCCACTAGGACATTCGATTAACTCGTTATGAACATAACTCTTATGACGCCAGGATGACCATATGATAATATTCATGCTTATAAACTTACAAGAAGACCTGAAACTGAATTAATACGCAAAGTGATGTCTGGGAATTGATGTATATGTCTATGTGTATTGTACCATGTATGAGCAAACAATTTTGTTTGAAAAGCACTTGACTATCATCCAATTGATCCTGTTTAGTATTGGACACTTCTAGTAGTTAAAAAAATGATTCAAAAAGAAGTATCTACCGACTAATGTCTTTCAAAACTATACGGATCAACTTAAGATCATTTCATGATGTGATAATATAATGAAAGTGCAAATTGAATGTAACCTCATTAGAAGGTCATATGATTGACAAAAGATACTTCTATATACACCTTTATAAGCATATAAACATAAATGAATATTGTGAAGGTTCACTTAATGAATCATATAAGTCATTTAAATAAGTTGGTGATTTTATTATTATGAATTTATATGTGATAGATGTTGGAATTATGAGGTGTTTGACACATCATAATAAGTGCCATTGAACAATTTGATTGTTCGAAATCATTACTTATTTAAAGTTAAGTTCATATGTATATTATGTTTGACAATAATATATATGCTGGGAACGAACCCGAAATGCATGAGGAGTCATGATGATTTTACTAGGGTCCGCTCATGATTTATATATTAGAAAAATACTTGGTTGATATTTTATTAACATATGACTAATGCTATTTCGATCCTAGAAGGTCACATACAAACAATGCACTTGATTTTCTATACGATTGAAACTTCAAGGTTAAAAGTGTAAAAATCAAAGAATGAAGGGGATTTCATCCCCTTTTTGTTGGCCATGTGGTTCACAAAAGTCAATGGACTTTTGAATTTTGAAATCAATCATTTATGACATGATTGGTGCTTAATTAGGCTGATTATAATTTTGTAATTAATGAGATTTAATCCACTAATTCATTTTATATGTATCACCTTGATTGTAAGACAAATCAAGCAACACAAAAGAGAGCCGAACTTATACACACACCAAGAGAAGAAATTGTTTTTCTCTTGGTTCATTCTTTGCCATACGCTCAAGTTGTAGTCGCTTCAATGAAGGAATCAAGCTTGTGTTGGTGTGAACTAACTAGAGAGGAGAACACACGTTGCTCTTCCGCTGCAAACTCCATTTGAAAGGTATACATATAACACCCTTAGTTAAATGTGATTTTTGAACATTGTATACGATCGTTTCTATGAGTTTTACATAATTCGATATGTAAAATTCGTAGCAAACACCAACAATAGAAGTTCATAATAACAAATAAGAAATTCTTGCAAGAGACAAGAAGGTTAATGGGAGCTAAATTTCCCAATCTTGTATGTAGGTGATATACTATATATTCATCAGATATAGAATGCTCGTGATTATAGAAACATGGTAGATATTCTATAATTTGTGTTTCAACAACAATAGATACGTATTTCATCGTGTGGAGTATTTGACAATACCTTAAATATATCACAATTACAGTAAAAAGTAAACAAATTTTATATCGTGTCTAGAAAATGTGGATGATGATCAATGTCGTTTTCGCCACACGAAACGAGCCCTATGAAGGGGTATCACAGAGTAGAAACTCACCGGCAGGGCAGCGGAAGTTTATTTAGGCCTCAAGAATCGATAAGCTCTTATATCATATAAAAATATAGAGGGAGATACTTTATTGGTGATATTCAATGAGCCAGCCGAGTTATTGAGGCACGTGTAACCCCGCCGATGTTGTTCCGGCAATTAATACCGGCATGGAGAAATTACGCCGATGATTGGGTTACAACTTACACGTGAGGGGAGTGTTAAGATGCACACAAACATCGGATATCGGTGTCCTCCCGGCCCAATATTTAAGATCTTGGGCTACTCCCTCTAGTGTCAATTAGTTTTAGAGTGGAACCCCACAGACTAAGATCAGAGTCAGGCCCGAGTTAATGAGACACGTGTAATCCGGGCGATGTTGTTCCGACAAATGATACCGGCGATGAAATTCCGCCAATAATTGGGTTACACGTGAGGGGAGTACTAGAATGCTCAACCCACAACGAAAATCGATATTCTCCCGGATTAATATATTAGAATTTGACTACCCTTTATTACCAATTGGTTTGAGAGGGAAATGATAGAATCTTAATAAGGGCCAATACCCGCCATAGTTTCCCGCCACCACAAAGAAGGAAGTTGAAGAAAGCATTTACAACTCGAAAATGGTAGCTTCATCCAAAACCCTAATGGACTTCTTCAAACCACCACCAATTAAGCGTCTCAAAACGACGTCGCTTTCGCCTCTTACAAACCCCAATGCATCCTCCTCCTCCTCCTTTTCATCTCCTATTGAGGAGCCCCGAAACGAGGTCGTTTTGACACCCGAGCAAAGATCAAGAATGGAGTTGAATAAGGCTCTGGCAAATGCTAAACGCAACCTCAAAATCTGCTCAGATAATATCTCTAAATCTGCTTCATTAGGTATGTTTCTTACTCCCAACCAACTAATTGGTGTTAACTAGAGAACATCGATTGACCTAGCGGTGAATGACCTAGTGGTTAGGAGATCTTCCAGTGACTTAGAGGTCCGAGTTTTGAGGGGAGGTGGCTGGGTCTTTTTAGAAAAAAAGAACTAATTGGTATTAACTATTTTCGTATTTTTCAACGTGGAACTTTCACATGTGAACTCTCGTGTCATTACCGCCACATTATCAACAGGCTACTCTTATATACTATAATGTTGAGTTATATTTGATTCGACAAATTTGTTCCGTTTCTAATTTTGATGAATTGATTTTTCAAATTTTGAGCTGGAATACTTTTACTATGTTACACTCTATGAAACTTTTTGTGAAAATTGTATCAACATATAGTATTTTCAACCTACATTGTTATTTTTAAAAAACTTCGATTCAAATCGAAGTTTGTGTCAGTTAAAGAATGCGAAATTTTGTGAATTTCTGTTATTGAAAATCCAACTAGATAATCTCTATGTTACTATGTGGTAATGGGCAATCTTTTCTTGCCATTTATTGTATTATTTTGCATTACAAGTATGTAATAAATATTAATTGTTCTTAAGTTGTGATGTGGATTTTTTAAAATTTTATGGTTCAATTTTGCAATGTGAGAATGATGGTTGGTTGATAACTCGGTGTATTAATACAGAAACTTGTATAATTAGGTGAAGGTCATGTTAAATTAGAGAAGTTGTTGGTGGAAGAAACGTGGTTGGAAGCAATGCCGGGAGAGCTTCAGAAGGTGTATGCCAAGAATTTGTGTAAATTTGTGGAGACCGAAATCTGTGGGGCTGGGGTTCCTATTTATCCTCCTCAGCATTTAATCTTTAATGCATTGAATACTACTCCATTCGATCAGGTCAAAGTTGTAATCATTGGACAGGTAAATCGTAAACGTTGACATGAGTTGTCCAGCCTCTTACGTGAACTGTGTAAGCATGTAGTGTCTTGTCCTATAGTTAGGATTTGCTCAATTTGGATACCTTAATAACGTTCATGTTATGTTAAGAGGACTCTAGCATGTTAATCTATATATATATGACCTTCCAACAAATTTTCGTTTAAAATCTCTCTGCAGCCATACTTGAATCTCAGGAGAGGTCGAAGGTTTCGATTCCCTACATAGGATGCTAGCGTAATATAAGAATGCAATCACATCCAGTCTCTGTTTCACAGGAAGTAGCTTACTGTCAGTAGTCTCTTCTTTTGTCTTGCATATAGACTTAGGAATTGTCCTTTCTGACTTTTCCTTACCTGAATAAGTATATTTACTTTCATGGTTTCTAGTGCGATCTTACAAATTATCTTTAGGCAATGGTCTTCTATGCTAGCTATTGAACAACTGAACGGCAATTGCTGGGTCTAGATTAGAATTAGTAGCTACAGAGAACTTGAGGTATTAACTATCTTTCTGTTTTTATAATTTGGCTACTTTGTTGATATACGAATTCTGAATTTGGTCATCAGGATCCATATCACGGGCCTGGTCAAGCCATGGGTCTCTCGTTCTCTGTGCCTGATGAGATAAAGGTCCCTTCTAGTCTGTCAAACATTTACAAGGAACTTCACAAGGACCTGGGTTGTTCAATTCCATCGAATGGGAATTTAGAACGATGGTGTGTGCAAGGTGTTCTGATGCTCAATGCTGTCCTTACTGTTAGGAAACACCAGGCAAACTCCCATGCAGGTAAAGGTTGGGAGCGTTTCACTGATGCTGTTATACAGACTATTTCTCAGAAGAAAAAAGGAGTCATTTTTCTTCTTTGGGGAAATTATGCCCAAGCAAAAGCCAAGTTAATCGACGAGGCGAAGCACTATATTCTTAAATCTGCACACCCTTCTGGATTATCTGCACACAGGGGCTTCTTTGGGTGCAGGCATTTTTCGCAGACCAACCAGATCTTGCAAAAGCTCGGAATGGACCCTATTAACTGGCAATTGTAACCCCCAACCCCAGAAGACGAAACTCATCCTTTTGAACACTAGTAGCAGAATGGGAAGCTACTAGTATTTTGTTTGCCCAAGGAGCCACATCAAACTTGTCGGAGATCATCTTTAACTGTTACCGTCTACCAGGAGTTCTTCGACGTCTTTTGTAGAGTTGTATGGGTAGCTCTGGTAATAGTAACAGGAGCCTATATTAGTTCCTTCTGAAATATGTGTTAACTCTTTACATGAAAGCTAACTTCCACATGAGAATATTCGAGGCCACTTTATAAAATTTGATCAAGGGCAATGGACTATGAATGTAGATACCCCACAAGAAGTACAATTCATAAAATTTGATACATTTTACTTAACAAGCAGATAAAAACCAGCATGACATATTTTCGTTCCGACTTCCTAGTATCGACACCTCGATAAGTCACTAAATTAGGTATTCTCGAATTGGGTCAAAACAAATAAGGAAGAATTTAAAGCAAATGCTCCCATTGTGGATCAAAGATCAGTGGCGGAGGCAGTTATGCATTGGTCAGCACTAGCTACCAATCTTCTCTTTGCAGATTTTGTCCGATAACACCACATTTCGAACGCCTCTGTTAAGTCGGGGTATGTGTCATATTGTCTGGTGTTCATCCAATTCAAGAAGAGTTCAGCTTGATCATTTGAAGGCAAGGCCAAAATCAATGAAGTAGTTGCCCCCTCAATGCTCTGGCGGAGGTCCTCGTCCATCTTGATAAGAAAATGCTCATTGTCATCCTCGCCTCCAAATGAATCTAATAAAGGCTTCATCTTCCTTATATATGGAAGCCACACTTTTAGTAGCTGCAGTCGACTGTGGGCAGGGACGATCACATTGCCATATCCTACCGCCTCTAATACTTTTGTTGTCAGTACTATAAGCTTTAATTTCAAACCCCACATGACAGAAGCAAGCTTTTTGTCTTCGACAATGTCCACGACCTTGCACGAAATATCAATCCATTCAACAACAAAATCCTTCATGAGGTTCATCTTTGGGAGGATTTCACACAACCACTCAAGATCATGTACACAAGCCATTATCTTATCTTCGCTTAGTTCCCCATTCACATACACTTCACCATGTTGCAAGAGCAGGGAAGTCAACTCTCTTTCGAAACTCAAAAATATGTTCAACATCCCAACTCTAGTCTGCAACAGCACCTCCTCATCAGAAGCAACTAACAGCATCTCTTCTCCATCATCCATGATCATGTATTCGCTTTGTTCTTGAGCAGACGTCTTTAGCTCATAGCCAAACGGAGGACATGGTACATCAATCGATGTAGCAAACCTTATCGCTGAGAGGAACACATTCTTCGTACCACTTCGATCAGTCAGTCGAATCTCGGTAATCAAAGGCATCACTACTCAAAATTTCAAACTTTCTTGTTAATACAGTACCCGTTTCTGAAATTTCCACCCTGTTCGAAAGATTATAAGAAACAATCTACAATGCCCACATTTCGATATCCATAATTAATCAGATCACTAGAACGAACCTCAAAGCCAACCTACACATTTCAAGAAAATGAAAATGGCAACAACAGTATCAAGAAACGACCCTAAATTAGAAATAGTGAAATAGGTTATAAATCAAAATGACTCTTACACAACTTAGGCTTTTTCTTTTTAATAATTAGCAATCAGATGAGTTTCTAACCCAAAAGCTTTTGGCCAATAAAAACCGCTTTTTTTCCAACTCATTACATTAATTAATAGTTAATATTAACTGATAATAATAATAACTAATTGATATATAATAGGGATTTAAATCACAGAAAAATAGAATCTGAAAAAAAAATACGAAATAATTAGGGAAGGAACATACCCTTCTGGAGGCAAAGGTTTGGGAAAAAATTGATGAATTTGTCCGTATGTTGTTAAATTGGTAAAGTGTGTTTGAGTTTTGTATGCTCAAAATGTGAGAAGTGGAAGTGAGTAGTGAGAACTGTTTTCACGATTGTGTTTTATTTTTAGTTTTAGGTACATTGATTTGGGGAAACAAAAATGACTATTTTGACCCTAAATAAATTTTTCATGAAATGTTATACTAACGAATATAGAAAAGTAAAATAGTCATTGCACTCATTAGAAAAATAGTATTTACAACTGTGTTGGTGTGTATAACTGATTAGATTGATTTGCCTTCAAAACAGTTTTGAACTTTTAATTGGATGGTTGGATTAATGTTTTGGCTATCCACGGTGATGATATTTCAAAAAAGAAAAAAATAAAATCTCGATGGCATCATCAAGTATCTTCAATAACCTTTACACTACATATAACAACAAGGATATTTCTACATATAACAACAAGGATATTTCATATATATATTTACTTTTTCTATCCTTTATATCACTAACTCATAGAGAAAATTAGAAGAATGCTCCCTCCCCCTTTTTTTTACCCTATTCCCTAATTTTTTGCTCAAGTACCCTTTCTCCTTCAAAACTTCCTATTTTACCCCCAAACCTTCTTCTTCATTCTTTTTTTTCATTTTCAAAATATCCCACCACCACCATCTCCATCAACCATTTTTTTTCTTCTTCCTTCTTTTTTCTCATTTCTTCTTTCAAGAACACCACACCAACTACCAAAAGTCTCCTTCCCCACCCCTCACTGAGCGAGAACATCCCTTCCCCCCCACCCCCACGTTACAACCCTGCCCTAACACAGTTTGACCCCTTCCCCACCATGAAAATGAAATTGCGATTAAGGGTTTTTTAGGAGAGGGGTCGCGATTTGGGTTTTGGGGTTAGAGGGGTCGATTTAGGGCTATTTGAGAAGAGGGGATCACGATTTAGATTTTTTGAAGATTGGTGGTGGTTACGGGGTTGGTGGTGGTAGTGGTGGTGGTAGTATTGGTGGGATGATATAGAAGAAGAAGACAGAGGAAAGAAGAAAGAAGAAAGAAAAAAAAAGAAGGAGGAAGGAAGAAGAAAAAGGAAAAAAAGACAAAGGTTGATGGTGGTTGGTGGGATACGGTGAAGAAGAAGAAGGACAATGATAATGAGTAAAAACGGTTAGGGGCAAAAGGTGTTGTTCAAGCAAAAAAATTAAGAAGGGAGTAAAAGTTAAAAAAAAAAACGGGAGAGGGGGCCTTCTTACAATTTTCTCCTTACATATATACCCATGTCAAATATATTAATGATTTCTCCTTCTAAAATCTAAATAACTAATATTCTAATGATGATAATTATGTCATTAAATTAGTTTTTTTTTTAACATTAAGATAGATACCAATACATGACAATAATAAATGAGATAAAAAAAATTATACATATGGTTAAATATGATATATAGATGTGATGATGGCTTGTAAATTATCCTTTATGGCTAGATGATTATGCATGCTTTGAACACAAAATGTTTAATTTGGTTTTGGAGTTTAAGCCTCTAGATCTGTTAAAAAATTGGATGAATATTCATGGTTGACCCACTTGTTGCCTAATATGAACGTTCCATGCTAATAATAAAAAAGTAAGCATATGTGACTGAGAATTGACCCTTCGTTGGACATCAATTTGGCTTATATATACTATCGAAATTCTTCTGTGGGAGTTGTATAATAGCTTCTGCATCCACCGAAAAGACAGTGCATTGATCTTATCCACACTCCACACACCTATTTCCCCATCAATTAAATCCAACGAAATCTGGATTAATTGGTGTGATAATATTCGGAGTATTTGTATGTGATACGCATTTGTAATTTCATAAATGAACACTGTTGCCACTTGCTAACTCCTATGTTATCCATTTGCATATGATGTCCTTGACGTAGAGGATACTCCTCCAAGTATAGCTTGGCGCCATTTCCAATGATGTGAACCAGAAATCACCTGAGGGAAGTATCGAGATTTGAAGACCGAGGCAAGTAGAGAGTTCGGCTCCATGATGAGACGCTATGCTTGCATACAAAGAATAGCTTGATTGAAGTGTTGAACGCTCCGAAAGCCCAATCCACCTTCCTTTTTGGGTTTTGCACAATTGTGATCAAGATATCCAATGTATTTAGATTTTTCATTTTCATCAAATCCCAACCAGTACCTAAATAGATTCTAGTTGATTTTCTAGCATATACAGATAGGTAGCTTCAAACAACTCATTGTATAGGTGGGGATAGCCTGTAACACTGAAGTTATTAAAATCTCCTTACCCGCTGCCGATAAGAGCCTAGGCTTCCAGTTAGTCACCTTGGCTTTCACCTTATAAAAAATAGAGGTGAAAACCTCTTGCTTAGAGAAGCCAATCGTGGTTGGAAGACCTGAGTATTTACCATGGTTGAGCACTTCGGCCATGCTTAGTAGCTCTGAAATGGCTTTTCCTAATACTAGTGTCCACATTGGGGCTAAAAAGAATAGAAGACTTCTGAAGGCTGACTAATTGGCCCGACAACACTTCATACTTGTCGAGAAGCCGCTTGAAAGTAGAAGCCTCCTCTATAGATGCTTGACCAGCCAATAAAGTGTCATCAATAAACATTAAGTGTGAAATAAGTTTAGAAATGCACCGAATCTCATGCCCTTAAAAGTGTCCTTTCCGACACGCATCCTTCAGTAAAGAAATAAACCCCTCGGTATAAGTGATGAAAAGGTCAGGGGAAAGTGGGTCGCCCTGACGAAGACCTCTCCTGGGATGATGTACCACGTTTGAACACTATTAAAAATCAGTGAATAGGTAAATGATGAAAAGGTAGGGGAAAATGGATCGCCCTGTCTCATCAATTTTTGACTCCTCCTCCTTCAAACATTTTTTCTCCTTAAAACATTTTTTTAAAGACAACAAAAAATTGTTTAAAATATAGATGTTGACCCTCGCTTGTACTTGAATCTTCTACTACATCGATTGGTTTGTCAAAGAGAAAAATTGATAAATTTGATTTTAAAAAATCATTTTCTTTATTATTCTTGTAAGTATTAGCGGTTTGTTAACATATTTAATGAGAGATGAAAAAGGAGATAAGAGAGAAAAGATGGGAGAGATGGGGGAGAAAATTTGAGATAATTAGGTTTTGTTATGTTCTGAAACTGTAATAACGAGGGATAGTAGTGTCATGTGAATTTTTTCTTAATTCTGATGAAAATTCTAAATTGACTTGGAGGGAGTACATTTTAAAATAATCTAACATGTGAAAGACTTTTGTATCAATTAATACACTACATAGTTTTTAGTTGTGGTAAAGGATAATTGATTTATGAATTAATATTTTTTTTAGCAAATTATTAACTAAAATGATAAACAAAATGAAGATGTAATAAATATTAGTGCCTTTCAACTAGGACTCATGGACTTTCTTTTGGAGAGCTTACATATGTATATTTCAATTACCCCTCTAAATTCCACCTCATATAAAGCTTCACATATCCCTTGTTGTGGAAGAATCATTTTGATATTTCATACCAAATATTCTCTGTTGAATCACCAAAATATTTGTAAATAGTCTTAAACAAAACATGTAATATAGCATTGTGTGCACTAGTTGAATCATGGTGTTAGAAAGTGATTTTTAATGGCATTTGTGTTTTAAAATATTTTGACAAATACTCTGATTAATTCAATTATTATATTAATTAATATATTTACCAAAATATTTCAAGAGGCGAATGACACAAAAGGTCACACACGTTATTAATGACTAAGTGATCTTTTGGTTATGTAACTGAAATTATAAGAGCTCCAATAATTAACAGTGAAGCAAGTGAACTAATAGCTTCTAAATATTTTCTCCATCTTTAAATGATTGATACATTTTAGTTTTTGTTAGTCGAATTTGAAAAAGTTGATCATGAATTCTCATTAAACGATAAGAAATAATATAGTCATATATTTATTAGATTCGTCTCAATATATATTTTTGAAATATCAACTTTTTATAAATTTTTACATGTAAAATAAGAAATATTTACGTTTAAATAGTATTTTAAAATGGAAAGAGTGATTTTTATTAACATTTCAGATCCTTTAGTCTATTCTTAATTGTTTTTGAGGACCACCCAAGATTCCGAATACACCTAGCACCTCACGCTTAATCATGTCAAATAATGATGATCTAACATGCGTGTTTATGTTCAATAAAGCATATCCTCTGCAACGGTAATGGATTATATTGATTGCTAATTCTTTATATTTCTTTTTTAGTTTAAATTAACATCTGGAACCTACGTGTTGATTTTTTTTTACATTTTGAACTATCAATCTTTGATGTTACTTTTAATTTTAGCTTAACTTTCTCATGTTAGAGGTCCCCTGGTCAGACGAGGTAATCATTATAATATTTCACTAAATATTGTACCTGGCCATATAGATTCGAACAACAATATTGGATATCTTCATCCAATCACCTTGCTATTTATCATTAGGCTATACCTGTTGAGCACCGTTATTTTTACTAGACGGTAATATTTTCCTTTTATGTTAAATGCATCTTAGTTATTTTTGGGAAAAATGCATTTCAACAGATAAATTGCAAAATGAGGAAGTTTAATCACTATTTGAAAAATTAGGGAACTAAAATAATGTTTATTACCGTACTTGAGGCTGTAAGAAATTAAGTCATATTAAAACGATTTGATTAACCGACTTCGACGTCATACATAACAAACATACATAACAAATTTATATGACATGTGTTTTGATTACTAGGGATGTTTTCGGTTTGCTACAAATCGATAAAATCGATCGAATCAAATCGAAATTTTACCGAATATGACACCGAATTGAAATGGTGCGAAGAAATTCAGACCGACAAAAAAGTTTGGTTTTCGGTTTAACATAAATCGAAACTGAACCGACTATATAAATTGTTTAAAATATTTATATTTATGATATTTTTTAAAAATTGCACTTACTTAATTTTAATTTTTTTAATAAGATTATTACATTATTACATAACTTATTGGTGTAAAAAGTAGCTCAATAACCCAAGTGTCCAAATGAAAAAACTCATTTTGAACTCCGAAGTTATTATACCTCACTTTTTATAAGTAATACAAACATAGATTAATGATTGTTAATGCCACCAGGGCGATTACAAAGAAGATCCAAAAAGATATATATTGTTTGTCTCATTAAATTTACTAATAACAATGTTTATAAGATTATATATGAAGGCTTCCTGAATTGGTTGGCTTCCAAAAGATGTTGCAACACTTCCTCGATCCATTGATGAGTAAGAACTTCAACTCATTATCCAAACGTAGATAAGGGAATAACCTAAATAAAACTTGAGAGATAAAGTTGTATGTGACAATAAAAATATTATGAAATTTATGTATATCCGTGTAGAAAATAACGATGTGGAAAACAAGATCGGAATTCTCTACAATGACACTGTAGAGCAATTGAAGGGGTGTAGCGCAGCTTGGTAGCGCGTTTGTTTTGGGTACAAAATGTCACAGGTTCAAATCCTGAATTGCTACTTTTTTTTTTATTGTTATTGAGAAATTGATATTCTCCGCCCCTCTAAAATAAAATAAAAAAGTAGAGGGAGAGAACTGGAAGAGAGAAGGAAAAAGAGCAAAGGATTTACAAGTCTAATGGGAGAAGAATGGCTGACACGTTAACCGCGGTCTAAGCCCCGGGGCTTCCAACAATAAAAATGGTTGTGTGAATTCTAGTGCAGATGTTCTTCAAATTCAAAATGTGAATTTCAAGGTAGCAAGAGTGAAATCATTGCCCACAATGTCCCAGTTTTTTGGCAAAATTCTACAAGGAATCCATCCGGCCATGGGGATTTGCAGTGACCGATTTGGAAGAGGGCAATTTAAATCCTCTACCATCTCCACTTCAACTTTCTACCGTCTGCCTCCATCACTCTAAATTTCTATATCCAACTTTTAAGTTTGTCATAATTGCCGAAATGCTCCCAGTGGGTGACCGTTTCACCTTGGTCCCCGTAAGTGGCAACGATGCGCAAATGGTCCCTAAATGAACACCACCGTTAAAAGTTGACGATTGCACTTACTTTTGGGTCATTTTTACAATTTGGATAAAAAGTTGGAAAATTATTTAACTTTAATTTTTTCCTAAATGAGTGCAAATGGTCGAGTAAGTGTGTACAGTGTGCTCAAATGGTCCCTAAAACAGATATAGATCTTCTTTCTCCGTCAATATTTAATGAAAGTGTTAATTTAGGGACCATTTGTGCACACGATGTACTTACATGGACCATTTGCGCATCGTTTCCGCTTACAGGTACTAAAGTGTAACAATCACCCACTTAGTCGGACCATTTCATCAATTATCTCTCTAAGTTTCACATGATAAAATGAGCAAGTTTGTGTTTCTTAAAATGTAACATATTGTCATGAATATATATTCATTTTGTTTTTTGACTTCATGTGGATGTGATGACTCTATTTTAATTCGAAATTTTGCAATTTCAATTCGTTGTTTGTTTCAAAATCGAAAAATCGACAGAACCGAATCGATTTTGCCTCAAAAACGACATCAACCTAACCGATTCAAACCGAAGTAATTTTCAATCGAATAGGTTCATATAGCTAAAAAATTGATAGCATTTGTTTCACACAAAAACTCGAAAAAGTCCGACCCTACCGAAAACATCCTTGTGGATTAGACACCAATTCAAACTCACCTTCTAAAATGACAAAAATATTGCCTTGATTGCCTTTTAAACACTATATATATACCCCACTTTTTAACAATATTTTAAAAGTTAATTTGATAGTCTCTTTCCAGTTAACAGTTTCACATTAAAAGTGCACCTGCATGTTTCCCATGTCCACATTGATTCTCTGTAACTCATGATGGTGGTGGAAGCAGCGCTGGAGTGCTTGCTGCCGTCGTTGTGGGAGTTGAAGGTGTCGCTTTTCACGGCCGCCTTCGTCATCTCCGTCTTCTACTTCTTCACTTCCGCCTATCAGGATGAGGCGGGGCCTCGATTACCAAAGGCTGCTTTTGACCTTATTAGAGTGTCTAACCATGAAGACAAGGTACTCTCAATATCCACCACTTTATGTCCCTATAATGTAGTATGTTTTGTACTTCTTCAGTTCGATTACGGTCTCGTGTATCCATTTAGGATATATAGTTCATAAGTACAACAATATATCAACGAAGTTAGAAGAGAATGTGTAATGTGCTAAAGCACCTAAGAAAGTATGCAAGCTACAAAGATTCATTTATGGACTTAAGCAAGAATCGGGAAGTTGGAATCAATGAAGCAATCAATGTATATAACTAGCCTCATGTTAGTATATTTTGAAGTTCTGGTGTCCTGAATTTGAGGTTGTAATAGCTCATTAGTACCATTTGGTTTATCGGGCTGTAGTATTTTTCGACTTGCTTGACTTGCACGTCTGCATCGATTTTGTAGAGAGGATACTTAAAGGGAGATGCTCAAGCAACTTCTGTGTACTTAATCAAGGTACTATGATCGTGTTGCTATGTGTTTTTGCGTTCTTTTTGATCCACGAATAGTAAGGCTTGATGGTGTTGTTCTTGTCATTTACTCGTAAAGGATGTTTTATTCGATTATCTTACCATCAACGCGCATTGTTACCTTTCCTTAAATGTTGACTTCAAATTTTCGTTTGCATATAAGATGGACTTAGTGGCAGCTAAGAACCTTATTGGCGCAAATTTAAATGGCACGTCGGATCCTTATGCGATTATTACTTGTGGTGCACAAAAACGGTTCAGGTTAGCATCTACGGTTAGGAGGCTTTAGATTATATGAGTGCTTGGGTTGTTTCAATGTCTTAATTTTTTGTATTCTTTAAGCTTTACAGTTCAATGGTTCCTGGTTCAAGAAATCCGATGTGGGGAGAAGAATTTAATTTTTCTGTTGATGAGCTTCCTGTAGAGGTAATATTTTACATAGTTTTTTCTTCTTTTTCCTTCCGTCCTTCAATCTTTTGCCCCTCGTATACTTTTCTTTATTTGCAGTTTCTATTTATTGCTTTATTTAATTATTTGGTCGACGATATTGTGTAGGTGGGGTGAGGTCTGTCATCTGTGTGTGGAGGGGAGGGGGACAGTGTAATTGTGTCGATAAAAAATGAAGAGATGAAGTTCTGGAAGTTTCTCGTGTTATTGAAAATGAAGATGTTACCGGAATGTAAATTACGTTACTTAAGAATATAACAAAGCGCCTAACGCCTCTATTTTATTTTGCTATCTACCTATTACACTACAGTCTTCAAAATGAAGATTCTTAACATCCGAAACCAACAATCACTGTCTTCTATAATGAAGATTCTTGGCGTCCGAAACCAACAATCACTGTCTTCTATAATGATCTAGTGTTGAAGACTGGACTTAATTAGGGACAGAAAAGGAAAGGAACTAAGGAAGATTGTAATCATTGTGTATATTAACTGTGGCTTAGTGAGGTCTTCGTGACTTATTGAGGCTTGGTTTAGTTCGATGTGATTTAAACCCCCAACCTTAATTCTCTGTTACAAAAGCAATGATTATAATTTTTGTCTTTTATTAGTTAGGAAATTAGTTCATGTTCAAAGCTTCAAAACAAAATTGTCAATTAAAATAAATTGGGGAGTATATGTATTTATTTGACACCACAATCTTTTCACGATAATAACTACAAATGGATATGCAAATGGTTGCTTAAGAAGACAGACACGTTAATGCCCTTTTGTGTCGATTGCTATGTTGAGGATAGTCGGCCAGAACTACTTTTCGTAAATATTGACATGCTTAGTTTCTGTACCCTCATCTAGTTTTTGTATTATTTGTTTGGCAGATTAATGTCACAATTTACGATTGGGATATAATTTGGAAAAGTGCAGTTCTTGGCTCAGTCAGCATTCAAGTAAAAAATGAAGGCCAGACTCCTGCTGTGTGGTATACACTCGATAGTTCATCAGGGCAGGTAGCTAACAAATGAGTTCAGTACTTGTAATTGTGTTGCATCGAGATTGGCTATAAACCAGAATTTTCTGTTCTTTGTCTGCAAGGTTTTCCTTCTCATCGAAACAATACAGCTCCAGTCAAGTAACCCGAGGTAGTTTATAAATTATGTCATCTGTTGAATCTTTTGTTTTTCTTCTTTTCACATGGAGTGTTTTCTGTGCATCTCTGTCCAATTTTACGTGTCGTGCTTGATGCTGAAAATCTAAGGTTTCTAACCTACCGATTAACAGTATTATGTTTTTATTAACAATAAGAGCTATTGAAATACTTCCCTGTTTCCCTATAGTCCGCTGGAGCTAAGTATAGAGCAAATTGAAAATCTACTTTTTTGTAAGGATATTATGGCCATGCGGGTTACCTTTAGTATGATAAATACTTCCATTCGTAATCCATGGAACACACGATCAGTTTTAATGTTCTTACCAATGCATTTTTGTTCGTCATGGAAGTTCTGTTAAATTTTCGTTCATGGAATGAGAGATAGATAATGGTTCGTGAACTCTATATAGTTTGGTATTCCGAAGTACTGCAATACTCTGCTGAAATGTTTGTAACAACTTGATGCCCTAAATGAATGCTCGCCTCATATCCTTACATGAGCGGTATCTAGTTTTAGGCCGGTGAGCACCTACACTGTCTCTAAACAAAGACCCTCAGAAAAACCAGGACCAACTGTTGTTCATCAAAAACCAGGGCCACTTCAGACTATCTTTGGTCTTCCAGCAGATGAGGCAAGGGTTTACACATTCCGTTTCAAAATCCATCTCATAAAGACCGTCAGTTTTGCAAAATTGTTAATCTCTTATTTTGGCTTACATTGTAATTTGGCTGACAATGGCCGCAGGTTGTAGAACATAGCTATTCCTGTGCATTGGAGAGGTCGTTTCTGTATCACGGCCGTATGTATTTCTCCACATGGCGCATCTGTTTTCATTCCAACGTCTTCTCAAAACAGATGAAGGTTGACCTCTTCCTTCTGTACTTGCAATTCAGTTTTTAGCAATAAACATAAGTTTTTATGCAAAAGATAATGATGTATTCTAAAGGCACAAAGTGTAATATACGAAATCTGAGTTTGATAACATTATAACAGTTATTTGTGTCGTACGGATAATATCATGTAACATATTTTTACCAGTGAGTTTTAAAATACAATTTGCTTGAGTGACAATCATCAGAAGTAGGTTGAACACAAAACGAAAATCGTTGATAAACCACATTTCTGTACTTGTGTATGCAATGTCTGGAGAGTTTCTTGTTGTTTTGTTTAACTAGATCTCTTACACGATCTTTACAGGTCATTATACCTTTTGGGGATATAGATGAGGTACCTTTTTTTATAAATATTCTTGTGGTGATAATTATCCTTCCAATTAGCTCTCCAGGAACTAAATGTTTAATGATTCATTATTTGCAGATCAAAAGAAGCCAACATGCTGTAATCAATCCTGCTATCACAATTGTACTACGGATGGGTGCTGGTGGTCACGGTGTCCCACCTCTAGGAAGCCCCGATGGTTAGACCTTCAATTGAATGATTTGGTTTCCAGTCGTTAGAACATTTTGAGGACCAATAAGTTCTAACGATACTTTCTTTTTGAGGACACTGTACATAAAATGAGCTAATCTACTAGCCTGCATGCTTGATGCAAATTCTATTCAAAGCTCGTTTTAAAAGAAATGTTACAGTATCGAGCAACACTACCTAAGATGCTATTTTTAGTAATGTAGTTATCTACGGAATTTCCATTAACTTATAGCTTTTGATTATTAGTTACCTATTTCTTCAAGGTTTAATTAAGTAGCCTTACTATTTTCATTTATACATTATAATTGCATCTTACGAGTTATGACTATTTATTTATTTAGTTATTTATATGCTTCATTCTTTATATTTTGTGAAAGATGTCAATGCCATTCATAAGGAACATATATAAGTTATTTTTTTACTAGCCTTGTTTTCTTCTTTAAACACCTTATGTTCTTAAGATTGAGGATTATATTTCATCAACAATTATGGGATTGTTTTGGTAAAAAATGGAACCTCCACTAGTACTCTGATCGAATGCAGTAATTTTTTGTATCTTTGTTCTTCCTAGAAAGAAAAAGATTAATTTACATTGTTTTGCTTAATTTAGCTGGAGTTCGTGATACAAGTTTGAATGTTCACTTTTATGTACCACCTTTGCTTCCGTTTAACCGAGGCTGGCGATTTCTCATTTTCAGGTAGAGTCAGATATAAATTTGCTTCATTTTGGAACCGAAATCATGCATTAAGGGCTTTACAACGTGCAGTAAATAACTATCATGCCGTTTTAGAAAATGAGAAGAAGGTATAACCTTTTATCCTCTGTTATTAGAATTGATTTTAGTCTATTACTGTACCACGGGAAGTAATCTGTTTGGCTATGTGTTCATAATGCTGTCCTCTTGTAAGTTCTCTGTTAAATTTAATGACACAAGTACTTAGTTGACATTCATAAAACGCATCTAATATGTATGATGTATTCTATTGCAATTGTTTTAGTCTTTGTACAAGCTCAATACTCCGTGATGATGAATGCAAGATTTTCTACTTTCTTTTATGCAGTTTGTTTGTTCATGCTACTTGACAAAATAAACAGCCTTGTCTTCATTATAATTCTTGGATGTTCTACTGATTGTAGTTGAGTTGCTCAGTTACGGTACCATCCAGTTACATCATGGTCTAGACACGGGTGTTAGAATTATCTCGTGTCTACCAATGTTTGCTTGGTCAACGATAATTCTGTGTTGCTTCATACTCCCTCCGTGGCTTGTTAAGAAATTTCATAATATGTGGGATTGTGCTGCAGGAGAAGGAACAATCTGCATTGCGTGCACGTAGCAGCTCTGTGAAAGGCGGTAAGAGTCCTAAAATTCCTGACGAAAATGTACCAGAACCTTCGAAGTTCCAACCATTCATCAAGGACGGAGTTCTCTCTATCATATACAATGTATGGCTTCTTTTCTTTAGCTCAATTACGTCCATCTCTTTCTTATTTTCGTGAAGTGGCTTATTTATTGTTACTCTCATCAGGATGTTTATCCATGCACCGCTGAGCAATTTTATAGATTACTGCTGAATGATGGCTCAAGTTTTACAAATGAGTATCGCGGTGTGCGGAAAGACACTAATCTCAGAGTATGTCGCTAAGCTTATTCTTTAATTTGTTTTTTTTTTGGAGTGTTCTTCACGCTAAGTACTGGATATTTCAAATATGGTGTAATTTTTAAGGTTGGGCTAAACTATTATCTACAGACTACACATCCTAACACATACGGTGGGGTTTGTTTCTGTAGAGGCTCTACCGTGTATTCTGGTTACAAGTGAAGGTCCAGGATGTTTCGATTTTTAATTTGATTCCATATTCATTTATGAAGTATCTGGGCGACATATTTATAACCGAATTAACATTACCTTACCTATTTCATAACATTGTTTTTTATCTTTTCTTTTGTTCGTGCTTGAAACTTAAAACCAAATACAATTGATTACGCCATGCTCTGATAGTAACCATTTTACTATCATGGGGTTAGTTGGATACAAGTCATGTTGCGTGAGAGATACGAAGCTTTGGGTACTGTATTAAGCCAATTTGATTTATTCCATTATTATCTATATCCAAGAGAAAAGAATATAAAATCTTTCTATAGGCCATAAAAACTATTCTCATTTAATTCATTGCAATTAAACACTCTGCACTTGTCCATTGTAAGTACTAATCAACTACATCGAATAAACACGTCAGATATAAGTTGGTTCTCTACTTTTGTTTGTCATGTTTTTAGCTCAGGGTCTTGTTATTTAACCTCATGCAGTCGCACATTGTTAACTTCAGTTTCTTAGTAGTCAAGGGGAGCAATCTGCGTTCGTTGTCTTTTAAGATAGATCCTTTGAACAAATTGTATTTTCAATTCTGATTAATGAAACTGGTAATAGTGGCCCAGTAGAATAATAACCATTTATCTGCAAAGTTCTTGTCGTCGATACAACATGGTCTGTCGGATGAAATGAATTATCATGCATAGCCAAATGTTTCAGCACGGTGCATAAGCCACTATGACTAACATTTATATTGGTCGCATTAACATTTGTCTCCGTCGTGAGTAACATTTTACTATGTTAAATTGAGCTACATTTTCAATGCTCTTCAGTTATGTACTCCGTATAAAGGAGTAATATGTATACAAGCATGAATAATTTACAGACAAGCATAAGTGTATACGTACTAGCCATGAGTTTTATGCATCGTGGGAACCAAATCCATTCCCGTATTGTTAACAGTTGAAATTCTTGCACTCGAAGTACTCCTGCTAATATGACTTACAAATATTTTTTCAGATGGGTCAATGGCATACTGCAGATGAGTATGATGGTCAGGTTAGAGAAATCACTTTCCGGTCGTTGTGCAATAGTCCTATGTGCCCTCCAGATACTGCAATGACGGAATATCAACATGTCATCCTATCATCTGATATGAAGAAACTGGTCTAAGCGAATTTCTAGTTTTAAGTGTTATCGTGGTAATGTCAAATATGATTTTGA
Organism: Echium plantagineum; assembly: GCA_003412495.2. Classification (NCBI taxonomy): domain Eukaryota; kingdom Viridiplantae; phylum Streptophyta; class Magnoliopsida; order Boraginales; family Boraginaceae; genus Echium; species Echium plantagineum. Next base: position 35,241,214 of record CM016561.1, on the reverse strand, counting down.
ACAGGTAGCTTACTCTGACTCATGTATGTTTTGATAGGTATTCGAAACTGTACAACAGGCACATGACGTTCCATTTGGGTCTTGTTTCGAGGTAATACATGGTGCTTCAGTCTTATAGTGTTTTTTTAATGATTTCATGAGCTATATAATATGCGTGTTCAAAAAGTTCTACTTTCTGTATGCGGTTTAAACATATCTGTCTTCCCTTTGTCAGCAAATAATAACCGTATCAACAGGGTGATGAGTTCTTTTATGTCTCGAGTTCATAACTCACAATGTTTAATATGTATATTAACTCTTCCTATAGATTGATTTTGTAAAACACATCGGCTTCTGCACTTTAGTTCGACTACTTCATTGTGGCAATTCTGCCCATAACTGTACCACTCTTGCCTTAGCTTACTAGCATTCGAAGATTTCTTTAAAAACGATTAGGTTCTTGAGCTGTAGAATGAGATTCTTGTAGTCGAGTGTGTTGCTAACGCTCCTACCATCTGCAGAATACTTATGATCCTTAGTCTCGCTACTTCTTGATTGTCTACATCCACCTCTTCACGTTACTCGAAGTAGATTATCATCACTTGCCGGATAATAGTATGAATATGGTCTGATCTCGTTTTGCTGATGTGACTATACACTTGTAACACAGGTTCATTGCAAATGGATACTGGAGACCGAAACCGAATTTTCGTGCAAGCTGGATATAAGAGTGGGTGAGTGCACCAAGCTTTTCAATCAATTTTGCATGTTTCTTGTTGCTTCAGATCACTCCCTAATGAAGTTCCTCTTTCACATGCTTTAAGATATGCAGACTCTATTGAGATTTCATAATTCAGTTCCTTTCTCACACGTTTTCAGACAACAATTTAGTTCCCCTGACTGCCTCCCCTCTACCCGACCACTACGGACTTCCCTTCCCCTAGAGCGAATTACACAAATAGTCCCCAATAGTGTCACCGAATTGTAGTTTGGTCCACAATAGTAGCACCGTTGCAGTTTAGTCCTTGAAAGTGACCAAAAAGTTGCAGATTAGCCCTTCCCTACCTCGGTAAAGATTTTGCTTCTTGTAATATTCCAATATGTTGTTTTCTTTAGAAAAATCTTTGATGGTATGTAGAGAGTGTTAGATCCTTTCTCAGAGTTGAATGGATCAGTGTTTTACCACTCCATATTTAGTTCAGTGGGGAACATTGTGGGGGGAGTTCTGGGTGCAAGAAGTTAAAATGTCACTAGATCGACTCAATAGTTGAAAATTGTACTTTTACATTTTCAATGAATTTTTTTAACTATTTCTTTTTAATATAATGATAAACCAACCAATAACATTGTTTCACATATTTATTCGAATTCTCAATGTATTTTTTAATTATTATGTACAAATAAACAACATGTAAAAAACGAAAGGATGGAGTATAGTTATTCGATTTACTAGATGTATTATTATCATCATTTTTGTTTTTGTGTCTTCGTAGATCTTAATAGTTGATTTGAGCCTGTCATCTATCAAAACATACATATGTGTTTCTTTAGCTTTTGTATGATCCTTCAATATCTCGCATATGTAAATGAAACTTACGAAGTTATTGCAATCTTTGCAGGTGCACATTTTAAGAAATGGTGTCTGATGCAATCGAAGATCAAATCCGGTGCGACGAATGAGGTTTGTGTCCCTAGTGAATCCATTGTTGTTGGTAGTATGTTTTTTGAAAACTTTAAGAAGTGCATTGAAGGTGAGATAGTGTCTCGAGGGGAATTTTTTGGCAGATTGGCACCATTTGATGTCAATTTGTAATTTATAGTATCCTTGTTTTTTTTATTTGCAAAATCGTAGCCTTCATAACCTTGAAATGACTTTTCTATTGTTCTCCTTTCATCTACTTCTTCCTCACATGTTCATCATCCCTCACCCCACCCCACAGTGCCACCAACATCACCTACCACCTTTACACCATATGCTACCACCACCAACATTATCACCAGTTCACCACCAACCACTCTTAATCCTTTCGTCCCGAATTTTTCTTTCCCAACAAATACATTTTTTCTTCACAAATACAAACATAACCACCAGCAACCACCACAACTATCATTTTCACCTCACCAATAACCTACCCTACCTTTACCCCACCCCCAAATTTAAAACCATACGTCCCTACCTTCATTTGAAATTGAAAATGTATGGAGGTGAGAATTCATGTTTTTTAAGGTAGGGTGGGGGCGAACTTGTTTTGGAGGGAGGAGGAGGGTGAGCTCGGCGAGCTTTTTTTACAGGAGGATGGGGGTTGTGTGATGGCGGGGGGGGGGGGTGGAGGGTAGGGGGAGGAGGATTTTGGTATGTGATGGTGGTGTTTGTATTGTAAAGAAGAAGAACAAGGTGAAAAAGAAGTAGATGCGGAAGAATAAGGTTGTTATATGGTGCTGATAGTATAGATAGTTGTTGTGAATGTGATTGGTGATGATGGCGGAGGGATGGAGGTGTGGGATGGTGGATACGAGTTTTAGGGGAGGAGCGTTGGTTGGGGGATGGTTGACATGATGAGGAAGGAGGGTGGGGTGGCGGGAGTTACAAAGAAGGAGGCTATTGGGGTGGTTGGGCAACGGGGGTGGGGGTGGTATAGAGTAGAGGAGGAAAAAGAAGAAGAAGAAAGAAAAAAGAAGGAACATGTGGAAGAAATTTGTTTTAAGTTTAAGAGTATTATAGTTTTTTTTTTTGATAATTAGCGATGAATTGTGACTACAATGATATTACAAACATGAATACAGAAATTGCTAACTAATAGAAAGTTAGAGTATAATATGAGACAAATATGTCTCCAACAAGGTTCGAACCCATGACCTCTTACATGAAAGGTTGGGCCGGATGCCACTAGGCTATTGAGCCATCGGCAAGAGTATTATAGTTAATCGATGGGACGAGGTGTTATTCATAGACAAAAGTTCATTAGGTACTCCAAGTCAAAAATTAACACCAAAAGATACCAATTTGCCAAAATTTCCCTTTTTAAAGACCTATATAACTAATATAATGTTATAAGATACCGTAAAGGAAAATATATGAGGGAATATAAATGCTAGTCACAAGATCCAATTTTTTTCCTGATCTGTCTTGAGAAACTTTCAAATAGCGGACGTATAATAATAATTTCACTCCTAAAATTAACTGTTTTGGTGTGTACAACAGATCAGCTTTAAAACATACATTTCGATTGATCTTTCTTCATTTTATTTACAGTACAAGAAAGAAGTTGATGTGATGTTGGTGGTTGCTCGTTCTTACATCAAAACGACGTCTTCTGATAGTGAAGCTGAAATTGTTTCTCCTCAACCGTGGAGTGATATAGAAGTTTCATAAGATCTCATAATTAGTGGCAAAAAAAAAAGATTAAGTTTTTTTATGAGCCTTTACAATTTGACTATCTTTTCAAATACTTTCTACGATTTTTAATTTTTTAAGTTTTCCTACATGATACTATGCAAATGGAGGAAGTTTTGATATAGAAGCTAGCTCACTCGAAGGGAGGAGAAATTAAGTGTCAGATTTCCACAAAAGCTTAGTATTTTTCATGCAGAAATGGTGTATAAGTTTTGATGGTCAAAATCACAATTTTATAAGTTTTGAGGCGTTTTGCAATTTTTAATAATTTTAGTCGTTTTGTATTGAGCTTCTTTTCCAACAAGTTAGGTTTTTACTATTTAAACAATTTCAGACGCTATTGTTATTCAGTCACTGATATTTTATTATTATAATAAAATAATAAATAATTATTATTATTATAATAAAATAATAAATGATAATCATAAACTTATAATAATGACAAATAAAAATAAAACTAATACTAAAAATAGTGATAATTACTATTATCATAATTGTTTATAATATTAATTAATAGTAATAATTTTTATTATTATTATTAATCATAATAAATAAATGTAATATTAATAAAAATTTATTATCATAAACAAATTATCACAACATCGGTATGATTTTCCGGAATTTTAACACTCCCAAGAAGTGCCAATCCTCAGCTGAATTTCCTCGCCGGTATTATTTGTCGGAACAACATCGGCGGGGTTACACATCCCTCAATAACTCGGGCTTGGCTCATGATACCATGTTAAGAGTCTATATGGTTCCACTCTAAAACCCATTGGCAACAGAAGGAGTAGCCCTAGATCTTATATATTAGCCCAACAGAGGGAGGCCCTGGGCGAAACTGGGAAATGGGGCCCTTATAATTTTTTTTATTTCATTTTTTATATAAAATTTTGTATATCTAAATTTTATGAAGTTTGAAAATTAATATTTTTTGAAGTTGTGAACACAAAACATAATTAAATTCGTCTTAAAATATAAAAAATATTCATCTAAGAAAAATTATATTATATTATTATCTTTTCAAATATTCTAAAAGAAAAAAATTAAAGTACAAATACTGTAAATATAAATAAATACAGGATTTTTATAAACTAAAAATCCGTAGAAGTTAAAAAAAGATCGTTTTGAAAGAAAAGTACTATATGTCAAGTATTAAAAACATAATCGATAATACTTGAATGCTCAACTACCCAAATTGATATCTTGAAGAATGATTATTTAACTATTTAAATAAATTGAGAACTGATGAACTATTATAACTAAAAGGTTGAAAACTTAAATGTTAAAGAATTTAGAAAATAAAATAAAATCAACACCAGAACATACAATATATTGAAAAGAAAAACAAACAATACATTAATAGGTGTTATTACTAATAATTAAGGTAAATTTCCATATTTATAAAATTGTAACCATAGACGATAGTTGCATGAATGAATTGGCGGGCCCACGGGGCATAGCTCAAATGGTAAGGGGCTTCACTATAAGAGTGTGCTTCTCCACAAGTGTATGGGTTCGATCCACGGCAGGTGCATGACTAACTCTGCATTTGTTCAAGGGAGGATCTGCTTGTGGGTGGTTACCCAGCCTCTCTGGGCACTTTTGAGGTGGAGTACCGAGCCGCTAGAGGCACATCCCGGATTCACCTCCTCTGTTGGGCGATGGGCTAGCCAAGCGGGGGCGCCTTAAATGTGCGTATCATTTATAAATGAATTGGCGGGCTAACAACCCAATTCGCAGGCACTAGTTGCGGAATGCTAAGTTGTTATTTGCTAACGAGTCCAGTTTTGGTGCATCAATACTTCCATGCATCAGGTTGATCAATGTACCCACTTAAAGGCTTCACGTGGGTACTGTACCCACTTGAAACTTCATCATTGGTACAATAAACAATATCAACATAACTTGTACCCAAATTATACTATAACAATGGTACAGTATTGATGCACCCAATCTTTTCACTTGCTAACATATTGCTTATAGAGTTACATTAAGTTATTAAATAAATGTAAGACTAAAGGGACTCGAAACAACAACCTTTGCTACATAAGCGCCTTTACCTGAACAACTATACCACTACACATAACAACTGTTATTATTTCTATATGTAACCTATATATAAAAGTTTTAACATTTGGGGTCCCCCAAAACCTCGGGGCCCTTCCCCGGCCACCCCCAGGGCCGGCCCTGCATAGTGCATACCATTGTTAAGAACGAGTTCATTTCTGGTTGCAAAGACTATCAACGAGCTTCCTACTCGTTGGTAGACTTACTAACATGTCAATTAGTTGTTAGTTGTCTTGTATCGTTATCGTGAGCAACTCGTTTGTAAGCTTCTAAAGGAGTGTTTAGCTTGTTGGGGGCAAAAACGGGATTACCAAACATCACTTTTTTAATTGGAAGAATGTCCCCTTGTAATGGTGTGTGACATAAATCACATCTATACGGCCACTCGGGGACTTGAGACAAAAGAAAATTGGAAGAATGTCCCCTTCTTTCATATTTTTTTAATTTCTACCCCTTTCTTAATTATTTTTCTAAAGAACACTTCCCTCCTTCGTAAATTAACTAATTTGTCCTTAATAAAAGCTTGCTAAAAATATCCTCATCATACAGAGATAATTGCTGAAATAGTCCCAGTAACTGGGTGAATGTTGCAGTTTGGTCCCTATAAGTGGGACCGATGCGCAAATGGTCCCTGAAAGTGTGTAGCGTGTGCGCATTTGATCCACAAAGTTAACAGATTCGTTTATTCTAAACGTTTTTTTGTGGGTTTACGTAAATAAATGTTAAAATTAGACCGACCAAATTTATAAATTTAGAGAGTTATTAACTTATCTATAAATTCATAATTTATTAATTTAAAGAGTTTTTGCATGAGATGAAGAGTTTTGCATATGGGTGACCTTATTGCACGGTTCAGAGAGCACTTGTGTATGTGATGCAAGTGAACGTGTACGAAAAAGCTGTCGTAAAGTTTCGTTGTTCGTTCCGTCGTTGACCCTATCTATGTATTTGGAGTTTAATGACATGAAGAGTTTAATGATATTACTACTATCATTTTTTTTTGGTAATAAGCGATGAATTTCATTAAAGAAATGAAAAAAAAATAATAATTACAAACCTATACAACTATGGACCAGAGTCCAGCTGATGATAAAATAACCAACAAAATCTCAAATAAATTCTTAAATCCAACATGGATTAAGAGTTCGGCCCAATCCTATCATCAGTAATAATAATAGTAATGAGAATAATAAAATATTAATAATGATATTATTATTATTATTATTATTTTATCCAACACGGTATATTAATAAATTTGTGAAGAGTTTAATGATATTACTACTATCATTGAGAACAATGTTGATGATAAAGATGAAGATGATACCGTGCCTTTGGAACCTGTTACCCGAAAGGAAGCACTTTTGGCGTCTAGAACTCTTCACAAATTTATGTTACAATTCGAAAACACAACACCGGAACTAATGGATGCACTAAAAAAAATTAGAGATTAACAACAATGTGATTTGAACTTTAAGAAAAAACAAAATATTATAGATTCATATTTTAAATAAATTGTAATTATATTATTTCAATTTCTAAGGATTATTAATTTATAATTTTTGTGATACCTTATATTATAAATGAATTTAAAGAAAAGTATTATCTTATTATTTTATCGATTTTGTTAATTTTTTTAACTGGCCCAACTCGAGACCGAACAAATTTATTATTTTAGAGAAAAAATTAATTTATAAAGTATCTACCCCTTTCTTAATTATTTTTCTTAAGAACACTCCCCTCCTCCATAAATTAACTAATTTGTCCTTAATAAAAAATTTGCTAAAAATATCCTCATCATAATTACTTCTTCAACACCATCAACATCACCACCATAACGAATTAACACCCCAACTTCTTCTTCTTCTTTTTTTCATCTTCCCCATCATCTTCATCTACCCCCTCTTCTTCTTCTTCACCTTTCTTATTCTTCACCATCTTACCGCCACCATCACTACCACCACCACCACCACCACCACCATGTACAATATCCTTACCACCAATCACAATCACAAAAATCCCTCACTATTTCTTCCCCACCCCATCACCACATACCCACCAATCACAACCACTATCATTACAAACACAATATTACAAACACATCAACCACCACCACCAATATCCAAAAAACCTAAATTGGGGCCCTGTAACGCCCCGCCCCGGAAACCCGGTCGGAACGTTATTTGATTTGATGGACTGGCCTCACAAACCATCACGAGTCTTTCGTGCACGTTTTGTCCTCACTCACGTGCTCACCGGGACACTTCGCAGTGGGTCACCCATCCCAGAATTACCCCAGGTCAAGCACGCTTAATTTTGGAGTTTTTCTGAGTTGGGCTACCGAAAAGAAGATGCATTTTGATAGTATGAGTAGTACCAATCAAATCATATCAAACATATCACATCACCCACTTTGGGCCGGGTATTACAATCTCCCTCACATAAACACTCAACGTCCTCGTTGAGCCACATCCACTCCACATCGAGGACCGTACCATCCGTGTGAGACTCTAGAGGTGGCTCCTACGGCCTCAAGAGGTCACTCCCGTCCTCGACGTAGCACTTTGCGCCGCATAGCACTTAGATCTCACATTTCCGACTGCGCCACTCTGATACCATTTGTAACGCCCGTCCCGGAAACCCGGTCGGAACGTTATTTGATTTGATGGACTAGCCTCACAAACCATCACGAGTCTTTCCAACACGTTTTGTCCTCACTCACGTGCTCACCGGGACACTTTCCAGTAGGTCACTCATCCCAGAATTACCCCAGGTCAAGCACGCTTAACTTTGGAGTTTTTCTGAGTTGAGCTACCGAAAAGAAGATGCATCTTGATGGTATGAGTAGTACCAATCAAATCATATCAAACATATCACATCACCCACTTTGGGCCGGGTATTACAGGCCCGCCCCCTCTAATTGTCCTAAATCGCGACCCCTTCCCCCAAAACCCGAAATCGCGACTTCCCAAAATAGGTTAAAATCCCGACCCCCTCCCCTAAAAAAATCCTCAATCGCATGAGATGATGGTGGTGGGATATGGTGAAGAAGAAAAATGAACACTCATAAACATTCATAAACGCTAATAAACACTTCTAAACACTGACAAACACTAATAAACTTTGACAAATCTTATTTCGTCATCATGGGATGAGCACACGTGACGACCAGTGAGTTCTTCATCATGCTCATGATGGGGCACACGATGAACATTGTTTATCAGTGTTTATGAGTGTTTGTTAGCGCTTTTCATGGTAGGGGAGGGGGCGAACTATTTTGCAAAAGCAGGCGAGGTTGTTCCCGTGGGGGTGGGGGGAAGGGTTGTTTGCACTTGGTGAGGGGTGGGTGAGGAGGGTTTTGTTGTTGGTAATGGTGTTTTTGAAAGAATAAAGGAGGAAAAGGAGAAAGAAGAAAGAAGAAGAAGGATTTTGGTAGTTGGTGATGGTTGGTGGTGGGTGCTCTTGAAAGAAGAAAGGAGAAAGAGAAGAAGAAGAAGAAAAAAAAGGAAGAAGGGAGAAGAAGAAGAAAAGAAGAAAAGAAGAGAAAAGTTGATAGAAGTGGTGGGATGATAATGAGAAAGAAGAAGAAGAGAAGAAGAAGAAGAAAATTGATGGTGGTGGTAGGAGGTAGTGGGATGGTGGCGGTGGGATATGTTGAAGAATGAAGAACGATGAGGGAGAAGGGGTAGAAGAAAGGAAGCGTTCCATTACGGATAAAATAGGAAGTTGGGGGGAGGAGGTACTCTTTGCAAAAAGTTAGGAGGGGTAGAATTTAATAAATACCAGAAGAGGGGGCATTCTTCCAATTTTCTCCTTTTTTTTCTTTTCGTTTTTGTCCTTAAGTCAGCATGACATATATGACAATATGGCTTGGTTATTCCTGTGGTGTTATTTGAATATATTTTCCACATGTCCTATTATTACTTATATAATCCACCATATCAAACATCTTGAACCAGCACCCTTTATTAATCCATGATATACTTTAAACAATGGAAAACATTATTGCAAAAAATCAACTCTTGAATCTTCATCAAATTGAAATAGGAGCAACAAACTTTTTAGTTGCTGGGAGGTCAAGAATTTTCATTGTCCTTCAATGGATGTCCACCTTCTTTCAAGACACCCATCCTACTGAATCACACCCACATGCAATTCTCTTATATCTTATTCCTGTCCTGCATGGATTGTTGGCACTCAAATATCAAGGGAAACCCAACACACCATTTGAAACACACCCCTTCACAATGTATGCAATAATTTTCGCATTTTCTGGTTTCTGTATCGTCTCTCATACCATGTTAAGAATCTTGTCCCCTCGAAAATTTGAACTTCCCAAAACTTACACTACTGTTTATAATTTTTTTATCTTCATTTCGGGGTACTTCTCGGTGGCTTCTTTGATGTCCATTCTCTCGCCCGAGAAGCTCGATTTTCTCCCATATGTGGTGTATTTCATGGTTGCAACTGCCAAACTCTTACATTTGATCATCTCCAATGAAACAATCATGGAAGAGGTACAGCTCAGAGAACGGCAGTTTCAAGAAAATGTTGCAAGATTACAGAGGCGCCTGATGAGTTTCTTTGATGATCAACAAACGTCCTCAATTCTTCCAATATATTGTGTTCAAAGAAGCACTATTTCATCATAAGGCCATGAAAATCACTCAAGAGTTCATCGTTGCTTTTTGTTTTCGACCATTTTTGTAAAATAATGTAGTTTATAGTTTGGTTAATAATGCATTAATCCGCCTCTGTTTTTATATTGTTTTAGATTCTAAAAGATTGTTCAGATCTGAAATTTGATATTTTAAATCCAAACGTAACATACAATAGGCTAACCAGGGCGGATTCAGGAACAAAATTCAGGGTGGTCCCTTAAGAAATTAAACGACAATAATCATCGATAAAAGTATATGAATTTTTCAAATCGAAATACAACGATAGTTTAAACACCAACTCAAAAATATATAATATATCTTATTCCACTTTAGGTAATTGCATCCTCCTCTTGGTCGTAAGTTGAAAACGCTTAATGATATCCATATCATCCATTGTGCTAATTAAACACTTTTTTCTTCACATTAATAACTAAGCAATCGTTAAATCATGGTATAACCATATTGCTTCTCTTCACAATTTTCACCCCCGAAAAAATTCTCTTTCCAACTAGACTTAGATCTATCTCTTGGCTCGAAAAATCCCAACATGGATCATTTACAATTTACGAATTAAGTAAATTACATGAATGAGTTGATTTAACCAAAACTAATTTGATTCATTTATAATTGACTTAATTAATACTAATTTAATTACCTTAATCAAAAGTACACAAATATACATTATTAATTAAAACTAAATTGATCATAAATATTCTTATATGAATGATGCTGGCTCGATGCTTGACGATCACTAAGGCCTTGTTTGCATTACATTAACAGCAACCATATAATGTCCCAAGATAGAGAATCTTATCGTTCTTCTGTGAGTAAGGGGGGTTCGAACTTAGGCAAATCGTATGAAATGTCACAACCCTAACCATCTCAGCTAGCATTTTTTTTATTGGGCATGGTTCCGTGCACACCTTAACCATCCCTGCATCCGCCCATATGGCTAACATCTTCCAAAACAACGTTTTAGGACCTGTTTGATAAATATGAAAAACTGAAGTCTGAAGTATGATTGTAAGTCACTAACTGCTGAATTTCTGGAATTGAATTGTAATTAAATCTAAATACTGAATTTTTTCAGCTGTTTGATAACAGTTCAAAGAAAAATACTGAATTTGAGTTATATTGACAATTTTGCCCCAACCTTAATTAATTAACAATTTAGTCACACATTTCGCTTTCAGCTTCCAAAAATTACATAAACATAGTATTACTAATAACTTATATATAGTTACAAAATAATAAATATGATTAAATAAATATTTTAAATTTAATAAAAATATGAATATTAAACTAAATTACTCAAAATATATTAAATATTTTTCATTTAGAATCTCAAGAGGATAACGAAACATAAATGGGACAATATTAAGAATTTAACAATTACATATAAAACAGAACAAGAATTTGTAATGAAAAATTTAATAGTTTCTTTTGTAATTAACTGGACGGCAAAACACCATCAATTTTATATAATAAATTATTTAATTTAAGTATGTTGAACAATTATCAATATCGTTTATAAACTATCAAGAAATTCTTGTTGAAAAAATTCAAGAAAATTGCAAAAATATATGAAAGTTATTATATTTTTACAGTAACAATTTTATATAGAATAAATAAGAAGGTGTAAAATTTTCACCTTTTATATAAATAAATTAAAAGGTATAAAATTATCAATATATTTTCCTTTTTCAATTATGACGTTTTCCATAATGAATACATGAATAGTTTAGATATTTATTAGGAGAAAGACTACTGTACAATTTAATGCTTTTTTCGATTATTTTTTTTTTCCATTATATTAGCTATTGACATTTCATATTTGAATTAAAAATATAATTTTCATAACTTTCAAATTTACTAGATATTAACTTTCGTAATTATAAACATTTATAAACATACTGATAATGGGCAAGTAAAAATTCATAATTTTCGTAATTATAAACATTTATAAACATATTGATAAATTATTAGCTATTAACTTCCTAGTTCGTTAAAAATTATAGTTTTCGATATTAGAAATTGGGAATGTTAGGCTAATGGGCAAGTAACCCTAACCCATAAGCCCGCAATGTTAGGGTTAGGTTTAATGTTAACTTATAGGTATCATAATATATCTTCCTCTATATTTCTACATGGTATATAGCATATCGATTCTTGAGGCCTAAATACATATACCACTGCCCTGCCGGCGAGTTTTTTACTATGTCATACTCACCGGCGGGATTTCGTTGATATTTTTTCTATTTTGTTTTTACAATATTTGTTGAAAATTTTGTTTCATTGAAATTTACTACTATTATCATTTTTGCAAACTAATGAAAATTTAGACAAATTACCATGAGTTTGAGGGATGGAGAGAGAAATGATTATGGATAGGCTTGTTCATGAGCCGAGAAGCTCGAAAAGCTCGCTCCAATTCGATTCGAAATGCTCGATTCTTGGCTCATTCGAGAAATCAAACATAGAATCGAGCCCTCACTTTCGATATTCGACTAAATAAGCCGAATAGCTCAAATAGCTCGGCTCGTTTGGGATTTTTGATATACATAATTTATAAATATATTGTATATAATATGGACCTTGTCCATTTATTTGTGAAATAATATATAAGCCAATTAGTTTGGGATTTTTGATATAACCCAATTAGTTGTGCACATGCCCAATAATATATAAACTAACCCCCTCCCTCTCAAACCCTAAATCAGCCCTCACACTCTCTCTCTCGCCTCCCTTCTTCTCAAAACTTCCTTAAAGTCTCCGACGAAAATTCAACTTTTCTCTACTTTGACTACTTCCCTCAGCCATCTGAAAATCCATTGTTTTATTTGTAGATGTTGTTTGACTTTTGGTTTGACTTTACAAAATAACTTCGATTTTGTTATGCATGTGTTGTATTATGTAAAATAAAGGTGTTTTGCTTCGATTTGTGGTATGAATCCATGTTTTTGGCTATTTATGTTCTGATCTATGTTGACTTTTTTGTTTGACTTGTGTATCTTGTGTCGATTCGGTTGTATGCTTGTGTTTCGGTTATTAGAAAATTCAATCAACAATATTTGCTTTCGATTCTTGGTCTCAATTGTTGATTTTGACCATGTTTGTACAAAATTAGGGTTTGACTTGTATGTTGACCTTTCATTAACGATTTGCCTTTTTGTGTTTATGAGTTATTATTTGCCTTTACGTGAGTCACAATAATTGTCTAATGTCGATTAAATCGACTTTCATTTTTTATCGTAATAAAATTGAGTTAGGGTTTTGACTTTTATTTTGACTTTTCGAAAACGATATAGGGTGTGAGGCTTGGGTTCGAAAATTAGGATTGACTTGTGAGTTTGTGACTTGTGAGCATGTTGACTATAATTTGTATGTTGACTTTAATTTGTATTTTGATTGTAATTTGTCATTCAATTGTCATTCATATAGGGTTTCATTTTGTTTATGTATACTGTTATAACTTGTAAGTTGTAATTTTGCATGTTATAGTATATTGATTGTTGTAATTTACAGCTTGTAAACTATATTGGTAATTAGTAATAAACAAATAATGCAGTCTTTAATTTCTCTTTTTACTAGGGACTTTTTTGTAATGACTTTTTCTTTTGATGACTCTTCTGATACCCCCTCACTGAATTCAGAGAACCCCCACTAAATGATGATGTTGAGGATATGGGTGATGAATCAGATTCTGGCAGTTTAAATGATGATTCAGAGTCAGATGTTAGGGTGGCTGAGTTGGAGGTGGATACTCAAATAGTAGAGGCTAATAAGGGAGAGACTAATGAGGGAGACACTAATGAGGTTGTGACCCCTGAACCTGTTGTACCCGCCAAGGCAACTGGTCAAAAAAGTGCTTCCAGAGCTTTTGTCTGGAAGTATATGAAGGCTATCATGTTACCTGGTGGTGTCAAGAAGAACAAGTGTAAACATTGTTCTATAATAATGTCAAACCAATCTGGTAGTACCACCACACATTTGATGAGGCATTTGAAACTTGCTTGACCTACTAGACATAAGTTGTTTTCTAAAGAGGTTTCAAGCAATTCTGAAGCTTGTAAGTCTTTACAATCTCAATTACATGGTGTTTTATTATTCAGAAGATGAGAGTTCTGTTCAGCCCTTTACATTTGATTGAGCTAGGGTTAAAGAATTAGCTGCACATATGATCTTAGCTCATGAATATCCGTTCATGATAGTTGAACATAAGATATTCAGTAAATTTTTTAGGGCATACACTCCTTACTACAAAAAACTGGGTACGCATATTGTTAGGAAAGAATATTTAATGGTTTTTGAGAGGGAGAAGGAGAAACCTAAGACACTCTTAGGAACTACTGATAGAGTTGGGTTGACCACAGACTGTTGGTGGTTTGGTGTTCAGAAAATTGGTTACATGGTCATCACTTGTCGGTTTGTTGATAGGTAATCTTTTTGTTTTAACTATAACTATTTAATTGTTGTTTGTTTTCTATTTTTTCATGTATTGAGTTTCATTGTGTTTACTTTTGATGTCAGGGATTGGCAATTGCAAAAGAGGGTACTTTGGCTTTGTGAATGTTCAACCTCCACACAACGGGATTGCTTTAGCTAAAGAGGTACATAGGGTTGCCAACTCTTATAGTATAAGTGATAAGGCTGCCTTTGTTACAGTAGACAATGCTACTTCTAATGATGTGTGCATTGATATTTTGAGAGGTGATGACAAAGCTAAGTCCAATCTTGTATTAGATGGTAAACTGTTTCATGGTCGTTGTTGTGCCCATGTTATAAATCTGTTGGTAAGGGATGGATTGAAGGAAATTGAGAAAGTGACTAATTATGTTAGGGAAGGAGTTAAGTACTTATTTGGATCTGAGAATAGATTGGTCTCTTTCAATGAGCATAGACTTAACTTACAACTGCATGCAAACAAGTTAGTCTTGAATAATAATACAAGATGGAATTCTACATATGTCATGTTAAACACTGCCTATACCTATAGACAATGATTTAGAAAATTTACTGAGGAAGATGATTCTTTTGCAAAATTATGCCCTGATGATTTACAATGGGCCCAAGTGCATGAAGTGTGTGAATTTCTTGCAGTTTTCCTTGATGTGACTAATTTGATTAGTGGTTGTAATTATCCAACAGTTAACTTATTTTTGCTTGAGATGAATAGAATCAAAGAATTAATCAATGCTCAGTTAGATAATGAAGATACTAAACACATGCAAAGTATGGCTGTAAGAATGTCAGTAAAGTTTGATAAGTATTGGAAAGAATGTGACATCTTGCTTTGTTTTGGCTCTATCCTGGATCCTAGATATAAAATGGGGATAATCAGTTCTGCTTTTGAATCAATGTACCCCAATGATTTTGAATCCAAAAATTGCTTCTATTGAGAGATCTTTCCAATCTATTTATGATGAATATGCTAAAGCATTTAGTGAATCAAATGAAAGAGAGCATGAGTCTTTTACATCTGCCTTCAAACAGCCTCCTGCATCTGAAGTTGGCAATCAAAAGTTTGATGACTATATGATCAGAAAAAAGTTTAGAGGAAAGGAAAAAACAGAATTGGAATGTTATTTTGAAAAAAAAACTTATACTAATGTTCGTACTTTAGATTTGCTTTCTTGGTGGAGAGTTAATGAGGGTAAGTATAAGATTTTGTCAAAGATGGCAAAGGACATTTTAAGTATCCCAATTACAACAGTTTCATCTGAGTCTACTTTTAGTGCCGGAGGTAGGGTTATTGATAAAAAAAACAAGCCTCAATGTGAAGAGACACCATTGAGGTTCTACTTTGTGTCGGAGACTGGAATAAGGATATGTATGGGATAAGAAGTCCAAAACTTGTAAGTATAAATTGTTTTAGTCTTTGTTCTTCTTTTTTTGACTTCCTATTTTCTTTATATTTTAATACATTTTTATGTTTTGTAATTATTAGGAGAATGAGGATCCAGTTGAGCAGGAATTTGAGAAGGAATTTGACATGATTGATCCTATTAACATTGCTAGTAAGTTGTCAATTGTCTTTTTTTTCAATCTTTCACTTTTATTGTTTAAAGTTTCTAAGTTCTAACACATTTGTCTACTTCTTTTGTTGTAGTTGTTGCTACAGTTATGAATAATCAACCTGAACCTCAGGTTGATAAGCCCCCAAATTTTAATTGAACAACGAATCGAATTGTCTATCAAAAATTTTAATTCGAATCGAATCGAATCTATATTCGAAATATTTCAAATCGAATTCAAATGTAGGATTCGGCTCGAATACAGCCTAATTATGGACAATAAGAGTATCCCATTGAAAAAAAGAGGAAAAAAGAGAAGAAAAAGAAATTGATTTATTCTACTTCAAGTTGAAGTGGAAGTTTTAACAAAATCTGACTGGTTCGAAAAGGATGGCGTTCCTGGCAGTTACTATTTGGCAAATTACGCATAGTCTGGCGAGTCCTATGCGCAGAGATCTGAGATCTGACAGGTTCGAAAAGGATGGCATCCTGGTGATTAATGATTGACGATGCGCATTATCTGGCGTTTCCGATATGCGTTGTTTGGCGAGTCCGATACGCACTGCTCACTGATCCGGCTTGATGCAATGTTATGTTTTCTTTTTTATTATTATTATTGTTGTATTGCAAACTCATGAAAATTCTATAAGATTACCATGAGTTTGAGGGAGGGTGTTAGGCTAATGAGCAAGTAACCCTAACCCATAAGCCCACAGTGTCGAGGTTAGGATTAATATTTAATGTATTCATAAGAACAATTATTATCAATAATATATCTCCTTTTGTAATTCTACAAGGAAGTTTATAAACATTTAAAATATATTTTCATAACATTTCAAAATTATAAACGTTTATAATTATAGTTTAGACGAATATATTCCAATTTTATAGTCATTATATTCCAAGCTTATTAACACTGCTCCGGATGCAATATCCAACTGATAAAATCCATCCTCCCTCCTCATATGGTCAATGTTATCCGTAGCATCAACCCTTCCACCTCATTTGATACCAAAGTATGGTTCAAAGATAAATTCTACTCTAAAGACATATACAACAAGCTTCATTATAGTGGATTCATTACAAAAATCCTAAGGTTGGAAAGCCGAGGGTCGAGCAGGGAACAAAAGCTCGCTAAACCGTTGAGTCATTCTATCTCTTACTTTTACATTATCGCACTTTCATAATTATTATGTATCGTTCAATTTTATCACTACATTATATTCCGCTTTAATTGTCTTTCAATTATATTAATATAGTGTTAATTTTGTTTTATTGTATTTCATTCATAAATCGAAAAAGTATAAAAAATATTAGCGATCCTTATTCACCCCCTCTAGGTATCACACTTGTATTAACAATTGGTATCAAAGCTCGTGTCCTATATTTTTTAGCTTAATATCTCGTAGTTTAAACGATTCATAGCCGGTATAATGAATCCTGGAACTTTTTGTGTTGAGGGTATGTCCAGCTCTAGGCCTTTCTTTTTTATGGTACTAATTATGATTATTGGCAGGGGCGTATGAGGAACTATGTCAAAAGCATAGACAGGTATGACTAAGGTGCCTACTGTGCTAAAGACTATCCAAACGGGTACTCCTGCTGTTGAAGGTATGCCCGAAGAGGATAAAAGGAAGACAGGTATGACTAAGGTGGCTGAAGTCCCTATCGAAGATGTTGATGAGTTTAGCAATCCATCTAGAGAGAGTATGACTAGTAGATTCATAGCTTTCGCATTCATAGAGATCTTTCTCATCTCATCCGGATGAAGTTCAGCCATATCAACTTTGTCAACATCTTCGATAGGGACTTCAACCACCTTAGTCATACATGTCTTCCTTTTATCCTCTTCGGACATACCTTCAACAGCAGGAGTACCCGCTTGGATAGTCTTTAGCACAGTAGGCACCAATGGGCCGTTCAGGATGATCCTCCACATCATGTAGTCTATGCTTTTGACATAGTTCCACATACGCCCCTGTCAATAATCATAATTAGTACCATCATAAAGGGGAATTCTAGAACTGGACATACCCTCCGCACAAAGAGTTCCAGGATTCATTATACCGGTAATGGATCGTTTAAACTACGAGATGTTAAGCTCAAAAATGTAGAACACGGACTCTGATAGCAATTGTTAATGCAAGTGTAATCCTTAGAAGGGGTGAATAAGGATCGCTAATCTTTTTGATACTTTATCAATTTATGAATGAAATACAATAAATGTAAATTAACGCTACATTAATATAATTGAAAGACAATTAAAGCGAAAAATAATATAGTGATAAAATTGAACGATACAAAATAATTATGAAAGTGCGATAATGTAAAAGACAAGAGATAGAATGACTCAGCGGTTTTAGCGAGTTTCGGTTCTCCTATTGCTCGACCCTCAGCTTTCCAACCTTAGGATTTTGGTAATGAATCCACTATAATGAAGAAAACTCCAAGTATCCGTACAAGCAAGCAACTTCAAACTAGATTCACGATCTTCTAGGTAATCCTAACTAGAAACCCAAAACCACGTTTCAGGATTCAAACCCTAATAACCCTATTAGGAATTCAAGAATAATCTCCCAGGATTTCGATGAACAATAGAATGATACTAATAATTACAATAGCCACACACAATGAACCCTCAACAATCTCTCTCAATTGATTGAATAAAAGTGCTAGAAGAGATGATTATTTTTCTTAGAAAAACTCTTAAAAATGTTTAGGTCAATGTTTACAAGAGAAAACTGTGTCTTTTATAGATAGCCAAAAAGCCTAGGATTGGACCTTGGTCGGTACTTAATAAAGGCCCGATCAAGTTCCGATACATTCAAACGGTCACTTTTTAAATCGTCATCGAACCTTGGTCGGTACTTAATAAAGGCCCGATCAAGTTCCGATACATTTTTGAACTTGAAAATTAAATCCTTTTAAGAGATGTTTCATACAAGACTTAACCACAATTCGACTTCTTTATATCACAAAGATATATGATTCGATTTGTGCTATATTTCTCATTTCAAACACAAAATCATTTTTTCGCACAAAAACACACTTTTCGTTTTTATATTAAAACAATCATATTTTAATATATAAAATCAAGTTTAAAATTTTTAGCACTTGAAATTCAATTAACCGAGAAAGAATGATTGAATTCTTACATCGACGCAAAAGCTAAAACTTCCAAGATCCGCTTTTGCTCCCGATACACATCGCCCTCGATATATCTCTAATAGACTGAATAGACGACAAACAATATTATCGTTCACTTGTAATTTGTTATCATCAAAACAAAAGAGGATGTCGATTTTTCAATCAACACCAACTTTATCAAAGCTCTCATGGAAAAAACTCTATAAACTGCCTTTTCCCTATTAAGATACACACTCTTCTTTGGAGAATCCTACTTAGCTACCTACAAATTACCTCCTCTCAAACCAAACTAAAATATCTATTGACCTCTCTTGTCCCCTTTGGGATAATAATTTTGAATCCTCTCAACACCTTTTTTGTAACTGCCCTTTCTCTTCTCACCTATTCTCCTCTTTTAATATCTTCTTATCCCCTTAGGAACCTATTAGTCATACTCTCTCTAGATGGATTGCTAAACTATGGACCAACAATAACATTAAAAAATCATTAAATTAGGAAGTATTTTTTGGGTCGTATGGCTTACGAGGAATAACTTTAGGTTCAACAATAATACCACTCCTAAACTTAGTCATTGTATTAGTCTTATCAAGACCTTTACTAACAACTGGCTAAATTCTCACTTAAAATGCAAATCTTCCCCTTACCATAATAGACAACCTAGCTCAAATAATATCTCAAGAAAACCTCCCTTCCTTTCTTTCAATATCAATGTCCCTCTTCTTCACAATAACTGTTCATGACACAGCCTAAAAAGAGATATCAATATTTTCGTGGGAGTCTCCCAAACTAATGAGCCCAAGTGGCTGAAAACCTCATTGAAGGTTCCATCCTGTTCTCTACTGACGATAAACAAGGCTTCTCCCTTCAAAACTTTAGTGAGGGCATTACACGGCTCTCCTCATAGCAAGAAATCGCAATAATCATAATGGTTTTATTATTACTGATAGTTTTACTTCGCATGCATGGTCTAGATATTTCCACGCCATTCATCGCGACCAGGAGTTAAACTTGTTACTGAAACAAGATGCCAGAAACAGTTGTAATATTTTGTGGATCCTTCAGAACCTTGAGGATTTTGTTATTAAAAATTTTAATAACAACAATGATATTCCTAGTTATGATACTATCAGTTGTAATTCTGTGAACCCATTTTGTAATGGTTCCAATAGCCATAACTTTCCCTGATTTATGATATGGATTATTTATTAAAAAAAAACTAAATTAAATTCAATTATCAAGTTAAATTACTACAATGTTATATAACTTAGACATTATATTAGCATTAGTCAATATTAATTAATTTTGACTAGATCTGTTGTGAGTTCTTACATTTTAAAAGAAACTTATCTTTGGGTTGGGGTCTTGGTTGATCATTTATGTTTCAAAAAATAAATAAAAGAAAGACTTGAAATGACTAAATTACCCCTGAAAATAACATGTGCAGGTCACGTGACAAGATTATGTGATAATTAACAGATTTTAGATCTAAAATATCTACTGAGATCAATTTAGATAACATAAGTGATCAACCGGGAACTTTTAAAATATAGGTGATCAACCTGGACTCATACCCAAACTTATAGGTATTATAACAAAATAACTTTTAAGTTCTTAACTCATAAGTTAATACCACATCTTTGAAGTTACAACTTATGACAATAAATCTCATTATGTGATACATTAAAGCAACTCATTAACTATGATATTTTACATCCACTTATTTGTTAAAATGATTCGAATAATAGTTTAAAAACGAATATACATTACATATATCTTCTGAACTTTACTCCCATATTAGTTTTGTTAAAAAAAAAATTATGTAATCAATTCAATATTTATCTTTATGGATTCTTAATATAGTACATGAGTACGACCAAATTGGTGGTTCCATCAATTTGCACATTTCTTAACTGCTATACATATGTATAACAATATGTATGCAATCAAATTTATTATTTAATAAAATAACAATAATTAATTATGTAAGAAAACAATAATTAATTATGTAATTTAAATTGATTTACAACCTCTATTGAAAAATGGGACCATAACATCATCATCTTATATGTATGCGATAAGAAAATTGAGTAAACCTTATGACATCACGAATTTAAGTGTTATTGGTCGAGTCCGGGTCGTGTCAAGTAATATAGTAAAAGAGTAAGAGTATCGTCTCACAAATTCCAATTATTGATTACTAGTCTTTTTAATGTGTCCTTAATTAACCCAAGCAATAATAGGGGATATAAATTAACTAAATTACTTAATAAGCTAAATAATAATTAATGTAAAATAGTAAATAGAAAATACTAATAATAATGCAGACGCTAGCCATGACACATGAATTCGTTGGAACGTCCTATCAATTAACTATGAGATTGTTTATCAATTTATTACAAGAGGATTCTAAAATATTAATATTCTCTCTTGAGTAATACTAACTCGATTCGCCAAGAAACTAACTATATCTCTATGATAGTTTAAAATATTGAATCGGATGAAGCATAAAAACCTATAACTTGCACATGTGAATACATATATCTCTATGGTAATTGAAACATGTGTTCTAATTGTTTTTCGCAAGTGACAACCCTATATCTAGAAATCAACCACTCATAGAAACAATTCAGTAATGGCTAGTTAATGAACAATAATAGTAATTAAACCAAATAATTAGAACTATAAATTATACGATAAACAAATCTCAATGAAAATAAATAATCCGAATCCAACTACATCGTGGCACTGACTAACCATAAATTAGTTCAGAATTGAAAAAGACAATGGATAACTAAAATTACTAGAAAACGCCATAAAAGTAGTAGAGTGCTGAGAATCTTCTGTCTGGCATTTTGCTGTATGCAGAAGCTCTCCTTTTCAGTACAGAAGAGAGTCTTATTTATAGATAACTTGAGACATCTCTAGGTTTTCTCTGGTGGGCTTGTAGAGATTGTCGGCCCAAACACTGGATGCTTCACTAAAATCACATTGGACTCGTCGAGAACTCCATCATTGAGCTGATATTGGTCCACGTCATCAATTAGGCCTTTAATTTCTTCAATTAAGTCAATAATGGCCTATAAGCAAGATTATGTGAAAACAAGTGCAAATTATATCCAATTAAGTACAAATAGCATTCTAATATAATAAATTAAGCTCTAAATATGCTATATATTAATCACTTATTACCTTATGTAACATGTCGTTTGTAATATTAAAATAAGTATTCTTATATATGATAGGTAATAACTATCTAGTTATACTTTTTTTTAGTTACTGAAATAAGTTAACTAATAAATCTAAATACTGCAGAAAAAAAAAATTAACCATAACAATTTTTAAATATTAGTAAACATAAAATTATAGCATTCTCCCCTGAAATTGATTAAATTACCTTTATTAATAAAACTTAACATTTTTGTCAGCATGTCCTTTTCTTTCTTCCTCATTCATTCCTCCTCTATTCTTCCACCATTTTTGTACTACATCTCCATCTTTCATCTTCATCTTCCATCTTCCACCTTGAAACCTTTCCCCATCCCCCTTTTGATCTCACCAAACCCGCAACTGTTAAGAGTCTATGGGGTTCCACTCTAAAACCGATTGGCAATAGGGGGAGTAGCCCATGATCTTATACATTGACCCGTTAGGACATCGATTTCCGATGTGGGATGTTCATCTTAACATTCCCACTCACGTGTAACCCAATCATCGGCGGAATTTTTCCATGCCGGTATTAATTGCAGGAACAACATCGGCGAGGTTACACGTCTCTCATTAACTCGGGCTTGGCTCTTATACCATGATAAGAGTCTATGTGATTCCACTCTAAAACCAATTGGCAATAGAGGGAGTAGCCCAAGATCTTATATATTGACCCGGGAGGACACCGACTTTCGATGTGGGATGTGCATCTTAACACTCCCCTCACGTGTAACCCAATCGTCGGCGAATTTTCCATGCCGGTATTATTTGCCGGAACAACATCGGCGGGGTTACACGTGCCTCATTAACTCGGGTTTGGCTCATGATACCATGTTAAGAGTCTCTGGGGTTCCACTCTAAAACCAATTGGCAATAGGGGTGTAGCCCAGGATCTTATATATTAACGCGAGAGGACATCAACTTCCGATATGGGATGTGCATCTTAACACTCCCTCTCACGTGTAACCCAATCATCGCCGAAATTCCCTCGCCGATATTAATTGCCTAAACAACATCGGCGGGGTTACATGTGCCTCATTAACTTGGGTCTGGCTCAAGATACCAACCTACATCTCCATCTTTCATCTTTATATTCCATCTTCCGCCTTCAAACTTTTCCCCATCCCCCTTTGAAGTCACCAAACCCGTAACCCCCTCCCTCATTCAAAATCGTCACCAAACCCGCATCCCTCGTCCCCACTCGAACTCACAGCCCTCCCCCCATTCGGCATCTCCTCTTCTTTCTTGCAGGTTCAAGAAGGGGAAGGGGCGGGGGAGGGGGTTGGGTGCGGTTTCCAACAGAGTGGGGTGCAGGGGTGGGGGTGATTTTCGAGCTGGAGAGGGGGTTGGGACGGTTTGGAGCAGGATGGTGGTGGTGGTGGGGGAGGAAGTTGGGGGCGGTTTCAGCAGGGTGGTGGTGGTGGTCGTGGAGATGGAGTATGAAGATGGTGAAAGAAAGAAGAGGAGATGGTGATAAAAATGTTAGCTTTTATTTGTAAGGGTGAAATAATTAATTTTAGGGAAAATTGTGCTATACTATTACAAAAATAACGGCAAGGTACTTCAAATTAAATTTCTCCTACAAAAAATTCTAATCCTCCAAAGTTATCCTAGTTCTTACGTACCCAATTTTCTTAAGCCAAAAGGAAAAGGTTCCCAAGATGCAAAACCATGTGTAGCCTCATGTTGATCCATATAACTTCTCATATTTTAGCAACAAATATAATTTTGTAGACAATAATGCCTACCAAACAACGGTTTGGGAAAAGTAGGGATGTTTTCGGTTCGATCTAAACTGATAAAATCAATTGAACAAAATAGAAATTTTACTAATTTAGTTAGGAAAAGAAATAATTGAATCGGAATGGTAAGGAAAAATCCACAACTGTCAAAAATTATTCGGTTCGATTATAATATAAATGGAATTAAAACCAACCGAGTCAAACTGGGTATATAAATATATATATATTGTTTAAAATATTTGAGTAATCGAATAGCCTAGTGGAAAAGGCTCTCGCTAGTAACCAGAAGGTCCTAGGTTCGAATCTCACCTTATCGCTAATTTACAAAAAAAAAATATATTGTTTAAAATATTTATATTTGAGTTAATCGAATAGCCTAGTGGAAAAGGCTCTTGCTAGTGACCAGAAGGTCCTGGATTCGAAACTCACCTCATCGCTAATTTATTATATATATATATATTTGAGATATTTTTAAAATTTTCACCTAAATTTCAATTACACTTTAAGAAGTATTATTCAATTTATTAGATTAAAAGATAGCAGACAATAACCAATTACAAAACTAAACCAAACTTCACCACTTCAAACTTAAAGCCTAGTTCCCAATGACATGCTTGGTTTCATTCTTCATGTAATCATGTGGCTGTAATTATATGGGCTCTATTAAATTTGAAATTGTATATTTTAATTTTTTTACTGTTGTAAACCAAAAAATGGTCGGACTGAATAAATCAGCTAGACATCAAATTGACATCAACTAAATCGAATCAAACCGAACTATTTTCGACCAAATCATTTCGTGTATTTAAAAAAGTTATTGGGACCATTTCACACAGAAAAAATTCAGGAAAAAGGTTATCAAACCAAACCAAAAATATCCCAGTCAAAAGATGGCACAATTCACAATAAGGCTATCTCCATTTGGGGATATTTGGGGGTTATTTTTGGTGATGAAGTGCTCCAGTGGGAAGTATTTGTGGGGGAAATTTTGTGTTCAATTTGTGGGAAATTATTAGAAAATTCCAATAATTATTCTGACAGTCGGGGAGATGTGGGGTGATGTGGGGGAGGGTGATGGGAATTAGCCTACATGGACTTCATGAGGTGTCCATTCCTCATTGGTCGACTGGAGATTCAGTTTATCTTCTTCTTAAATGATATTTTGGACATATAATTTTTTTAAAATTTTTCTTACATCAATATTTTTACGTTTTCAAGATCTATAGATAGAGATTAGGTTCGCTTGATTTGGATAACAATTTTATTTTGTAATTTTTTATCTTTTTCTTTTTTTTCTCTAGTTTTTTCGCTACTTTCTCCTACTCTTCAGTAGATCCAAATCAAAATTATAATTATTCTTCAAATTTTATTTTCATAGTCAATTCCCTCAAAACCCAATAATCAACAGCTAGAAAATTTTCCAAATAAGAATATACAATCAAATTTACAAGCACAATTTATGACGCCACCAAATGCAAATCAGTTTATGTTGCCACCAAATCCAAATTTTATACCACCAAATCTAAGTTCGATGACACCAAATCCTGTTTTGACATGAAATATCTTATAATTATTAATATATCCACTACAGGTATCCAATATGCAAAACCAAAGCTCACAACAGTCACCAGAACAATTAACACTTGTTCAATAATGAATCTACAAAAATTCCTGACTTCCCAACTCAAATATCTCTCGGTGATCTTGCTGATCACACTTCAACCAGTTTGGTACCTCCAACAAACTAGAACTATGGAGTTTGGAGTAACGATCAAAACGAAGCTCTTCTGTCAAGTTATTTTCACTTTACTAATGATAGTGAATTAGGAAGTGGACAAAAGTGAGACACTTTTTGAGATAAAATTGTTAAGAGTCTATGGGGTTCCATGTTAACATGGTACCATGAGCCAGACCCGAGTTAATGAGGGGAAGTGTTAAATGCAATACCCATATTGGAAGTCGATGTACTCCCGGGTCAATATATAAGATCTTGGGCTACTCTCCCTATAGTCAATTGATTTTAGAGTGGAACCCCATAAATTCTTATCATGGTATCATGAGCCAAGCCCGAGTTATTGAGGCACGTGTAACCCGCCGATGTTGTTCCGGCAATTAATATCGGCGAGGAATATTCCATCGACGATTGGGTTACACGTGAGGGGGAGTGTTAAATGCACATCCCACATCGGAAGTCGATGTCCTCCCGGGTAAATATATCTCTTCCTCTATTCCTTCTCTTGACCACCCAAAAGAAACGATGCAATGAAGAAGATGGCTAAGACATATAGATCCATATCAAGAAAGTCTTAAGGCATTTTTTGAGGAAAAGTACGAGAAGATGGATCATGTGCGTCAGATTCTTAAGCAAGATAGAGATCGTGGAAATGAAGCAATGGAAACATTAGCTTCAGCAAACATAGAGCAAGCTCATGCTAAGAAGGTGGAGTTGTGGTACAACCTACACCACAATGTTTTATCAAAAATTATGAGGGCGTGCATTATATTACACAATATGATCGTGGAAGATGAACGAGATACGTATAACCCGAATTGGGAACATCCTGATCGTGAACATTTAAGCTTTACTGGCATGAGCTCATCCTTTATGAGACCAAATCATGTACTACTAGAGTGTCAAACTATTTGTTTACTTCTTAAGAATGTTTGAGTATGTTCAATGTTATCTGTTTTGAATAATTGTGTACCCCCTCGAATAAGTTTGTGTAATCTTTTTTTGTCTTATTTTGATAATATCATGTATTATTCGTGATTTTACTATTATCGCTTAATTTAATAATAAAATATCAAACACTAGTATTTAACCATAACAAGTAATAAAAAAATATCAAACATTATTAGTTAATTTCAAAAATAATAAACATTTTTATATACAAAATATACTTAATAATAAAATTTGTAGAATTATAAAATTATAATAATACAGATAAAATAAGAAGAGAGAATCAATATATAATAGGGTATATGTTAAATTGTTAATCACGTGGAATGAAGAGAAAACGACTTGGAAGTGAAAGAAAATGAAATAACTTTTGAAATATCTTCTATAATAGAATGAAGATATTTAAAAAATAGTTAGGAAGATTTGATGATGTGGAGAAAAAATAAGATAAGGTGGTATAAAATATTAGGGGGATCGACTATCTCCTACTCGAGATATAGTCTAAAGCCAATCACATTAGTCTAATACGGAATATAGAGAGAGATCCGTTAACAAACGGTCTCATAGTTGGGGCTCCAAGCTAAGGATCCTCCTCCTATTTGGGTGACACCTTCATCATAGATTTAGTGTCGCTGTAATGAGTAAAAGCAACAGTTTCTGCCAGCAACAAAACAGTCGGGACCTCTCCGTCTAGTTCATAAAACTCAATTGGTCTCACGCCTCCTTTAAAAAGTCCACATATAGACATCCAAGAGGAGCGAGAACCATCAGTAGGAAAATAAATTGTTAAAATACGTTTCTAAATCCGACAACGACAAAAATAAATGAACTTTCAAAACAAGCAGACGATGAACAGGGAAACGTTCCCCCAGGGTCACTTATATAAAAGTGTCACACAAATGAAAGCACGCAAATGTAACAACCAAACAAGACGACAACAACAACAACAACAAGATAGAGTTTGAAATAATCGAACGGTCTGCATAGTTACTCTCTTTGGTATTAAATCTAATAATTAGGCTCTGGGCTCTCCATATCATGATATGTTCACCTATTGATCTATTCCTTCTTCAGATAGTTTCGCAGGGAAAGTGCCAACGCTAAAATCAGTAGTGGGACAACAAATTGGAGAATTTTAATCAAGAAACCTCCAGAAGCCTGCTGATTTGCAGCAGATGTTGCAGTACCTGCATTATATTTCTTCTTTACAGGAAGAGTTGACGTCTCGACTTCACCAATGCAGTACTGTTTCATCTGCTCTCTAGCATCATTACTGTGTCCCACATCTTCGAAGTCATCGGTTGCATCTTTCCCTACAGGGATTCATGTGGCCAATTAAGTTCAAATCAGAACAGATTATGCTCAAATTAAGTTATACACAACTTAGATATACCCCAGGTTGAATCTCACCTGTTGCATGTATCAATACATCATCACCCCCAGGATGATCATCAAGAAAGGAAGTCACATCGTATACCTAACACGCAAGACAACGGAAACACCATCATAGATCTGGTTACAATCTATAAAGATATGTTTTGAAGATACGGAAACGCTATAAACTTACGGAATTTTGTCCAATCATATGAACATTAATTCAAGAGAAACAGAAGGCATCATAACTGAAAACATAAATGCAGCTATTGACATCGAAACCACTTCAAAAGGGAATCCAATTTAGTAAACATTTAAGTTCGATTTTGGGTACTAAGTAATTGTTACTAAGCAGAAAAAAAAGGAGTAAATCCTCACTAAAACTAAAAACCGCCCCTCGTTAATCGTCCCCAATCCAAACGGACCATTAATATCTTATGAAAATGAAATCTACACTAATTGTTACTAGGCAATTTCATTAATAACATGAGTCTATCTTTATGGAGCAAATCATTAAATATCAAGTAAAAAGACAAATCAAAGCAACATAGCAAAGGAAGCAACAGATCTTGAATACCAACATGAAGATATCTAAATAAATAACCAAATCAACATCAAAATGGTAATTTTGGACATAGAAGTAATCAAGAATTGCAGCTGACCTTTCCATCGATCACAAGCCAACAATCATGTTTCTTGTTGTGGTCAACGACTTCCTGAAAGGTGAATACTTTGGTTTCTGAAGACATCTTGTGCACTAAACTGTCAACTGTGGGGGGCTGGGGGGGGGGGGGGGGGGGGGGGGGGGGGTGTGCGACTGGTATATTTCTTTGGTGGTTGGAATGAAGATAGTAAATTATTACAGAGTACTACTAATTTGGTATTTAAGGCGATTTGTCTGATGGGTCCTCTTACTTTTATTTTAGTCAAAGTTTGCACATAAATTGAAAAAAAAGAAGCACATTTAAAATATATAAAGATAACTATTTCGAACTATATCTTTTTTTGTCGAACCATATGTTCTATTTCGAACAATATCACTGATTGTTTGATAATTGATTAAGAAAATATCATAAAATACATTTAAAATGTAAATGTATAATTTATACACTAAAGCCATAAGTATTTTGAACACAATGGACGGAGTAAATGATATACTTCAATAATTAATATCCTTGTACATAAGAAACTCAATAAATTAATACTCCTTCGATTCTATTTTGTTTGTCTTTCTACCCCTAATTTTTTGTTTCTAAATATTTATCTTTCTAGCAAAATTATTTGAAAATTTTTATTTTCAATGTGCTTTTTTATTATGAAGTTATCAACCAACCAATTATAGGGTTTCAATTGATTGTCATTTTATAATTTCAATATACTTTTTGACTACTTTTTATTGTACTTAGTTTATGCAAATGGCTAGAAAGACAAATAAAAAAGAACAAATGAGTAGTTGCTAAATAAATGAACTCCTTCAATTAATACTTTGGCCAGTTTAAAAAAGGGCAAATGACTGGGTGATCCTTATCTTCGGGTAAAGGTCCCAGTTGATCACTATGTTTTAAAAGTTTTCTGTTGATCACTTATGTTATCTAAATCGATCTCAGTTGATATTTTAGACCTAAAATCTGTTAATTATCACCTAATCATGTTTTCAGGGGCAATTTAGTAATTTCAAGTCTTTGTTTTTCGAATTTTCCCAAAATAAAATCGCAAATATAAGTAAGACCGATTTAATATTATAAGTGATAAACAAGGATCATTTGAAGCATAAGTGAGCAACCCGAACATAAGTTTCCCTTAGAATATAATAAAATCATCACAACAGATCTAATTAAAAGTAAATAATATTGACTAATCCTAACAATATAATGTTTAAGTTATGTAACATTGTAACTATTTAACTTAATAATTGAATTTAAATTTTAGTAATTATGCTTTGAATAACATAAATAATAATCATTAATTGTAAACTTAACTTAATTCATTTGATATTCAACTTTTATTTGAGACTTATATGGTAATATTTTTATTCTTTTAGCATAATAGGTAATATATAAAGAACTTGCACAAATAACAAGCCTAAAAATTATTCGCATGCATTATGCATTATTTTACAACAATTAGTTTATACATTTTATTTTTAAGTTCAAACTTGCTGGTGCATATTTATTTATACTAGATGTTTGTGCACAGTTCAACCTGTGCGAGTTCGGTTCTTTTATTAAAATATATATTGTTAAATTAATTTTTACATGAATATATGATGATAAACATTTCTTGTGAAATTCAAAATATGTGTATGATAAAAATGATTAAATAAATATACATTATATATAGGTAACTATTTTATTTTTAATAACTATGCTTAAATAATTTAATGTATAAAATAATAATAGGCCTTTACAAATTTTCAAAAAAAAGAAACTAAATGGGAATTAGTATGCAATTTAAATATGTGTCACTTGCTTATTGGCTAAAAAAGAACATGGGGCTTCACTCAAAGAATAACTAATTCCCCCTTCCCCAATTAAATATAGTGTAGATATACTACTTATGTTTGGGTTAGGGTCCCGGTTTATCACTTATGTTTCAAAAAATCCTTGTTAATCACTTATATTTCTAAATCGGTCTCACTTATATTCGCGATTTTTTTTTGAAAAAAAATCGAAAAAGCCTTGAAATGACTAAATTGCCATTAGAAAATAACATGTGCTGGTCATGTGACGTGATTATGTGATAATTAACAAATTTTTTGTCTAAAATATCAACTGAGATCGATTTAGATAACATAAGTTATCAACAAAACTTTTAAAACATAACTGATCAACCGGGACTCCTATCCAAACATAAGTGATCAACCCAATCATTTGCCCTTAAAAATTACAAATATAGATAAGATAATAAGGGAATACTTTTTTTTTTACGAAATCCTTTTATAATAAGGGCCTATGAAAATCATAAATTAATAATTGTTCGAAATTTTAAAAATAATTATTAATACAATTTGGTGAAATTATGATTCTATTGTTTGTTTGCTTTTGAAGTTTAAATTATGTTGGAATTCATCTTTAATTTTCTTATTGCGCCCAATAGTTTGAATATCGTGTTTTTGACATATTTGAAGAGGTTTAGAGGCCAAAACTAATTCCTTTTGCATGACAAGTTCTAAAGCAACCCTCAATAAAGATTGAATTACAATTACATTAGCAAAGTTTAAACAAACCATTAAAAATATTCAATGATGGCTAGACTACTATAAGTATATGAGATTCATAATTTTAGAGGTCAACGAATCCAATCTCGAAAACTACACATTCTATAGTGAGAAGGAGTTTTTAAAATCTACGCCAATATTGTAGCAGAAATCTGGTGAAGGTATTCAAGGCAAATATCATACTTTATTAAGCAATGGCTAGGGGATACATAAAATTGATTTTTAGTGCTTCCGCTTTGATGATTGTGTGTTCATTAAGTAATTAGAATATGCATATTAGTTATATTATATTTTTACATATATAAGTGTGGTATCATAAAATCAAAGCTAAGAACAGTTGTAGATCACAACACTAAGATGATTCTTGATCAAGGCCACTTGGTGAACTCGAAAACTTTTAAAACAATGTCGAATCCGGTAGGGATCTGCCAAATGAAGAGGACAACATTCAAGGCATTGAGGGCAATATGTAAACTTCTAGCGGTTTCGTTCCCCTTCTGCATTGCAGGTACAAGTGCAGCTGCTGCAGCCCACAGAACTGTAATACCTGTTCGAACAAGACCTGGGTTAGAACGACCGGGAGCTCTAGATTCAGGGGGCTCTGTCTATACAGAAGTCAAGGGAAAGTGCATTTCTTACAGACGTAGTTTAAAATCGTCTAAGAACATACAGGATCAACGAGTGTTATCAGAGAGACTTCTCCCACATGGAAAAATAAGTTAACGAGTGTCTTTATGCGCGTTCATGAGCTACTTTCATTCGACAGATTGGTTTTGGCAAGAGATCGACTCAGAACAAAAAGCCAGTACCTGCCCCGGCAAATAAATGGGGTCCCGGAAATAGTTTCCCCGTTCTGAACCATGTGTTGACTCCTCCGCCTACTGCCTCTAACACTCCAAATGCCAGCAGAATCGATCCTGCATTGAAGTGTTTGTCTCTGTATGACCCTTTAAGCAACTCCTTCCTCTCCTGATTCAGTAAATAACACTGTAAATTTAACTTCCCGACATAATAATAAATGCACAAGCATCGACTATGCCCACATAACTAGTAGGTATAAGTTATAATCCATCTTCAATTTCCGAATTATGCAGAATGTTAGAAGACACCATATACCATTGTGTTGCATCATGTACGATTCACTCAATACGAAACATATCAAACAGTTGGCTAATTAAAATAACTCAATATTATATGAATAAGAAAAAATAGAAAAATCTACGAGAGGCTAACAATAATTTATTAAAGGAATATGGTTTATGCATTAATATCAGAGATAATTGTCAAAATGGTCTCGTTAAATCGTGACGGTTGCACTTTTGTCTGCATCTGCTCACACGATACATGACTACAGGGAACATTTGCGCAGTCTTTATAACGAAAGTGCAACCATCACCCACGTGCACAATTTCGACAATTACCTCACTAAGCTGCTGGATTTTGATCTCAACAGGGGAAGGTTTTGGTGGTTCCGAGGGAGGAATCCCATCAGGGGTAACAAGAACAGGCTTGACTTCCTTCTTGAGCGCCGCGATTTCGTCTTGCAATGTTCTTACCCTCCGCCATTGCCAACCCAAATAACCAGCATACAAAGTGTACACAAACAGACCACCCATCACTATGGGGTGAACCAAAGCAAATGATCTCCCTTCCAATATTCCAAACTCCCCACCAGCTGCAAGCGCCTCCTTATTATCGAGGAACAGCCAGAATGTGGCTGCTGTGAGAGCAGCTGGAGGGGCGGATCTAGATATTTTGAATTGGGTGTTCGAAATCGAGACATGAAGATTCTTGAAGGTATCAGTTAGTAGCTTTTGTGGGAGTTTTGGGTCAATTGAGATGGAGAGTTTGGGCTTGGTTTCTTGATGTTTTGGTTGAAGGTTTGGAAGCTTGAGGAGGCTGAGTGTGGTTGCCATGCTTTCAGGGAGAGATAATGTCTTATGGATACCCCAAAGATAAGACCACAGTACACTTTGGTGGATTACATACAATGAGTCATTTTTTGATATTATTTCTGTTTTTCTTAATTAATATTAACAAGATGGATTACATTACAATGAGTCATTTCTTTTATATTATTACTCCCTCCGTCCCTAAAAGATTGTCACATTTTGACTTTTGGTAGTCAACAAAACACGTTTTAAAACATAAATATCTATTATTCTACATGCGAAAAAGTTATAAAAAGTTAATATTTCAAAAATATATATTGAGACGGATCTAACAAGGTCCCACAAGACTATATTATTTCTTATCGTTTAACGGGAATTCATGATCAAATTTTATAATGTTTGATTAACAAAAGTCAAAATGTGACAATCTTTTAGGGACGGAGGGAGTACTATTTTTATAAAATTATTTAATAATTAATATTAACATGGATAAGTTTGCGCTAAAATAAAGTACTTCCTCCATCCTTAAATTTAAGGCTCATTTGACTTTTACGTTCATTGAGAGACGATTTAAAATGTAAATAACTATAATTCTACACGCTTACAATTATAACTATATATATATATTAAAATCGATCTAACAAGACCCGACATGATTATACCATTTCTATTCACTATACCATTATATTACTTTCTTATTCGCTAGTGTCATTTAGCAAACATAGGTGATGCATTGTAAACGTAGTAGGGTGTGAAATTACTAAAATACCCTTTCCTAAATGTTATGTGCCAAGCACGTGACCAACTTAACGAGGTTCGACGGAAATATTCACGGAACGACCAAGTGAGATTCATTTTGAAACATAGGTGATGGAATGAAACACTTTAAAACACAAGTAATGACTGATAACATTCAACAAGCATAGATGATCGTTGCCAATTAACCCAAAAACTAAAATATTTGGGAGAAAGGTATTCTTCCAAATTTCACTACAAAAAGATCCCAAATCATTTGGAGACATTTTTTTTTCAAAAGATATCATACTGAAAATAAATCATATACTATCGAGGAGCGGGAAATTTAAACTACAACGGGGGAGAGACATCAAATTTAGGCATCGATCTTTATTAAAATGTCTTGTCAGTACTCGAACCCAGAATCTCCAATTATAGAGGCTGGATTGATAACCATTAGGCTAAAGTCACGGGTTTATTCGGAGACATTGGCTCCATGCAAATCCTATCTTCTCCCTCTTAGTCTCTTTCACTCCATGAAAATTCAAACAATTCCACCAAACACCTTCAATTATAATTTCCTTCATTTTCTCTTCTTCTCTAATGGATACTCTCTCAACCTCTGTATCTGCATTCCCTCTCCCTACCCTCCATTCAACATCTAGAGATTCATTCTCTTATCTCAGAATCAAAACTCAATCCACTCAACTCACTCATACATGTTCCACATCAGAAAGGCGAAACTCGACAACCATTTTGGGACAACCAATTAGGCCTCTTGCCCATAGAAGATTAAGTAGTTGTACACCAAGAAAACAAGAACAAAAATTTCACAACAAAGCTGCAAGTGGCTATGCTGCTGCACTTTTGGATGTGGCTCGTTGTAATAACATCCTGGGACCAATCGAGAAAGATGTTAGAAGATTTTCGAGGTTGCTGAATCAGAAACAGGTGAGGAGTGGTCGAATTATGGGAGGCATAAGGGCACTCATCCGTTTCATCGTACATGTTTCAGAACACGTTTTAAAATGGCCTTTTCGATCATTCATATTTCTAAAAATGTCCCACTTGATATTTCTATTACGTTGGACCTTAAGTTCGACTTTTGTTGACAAATTGAAAAGGATGAAATTGGCTTTGGTGCAAACTTTTACTTTATATTCAAATATTAACTCTTTTGTTCTTTTCTTTTTGTTTGTCATTTAATTTAATACTATTGTAGTATATTATTTTAAGTAACATTGAAACAAAAATATTGGCCTCACAATATTTGTTAAATCAAAAAAACTGCTCCAAAGTTGAGTTCTGGACAATTTTACCCCTATCAATTTATCAACAGAAGTCAAACTTAATGGTCATCATAACGGAAATAACAAGGTCATTTTGGAACATGTCTCATCAATAGTGCAGGGTGTGAAACAGATATATAATCGAACTCAGCACTTGAGAAAAATGTATGCTAATAAAAGATAGAATTTCAACATATATTTATTAAAAAAATATTTGGTTTGCCTCTATTAAATTTTATATTTTACCTTAAATCTAGGTAAGAGCCATTATGAGATCAAGTGATGTGGAAGAAAAAGAGAAAGGGGAGACACTAAAGCAGGTGGCAGTAATGGGGGAGTTTCATAAGCATCTGGTGGTGCTAATGAAGCTGATAATTGATAAGAATGGCGTCGTGGTTTTGGAGGAAGTGTTCCATGAGTTTCAGAGGATTTATGATGAGTTGACATGTTCTCGGGGGCGAAAAGGATGCAGAAACTTAGTAGAGCAGCCATTGTGAAGGTGAGGCAGAATGTTGACGAGAAGTTGTCGTTACCATCATTTTCCGCGTAAAAATGAATTTCCATCTGGGACAATACGGAGTTTAGATCATTTGTTACACTTTTCGTGAGTTGTGACACTGTATGTTATGCTCTTCCATGATAATTACATATTAGTTTGCTCTTTGAATGCGATAAATATTCCAGGATTTGTAATGTGATAGAAATATAATCTAATTATCATGAAGAATCATTCATTTCATAGTTTCGGGATAACAAATTATATGTTAAAAGCAGAACATCCTGTTCTGTACACAAATTCACATAATCATCGAAACATTAGAAGATATTCATGCATACTCAGACCTGTTGAGAAGTCTTCACAGTTACATTATCTTGATTTTCTTCGATATGAGCCTGGACTTGACGATTATTTTGCTTAGAGTTGTTCTTCTCACTTTCTTGTTTGAATTTCGCTTTCTTTGCCAAAATTTTCACATCCTCGACGAGGTTTTCAGTTCTTGCTGCGATTTCAATTAGCAACGATGTAGTTGTAAGTAAAGGAACAATCTGCATGAGCTGTACGGGTTGTGTATTTGTTGTAGATTGATCAGCCTTCTCATTTTCTGCTATAATTGTTGATGAATTTGGAAGAGTTTTTAGTGAATCTTGAAGTTCTTGAACTGCTTCATTCATGTCTTCGATTAGTAGATCTATCTTGGATGTCGATGTTATTGTCATCGCATCTATCGTGTTTGCCAACTCTGTTACCACCTTTGCAGAACAAGAGCCTAACTTAGTGCATGCACCACTGAGATGATTCTTTAAGATATCAGGTATCTGCATGATTAGTAAACACTCGTATATCAATATTTCCATGTTTCAGACGCGTCTGTTAAGATTTGACAATATGCATTCGTTTAAATGCTTATTACGATTGAAGTTAAAACAAATGTGACAATATCAAAAGTTACAATGTAAGACAGGAAAAGTATAAGGCTATTACCTCAGTATTAGCAACTGTGTTGATGGTGCAATGCAAAGTCTCGATGCAATAAGCACAACTGCGCATTGATGCTCCAACCTTTAAGTATCGTTTCCATGGATGGCCGAAACAGAAGTTTCCATGGGCGGGCTCCCAACTTGCAAAATTTGCCTGCATAGTCCCAAAAATCTGTCATAATTTGATCAAATATACAAGGAACACAGTATAGTATCGAAATTGAATGACTGAAACAGAAATAAATCATATTGATACCATTGCTTCTTCTGAGGCTTTTGAATTAAGCACACATCTAAATCCTACCGCTTTCTTGCTTGCTGATTTCTCATCGTCTCCACTGTTGAAATACTCTTCGATGCACCCTGCAATTATTTTTTCTTTCGTTAGCAAAGAACAATGAACTTATTCATGGCTAATTTAGTAATATGACAGGATCTTTTGAAGTACCATCGATGGAATCAGCGAGCTTTAACATATTTTTAGTGGTAAGACTGTGAAGCTCCGAGCCAGCCCAAACGGGACAAATAAGTATGCTAACAAAAATGCAAAGAGCTGTCCCTATAGCGATTGTAGACATTCTTTGGTTAGCCAATTGCAACAGTTCGTCCACACGATAGCCAGAAACTGCAACCAAACTGAATGTGAGGATGAAGATCATGGCTCCATAGTCGAATCTTTTTTTCACAGATGGAATGAATCTTGAAAATGTTGTTGCTGAGGCTGCAATAAGAGAACAAAGTATATAAGTTTTATGCATGGTTTGATACAAGGTGTATGTTTATCTTATTATCATTTCCAAATGGAAATATCTTCATTACCTAAGATGAAAACCGCGCCCTGTAAAATAATAGGTTTTAATCTTTCGCCTGAATGACTTGCAATCCAGTGAGTACCAATCCCTAGTAATCCAGCTAATGTAGTTGCGAGAACTCTGTTACCACATTTGTATAACGTCGAACCTGCAAATTTAGTTGTCCATATATATTAGTACTGCAACAGTAATATTAACCTTGTCATCATTGTTTTGTTCTGTTTTATTCTTAGTATCCATAAAAATGACTGAAATTTACCTACGGTGTAGTCAAACACGACGACAACAGTCATAACAGCCCATATAGCATTTCCTCCTCCCACGCCATCATACAACGGCCTCATGTAATAAAACACAGATACAAAGCACAAAGCGATGCCAACTTTGAAGCCATGAATGAACTTCTTAGGTTCATTAACTCCAATCTGCCAAGCCTTACTCACAAAATTCCATATTTTCATAAAAATGTTACTTCCACCTATAACGCCACAAATTCGTCCTATTCGTCCCTTATTCGTCGTCTTTAGTACTTCAGTAGATGTTCCATCAGGCATGGTCACCCTCCATTCCAGATTTTCTGCTTGTATATTGTTTCTACTTCCCATGATAAGAGAATTTGCATATATGTTATGTTCTCTTGGTAGCCTATAGCATTTATATATGGCTGACTACTTCAAGCAATTCAAATTTGTTGGTCATTATCATAAGGTACTTTACAATTTGGTAGGTACAAATATAATTTAAAACTCATTTGTGACCCAAGATAATCTACTTCATCTAGCACTTACCTTAGCTTTTTTCCCTCCACAATGAGTATTTTTTTAAAAGAGCTTGATTAATTAAATATCAAAGATTATAAATGACCTAAAAATAATCCATTTCTATTATGATAAAACCTAATAATGGAACGTCATTAAATTTCTTTTATATCTGGCTACGTTGTTTTGCTATAGTCCTAGGATGCTAGTTTTAGAATTTTGGAAATTGTCGATCGGGCGTTAAAAATTAACACCTTAACTAAATTTTGGACCGATCTGCAAGCATTAGCCAATATCGTGGACTAAGTTACAACTTTTGTACTTTCGAGGACCAAAAGGCAACCTGAACCCACTTTCGAGGACCATTTCACCAATTTACTCTCGATATGGTTCCAAAAGGTGGGTCAAGGGTTATTTGGTCAACGAAAGTTTAATAGTTGCAAATTAGACCTCAAAATTGGACAAAAATTACAATTTAGTCCAAAAACTGATGAAGCCGTTAAATTTCACGATATTTGTGTAATTGGTTTTCACTAGAGGTTTCGTCAAATTCTAATGACTTTGTCAGCGTTTAGACTAAATTGTAATTTTTAACCAATTTCGGGGACTAATTTGCAACTGCTGAACGTCTCACTTTCTGGGACCATTTCGACAACTTACTCGATATAAAACGCGTAAAAAATATCAAACACTACTACAAAAACATGCTTGGAGGACGCTTACGTAGAGAATACTTACCTCTAAGTACTAAAAGAGCGCTTCAAAGAAATGCCCTCTAAGCTAAATGATTTGAACGGTGTCTTCTGGGAGAGCTTGTTTATGTGTCCTTTAAGCAAAATTTGAAGTGCCCTCGAACTCATTTTTTCAAGTAGTGAATGAAACCGACCAGATAATCAAAAGAAATACCCAGGGCCGGCCCTGAGGTTGTGCCAAGTTGGCGACCGCCCAGGGCCCGAAGATTTTAATGACCCTAATTTTTGAAAAACATGTTTATACATTATATGTACATACAAGTTGAACAAAATGTTGTTTTATCCTAACGGAAAAATGTGCACCTTTACATTGGATGTCTAGAGTTCATATCTCTTTAGCTTCTTTTTATTTTTAACAATCTAAATTTAAGGTATACTCGAATACTGAGCTACACTAATATTGTGACCGTAAATATCAAGTCATCAAGAACCGACAACTCCATAGTTAATCAACAAGTTGTGTTGATATGATTTACTTTTTAAAATTATAAATGTAGTTTAGATCGAATATATATTTTAATGTTAATTAGATTTAGTTATAAATAATGTATTTTATTTTTAGCTATTATATTTTCAATTTAAGACACATCTATTGTCGATTATGTTTCTAATATTTAAAATATAACATTTTCTCTCTCAAATGATCCTTTTTTTGCTCATATGTTTTTAGTGTCTAGAAGTCCTATATTTATTTATTTTTACAATATTTATACTTTAATTTTTTTAAAATATTTGAAAAGATAATAATATAACATTTTTAGTGTCTAAAAGAACTTTTTTTATCCTTTTAAGATGAACTTAATTATGTTTGTGTTCACAACTTAAAAATAATATTTTATAAATTTCATAAAAATATTCATTATCCCAATCTCTTCTTAGATGTTTATGTTGGAAAAAAATGAATCTCAAAGAGTTGTTCGATGTGTATCTCAAAGTCATTTTTTACTACACAATTGAACCCATATTTTAAATGGTCAAAAACTTAAGCAATGTGCTATATATTGAACAAAATTTAATATTTCAATCGTATTCAATTAGATACGAAATATTTAATAAGACTGTATTATCTTCCACAATATTCTTTTTAACAGAAGAGTCTTGCATAGAATGTGACTTATTCTTTCTAGTACTCTTAAGAAAGAATATTTTTTGGTTTTCACGTGATATTTCCAAATCAAATACAATTAAACTAAATGCTTGATATTATCTTGTGGGAAGTTTATCAAAATTAAGTAATACAAATGCGAAATGATTTTCAACTTTACAAAATTAAGCAAAATAAATGCTTCTACGAAATGCTTAAAATACACTTGACAAGAAAAATTCAAACAACTCTAATCACCACCACTAATCTACTATTCCTAGCCAACCTCATCTTAAGGGACGAAACTAGGATGAAAATAAAGATGGGCCAATCTCAATATGGAATCATGAGTTTAGTTGAAGACAATGAGCACATAGTTGAAAGAATGAATTCTAGTTGAGTTTAAATACAGATTTATTGGAGAAGGACAAAAATATACTAGTTTAAAATGTTTAAAATGTCAAAAGTTCACGAATTCTACATAAAAAATACGTGAGTGACCCAAAGTATATATAGTACTTAACATTAATGATTAAATATATACAAAATTATACTAAAATGATCAACTGAATTTTTTTAACAAATGTTAGTGATCAACCGTGAGCCCTATTATAATGTTGAGTATTCATGGATACATATACATTACTTTTGCACTCGTGTACTATTATATGATTAGTTGCCACTCGTGGCATTCGTATTTAGACCAACCGCAGCCCGCAGCAATTAAGGCATTTCAATAATATTGTGAATTTTGTTCCCATTTGCAAATCTTATGCAAAATGGGGCCCACTAAATTAAAAAAATATAAACAACAAAGTAAATTGACCAATGAAAACATGGTACAACCTTTTCCCTATCATCTTGTGGGTCCGAGTATGACATCCCTCTTCCCCCTTTTTCATTTTAAATCACTTCAATAATATATAATAAAGGGATCAGAAAAATCTGGGTTCGATACTCACATCATCGCTAATTTACAAAAAAACAAAAATATATAATAAAGGGTAAAAAGCATCGACATCACTAATGTTTGACTTATTTATCACATTTATCATTAACTTTCACTTTCAATTCAAATACATGTCACTCATGTTTTTAAGCAGTGCAATCCGTCTATTTTCGTCAATTTTGTGGAAATATCTATTTTAAGTACAAAAATATCAAGGATAATTTAGTCTAGACACATAATTAAATTACTAACTATGTAGACATCTTTCATATTTTTACCCCATAGTCTTATGGTCTGTTTGGATTAAGATGAACCTATGTGAAATTTATCTGGAACCAAAATTAATAAATTTTTAAGGTTAATGTAGGTGAATCTAGGTAAATATAGGTTAACACATTTATGCTCATTCTCCCTCAAATCATTCACCCCCAAATCAGTGGATAATGCTAAGCTAAATTAATTTTCTTTTAATTATTATATCATACTAAAATACCCACCAATAATATTTCCCTGCATCAATATTATTTGCCTCCGAAAAATACCCTCCTTGGTTGTTCACACAATTTCCTCCAGAAAAATATACCTCACTTGTTATTATAAATAAATTGCCGCGTTTTTTCATTGTTGTATTGCGTAACTATTTTAATTGTGGTTTATTTTTATTTTTCACCCAGAGCTATCACGATTGTTTTAAAGTGCACCCTCATACTATCCTAAGCCTCAAATTGCACCCTTCGAATTGCAAAATGAGAGAAACGGTAGTATAAGGTGCAATTTGAGGCTTGTGATAGTATTAAGATGCACTTTGAAACTTTTGTAATAGTTCAGGGTGCAAAATAAAAATAAGCCTTTAATTGTTGTATTGCGTACTGCTTCTTCGGTCTTCCATTCTTGCTTGACATTGAGATAATACACAAAAAATATTTTTCTTCTTTACAATTTGAATTCGTGAGTGCATTGATTAATAGAATTATCATTATTATGTTTCAATTTCCTAACGGTTATCTCTTTTCATCGCATTGTTGACTTGAGGTAGTATAAAGGTCATGCGAACCTAACCACTTGAGTTATACTAATTCTTACGTGGATTCTAGTGTTACTTTTGTTTTTTATTGTTAAAAATATTTATGTTTTGCTAACGTTTTTATTCTAATAATAATTTTCAAACAAAAACATAATGTTTTTCATATAAATAAAGAGAAGGATATAAATGTCAGTATATTGATTTTCAAGTTATTAATGACTCCCTCCAATTCAAATTAAATGTCGTTTTCGTTTTTGCGTGCCTAATTTTGACCATAAATTACTTACTTATTATTCTTTAGTCCAAAAAATATAAAATTAATATCGATATATTTAAATTTAAGAGTATTTTCATAAAAGTAAACTTTTATAATATTTTATAATACAACAAATTACTTATTGTTAATCAAAGTTAGACACGGAAAAACGAAAAAGACATGTAATTTGAATTGGAGGGAGTTCATTGTCTTACCTATTGAAGGGTAATGATATCCAAACAAGAATTCTAATAGTTTCACCTAGATTCACTTATATTCGCCTACATTCCCCTAACCTAAGTTAGTTTTGAATGTTTACTCTCATCTAGATTCACTTCAATCCAAACACACCATTATTATTCATAAATTGAGGCTCTTTTCTTATTCATCCCTATATCAACCCTACCGCACCACCCCCACCACAAAAGGTTATTTTAAAAAATGAAATATTGAACCAAGGCCTATATTTCCCTCCTCTAGATATTACTCCATCTATTTCACTTTAATTGACGTTTTAAGAATGCGTGTCAAATTTTGACTACAAATTACTTTTTATTCATTCGTCCGAAAAATATAAACTTCGTATCATTGAATACGTTTTTTAAAATATTTTTAAATATTATCTTCTTGTAATTTTCTATAATGTATATGTAAAGTAATAAATGATCAAAGTAATGTTTCGATAAGCGTGAAAATCAATTGGTGGAATGGAGGTTGTGCTTGGTACGCGGGAATGGAATGAGATAGGAAGGAATGAAATTAAATTAGTTTGTATTACTTAGTTTGGTAGATAACAATGAATTTTGATTGCACTCCCTAATTAATTGAATTACCTCATTTGAGGTAATAACCATTCTGCCCAAATTGGGGGTAATGGATGATTACCTCCTACTAGGTAATCAAATTACAAAAATTGGGGATAATGTGATAATTCAATCACATTACTACTCACATAGCAAACAAAGTAATAAAATTCATTAATTCATTCCTTTCCTTTGTCTATTCCATTACTTTATCTATTCCATTCTTACATCATTCCACTATACCAAACGCAACCTTAATGCTTCAAAATTGACGTTGAAAATAAAGTCTTTTCATCTAAAAATCCAATTTTCAACTAAACTCCTATCTAAATTTCACCAAACTCAAGTTTTTTGAGCTAAAAATCGTATCTTGAACGAAATCCATATCTAAAGTTCACCAAAATCAAGTTTTTTTTTCAGTTAAAGATCGAATCTTGAACTAAACCCATATCTAAAATTCACCAAAATTAAGTTTTTCGTTCTAAAAATCCAATCTTGAACAAGACC
Organism: Echium plantagineum; assembly: GCA_003412495.2. Taxonomy (NCBI): domain Eukaryota; kingdom Viridiplantae; phylum Streptophyta; class Magnoliopsida; order Boraginales; family Boraginaceae; genus Echium; species Echium plantagineum. Next base: position 35,197,395 of record CM016561.1, on the reverse strand, counting down.
CATATGGCGAGAAAATTGGAAGAATGCCCCTCTACCCCACTTTTTTTTTTTTAATTTCTACCCCTCACCTTAATTTTTTGAATTTCACTACACCTTTCCCACCAAACTTTCTAAATTACCCTTGATGAATCATTCCATTCTTCTTCTTCTTCTTCTTCATCATCTTCTTCACCGTATCCCACCACCACCACCATCTCTTCATCAACATCCCACCACAAGCATTCCACAACCTCCATTAACCTTCCTTTTTTTTTTTCTTTCTTCTTCACCATATCCCACCACTACCATCTCTTCATCAACATCCCACCATAAGCATTCCACAACCTCCATTAACCTTCATTTTTTTTCTTTCTTCTTCACCATATCCCACCGCCACCATCTTTTCACCAACATCCCACCATCACCATCCCACAACTTCCATTAACCCAATCCGCCCCTAACCCAAGTGAACCATCAAGTTGTGGGATTGGGTTAGGGGCGGATTCGGTATAGTTCAAGGTGGTTCAGTTGAACCATCAAGAACCAAGTGAACCATCAAGTTGTGAGATTGGGTTAGGGGCGGATTCGGAATAGTTCAAGTGAAGTGACAAGATGGTTCACTTGATGGTTACAAGCTCAAGTGAAGTGACAAAAAGTAAGGATTGGGTTAGGGGCGGATTCGGTATAGTTCAAGGTGGTTCAGTTGAACCATCAAGAACCAATGTAGTTTAGTTGGTAAATTTCTACATATTTACTTAGTTGATGAGGGAGCCAATCCCCCAAGAAGCTTTTCATCTTTGAAATACTGTGTTCAATCAGTATAATGTGCTTTTTTGAACATTCACATTTGCTCTTTTTAATTAACATAGTTAATGAGCCACCAATTTTTTATATAATTCACACTCACAAATTTATATATGATACCAATTATTTACACCCTTATATATACGATGTCCACTTAAAATCACTTAATCTTTTATACAATAACTCATCCATATAATATTGACCTTTTTAATATTAGATATTAGATATATTTTATTATATTAAATTAAGAAATCAATACAAAAATTATATATAATTTTATTAAATAATAAGATATATATTATATTATACCGACTTAGAGGTTACTATAATTATTTCGTTCAAACTTTAAAATTCTATAAATTTCCCATAAATAATTGGTGTTATTCAAAGTATAAGTGTCAATACTTTGTTAAATAACTACCAAAAATTAATTGTACTACATATTTCGAACCATCACTCGAGATAATGTAGATCCGCCCCTGAATTGGGTTCAATATTTTTGCTCCCTGCAAACATTAAATATACTTTGAATTGTTTCTTGAATCTTCCTCCATTATGAATTTATGATAATTAGTGAAGTTATAAGAGATTATTATGATGTGGAACAAGACAATTACTTTTTAAATCGTTTATTATCCTAAATAGTCTAACAAACTTAGTGTTGATGATAATTTTACAAAAAAACTAAAGTTATTATCATTTGTTGTTAAAAATGTCAATCAAGTTATAAGCTATATATAAGCTAAGTTAAGAAAAAAGTAAAGTACTTCAATAAATAGATGACACATGTAAAATGTACATCAACAAATGAGGTTTTATATTAAAACATCATAATATGTAATAATAGCCCTAAAGTAGTGGAGGATAAGATAATAAAACCACATAGATCAGATTATCTCCTATTAAAAAGTTTATGATATTTATTTTGGTAAGATAAAACTTTCTATGCCACGATCAATCTTATTTGATGAGATCAGCTATGCATGAAACGAATTAATTAAGTTAAGCAATGATATTATATTAAGTATTAGAAATATCTACCCATTAGCACTGAAGATTTTACTAATTACGACTATAAAAACAAATGATCGTACGATGAACTAACGCATAATAATAAGAGTTAATTTAATAAATTAATGAAAAAAACTTTTGTTAATAACCAAAAAATCCTAACTATGAAACTTATTTCATCCCTAGTTTTAAAAAAATTAAATATATAATAACAAAATCATACAGTATGTTACAAGCTCAAGAATGATCGGTAATTAATAAGGGAGAGTACGGCCTCCTGTTTTTCACAAGGGCGTATGAAACTAGTTTTACTTAGGTTCTAACATGAATATAGTTATACTCACTTATACTTATACACAAGGGCGTATCTAGGGGCACGGTGGGGGGGGGGGGGGGGGGGGGGCGCACGGCCTCCTGTTTTTTTCGGTTTTGAATAATATAAGATGGCATTTTGTTACTGTCCTTACGTTATCCGGTATTTTCTTCTCTCTATAATTTTTCTCTCTAGAGTATCTCTGTCACTAGGGGTGTGGAGGAAAATCGAAATCGAGCCGAACCGAACCGGAACCGAAAAGAACCGATTTTGGTAGAACCGATCGAAACCGAACCGATTTCGGTTCCGCCTTTGAGGGAACCGAACCGACGCGGTTCGCCTTGTGGGAGAACCGATAAAAAGCGAACCGAATCAATGACTAATTTTATGTAGAAAAAATTAAGTTTAGTATAGGATAATTGGTGAGAGGATTCAACGTTGTTTATTGTTAGTATGATATAATAATTGATAAGTGAATATGTTTTAAGCTAATAGTATATGGATATATATGTATTTAAAAATTGGTACCGTGTGACAAATGTGTGTACAAATTTCGAAATTAGTTTTAAAAGGAGCTCGTGAAACTTATATACAGTAGATATATCTTTGAAACTTAATTATGAGTTACATTTAATATAAAATAATATTAATCACATTTAGATTTGAGTCCAAAATCAATAATAATATTAGCTAGAAACGAACAGACCTAATATTTCAAAGCCGAAAGTGGGTTCAAATTTAGGTCCAAAACACGAGGCCCAGAACCGACCCAGAACGGAAACCGAACCGTGTAGAATCGAACCAATTTCGGTTCTATCTGGCGTAGAACCGATAATGTCGGTTCGGTTTTTATTTTTGTCCAAAATGGAACCGAACCGTGCACACCTCTATCTGTCACTAGCATTTGCCTAGTGTATTTTCAAACAATTTTGAACTTTTTCAAAATTTTCAACTTTCTCCGCAACTTTGACTACCAATCTTGCGCAATCCTTTTCAGATCTTGAACATCTGATCATAGCTTTTGGGACTGATTATATTGCTATTAATTCTAACAATGATTTCCATTTCTCTCCGCCTAAAAATTCTCTCAAGTTTATGGTGGTCTTTATTAGGTTTGACCTTGATATGCAAAATTCTGGCGGAATCCCTTTGTCCAAGGAAATTCCTCACTATATATAGGGGCTATGTAGCACCAATCTTTACAACAACATCACAAGATCTAGTAATCATTGGCTCTCAAAATCATAGACTAAAGTTGTTTTCAAAAAATTTGGGAAGGAGTCAACTTTTAGAAGAAGTTAAAGCTGTTTATGATAATAACGTCTTTGAGGCAGATTCGAGGCAAAATATTGGGGATGGTCAAGGCGAACTTAGTGCAATTAATCCTTGGACAATGGGAAGGGTATTGAGGAGGCTTTTGTCCCAAATTTTGATGATGGAGGCAATTCACATGGATTACTCCAATCGCTTAAGTATTGCGATTTCACTAGTGTAAAATCCAATGTAAGTGCTCCGAAATTGGGTGACAAGGTAGTTAAGCCTGCAAGAGCTCCAAAGAACAAGTTTAAATCAGCCAAACTCACACGTACAGTAAAGAAAAGGCACCACCAGGATGATCAGGGGCCCTGGATGGAGGTTATGAATAAGAAGTCATCTCTTTCCGATGAAGGATTGGATGACTTCTTTCCTATTGAAGAAACGGTTGAGGCTGCTGAGCAGCCCAACCGAGAAGAATGAGTTGCATTGCTTGGAACTGCCTAGGACTTGGCAATCCTCGAGTAGTTCGTTCGTTAGTGAGCTTGGTTAAAGCTCACTCCCCAGCTTGTGTCTTTTTTATTGAAATTAAACTTAGCAGTTTGATGGAATTAAAAATAACCTTATAGTGGATTCGAGTGGTCGACGGGGTGGTCTTGCACTACTGTGGAAGAGGGGACTGCACGTTGAGGTCTTTTCCTACTCTACACATCACATAAAAGATGTTATTAACAATGAAGACTGCAAATGGCAACTCGTTGGATTCTATGGTGATGTAGCGAGAAAAGCTACGGATACAATAAAATTGAAACGGTTGTAACGAAAGCTATGGATATGAATAATATGGCCGCTAATTCCGCGAATACTGACAATATTATCCCTTCAAAGCGTTTGTTATTCCTGCGTGAATATCGAATGCTAAGACTTCAAAAATATATACTTGTTCAACAGGAAGAGAGAAAACAACTGTTTTCAAATTTTTATTCAATAATCAACTGTTTCAATACATTGACTAGACCATGTATAAAATATATAAGTGGGCTCTCCAAACAATCCTAATGCGTGAGCTCTTCAAACAACCCTAATAATTGAAATAGTAATACTAACAACATGAATAAAATATATAATTATTATCTAATAATTTAAATAGACTCTTAATCTTCATCATACGGGCACCATGAAGTTGGCAGAAGAAAGTTGTCCTGGAATCTCATGAGGATTTTGAACTCTACTATTACTTTACCGACTTTGTTTTTAGGAGATTTTAATGAAGTACTATATAATTCTGAATATGTTTTCCAACGTCGTTAACGACCACAATGGCAAATGGAACAATTCCGCCAAGTGGTTATCGACTGTGAGCTTTTTGATATTGACTTTTCTGGTTTTCCTTACATTCCCCTTTCTTAATTAGAGCTAGATTGGATAGAGGCTTAACTACTCATAGTTGGAAGGCCCTTTTCCCCAATTTTATGTTGACTCATAACACTACATAGACCTCAGATCACCTGCCTTTAATATTGCCCTTAGGAGATCCTTCTGGTCAAACTATCTGTAAGAAATGATAGTTCAAATTCGAGGAGGGTTGGTGTTTGTATAAAGAAAGTTAGGATGTAGTCCGAACAACATGGAGTTCTGATACTGATGTTGATCCGAGTCAACCGCTCCTCAATGGGATCCGTAAGACTCGTTTAGGCCTACTGGAGTGGAAGAGGGAAACGTTAGGCAATATCCAAAATTCAATTAAGGATAAACAACAACAACTCGACATCCTTCAACAAGGCGCTATCACTGACGGTTCTAAAAGAGAAGCTGTAGTCCTTGCTAAAGACATCGACAGATTGTGCAAAGTGAATGATCTTTATTGGTGCCAGCGATCTAAGGTGTTTTGGAAGGTTAAGGGAGATCAGAATATTGCATTTTTTCATGCCCCCTTATTTCAGAAGGGCAAAGCTAAAATAGTTTCATCATTGCAAAATGAAATGGGTCAATGGCATTATTCCAGGGAGGATATTCATAAGCTAGCTGAAGACCTTTTCTCGAAGTTGTTTACCACTCAAGCGAGGAATTCAAATACAAATCTGTCGGAGCTTAGAGTGGCTTCCCTTTCCAGTATAAATCTTACACCCTGGACACTGATTTCATAGAGGAAGAAGTTAAAAAATATGTTTTTTTAATGCCAAGTGGCAAGGCTCCAGGACCAGATGGGATGCCAGCTAAGTTCTTCCAACACTATTGGCAGACTGTCGGTCCATAGACAACAAAGGTTGTGTTAAACTATTTAAATTATGGGCGTTTCTTAAAAAAATTTAACTTCACGATAATTTCTTTGATCCCAAAGGTAGAAAAGCCAACTGCCATGACTCAGTTCCGTCCAATTGCGCTGTGCCATATAACGGCAAAGGTCATAGGGAAATGCATAGCTAACAGACTCAAGGATTACCTCCCTAAGGTAATTTCGGAAACGCAAAGTGCGTTTGTTTCCAACCGACTGATTACAGACAATGTGTTGATGGCATTTGAAGCTCATCATCTCATCGAGCACAGGAACGCAGGGAAACGGGGACTAATGTCTACCAAATTAGAATGGTTAAAGCCTATGATCGGATCGAGTGGACATTTCTCAGGGCTATGATAAGCTTGCTTGGCTTTAGCACTTAATGGATCTTGATGATTATGAATTATGTTGAGTCGGTTACTTACTCACTATTAATTCATAGTGAGCATGTCGATTATATTAAGCCAGGACATTGACTACGACAGGGTGACCCTCTATCACCCTATCTGTTTATCATATGTGCGGAAAGTCTGATTTCCCTTATTAAGGGTGCAATTGAAAGAGGGGAATTATCAGGGATCTCTTGGGACCGGATGTTAGAATTATGAGGTGTTTGACACGTCATAATAAGTGCCCGTTGAACAATTTGATTGTTCGTAGTGATTACTTATTTAAAGCTAAGTTCATACGTATATTATGTTTGACAATAATATACGTGCTGGGAATGAATTCGAAATGCATTAGGGGTCATGATGGTTTTACTAGGGCCCGCTCATGATTTATATGTTAGTAAAATACTTGGTTGATATTTTATTAACATATGGCTAATGTCATTTCGATCCTAGAAGGTCACACACATACAATGCACTTGATTTTCAATATGATTGAAACTTCCGGGTTAAAAGTGTAAATGTCAAAGAATCAAGGGGAATTCAATTGGCTTGTTTGACTTTGAATTCAAACACAATTAATATTGTATTAATTGGTGCTTAATTGTGGAGGCGTTACGTCTTTGGGTTTAATGTGATTAAACCGCAAATTCATCACACACTTATTATTGTAATAAATGGTGAATAATTGAAAGGGAGATTTTTGTTTATAGCACCACTATATAAACACCATTTGATGGTAAACAAAATATCAACCTTCTCACTATCATCTTTTCACTTGTAAGACAATTGAAAAGAAATAATACTCCCTATTCCTTCTCTATTCGGCCAAAACAAGAATAACATCAAGAGAAGAAAATCGTTTCTTTCTTGATTCATTCTTTGTCAAATACACTTAAGCTCTAGTTGCTTCAAGGAAGGAATCAAACTAGCATTGGTGTGGACTAACTAGAGAGAGGAACGCTGGTTGCTCTTCCGCTGTGCAACTCAAACACGCTTCAAGAGGTATACACACAAACTCATAGTTAAATGTGAATTTTTAGAACTTTGTATTCGATCGTTTATACGTTTTTGTATAATTTGATATGCAAAACATGTATAAAATCCCAACAGTGGTATCAGAGCCCGGTACATATGTTCTAATTCACTTTAAATGTCTTGAAATTTGATTTCATGAATTATAATATCATATGTGTATGTTTTGATATCATCAATTAAGGTTGTTGTGCATTATGTGTATTGTGCAATTATGTAATTGTTAAGGCCTGTAAATATTTTTCTAAAATTCTGTAAAAATATGTTTCGAACAGTAGACAAAATTTCGAGACCACTGTAATTTTTCTGGAATTGTTTCGATTTGTTAAGTGCTCGAAATAAATGTTTGAAACAGCCATATGTTCATCCGAACGGATTTGATATACCTTTCGTTTGAACAGTTTTAAGTGCTGTATATATTTTTATAGAATTCTGGAAAAATATTATTCAAACAGTACATTGAATTTCGAGTGTACTGTAATTTTTCTGGAATTGTTTCGATTTGTTAAGTGCTCGAAATAAATGTTTGAAACAGCCATATGTTCATTCGAACGGATTTGATATACCCTTCGTTTGAACAGTTTTAAAGGCTGTATATATTTTTATAAAATTCTGGAAAAATATAAATAAAATATTAGAGTCAATTTCGAGTTTACTGAAATTTTTCTGGAATTTTTTGGATTTCTTAAGTGCTCGAAATTGACATTTGAACAGTCATATGTTCACCCGAACGGATTTGATATACCATTCGGTTGAACAGTGTTTTAACGGCTGTATATATTTTTCTAAAATTCTGAAAAAATATAAATCAAATACTAGAATGATTTTCGAGTCTACTGTAATTTTTCTGGATTTATTTGGATTTATTAAGTGCTCGAAAATGATTTTTGAATAGCCATGTGTTCATCCGAAAAGTTCGGAACACTATTCGGATGAACAGTGTTTTTCGGATGAACAGTGATTCCGATTTCACTGTTCACGAAACACTGTTCACGACTGTTCACATAATTAAAATGGTCCTAAAGTTGTTTTGGATTTTGTTTTATTAATTATTGTGAATATTTTGGCTATTCTAGTATTTTGACTTTTGATTGTCAGAAGAAAATTAATTAAATTATTATAACTTGTATGATAATTTGATTAGATTTTAATGTTACAATATTTTAATTAATAGCACTAATATGATTAGTTGTTAATTTTATTTATATTGGTTATAAATAATATTAAATGCTTATTAATTAAAATTAAAGGCCTTAATTAATTATGTAAAACCTATGAGTTATTGATTTGGTTGTTACATTTGATGTACAATTTATTACATACATGTGTTATAATTGTGTGTACCTTATTTGACATCCTTACATGTTTTAATTGACTTAATTCATGTATTATATATATTTTGATATATTGGATGTTTTATTTTCATTGTGAATGAATGTTGGGATAAGTGATATGATCTGGTTTTTGAAATACAGTCTGCGTACTGTCTTTTATATGACGACTTGTGTCAAAAAGAAATATAGCCTGCGTGCTATTTTATGACGACTTGTGTCACTTTTATTTTATTATTTATTACATTGACCTGCGTGTCAATTATTTATCACCACGTGTGATTGTAATCAATAGAAGACGAAGCCACCGAAGGAACTGAAGGAGGACTGAAGACTTAGTTTAGAATTAAGTCTAGTTTTCTTTTCGGTTTTTAGATCATATCACTAATCCCATTTATTTGCGTTATAATTCTTAATTTTCATGCTCATATGATATATATTCTTGCTTAAGTGAATGTATATATGCATGTATGATCATGATTATATATTTATAACTAATCCTACCTTAAGTCAAGTAATTTGCCATACCTGACCCTAAAGTCGGAATAAGACATACGTATGCATGGACCTGCCAGATTGGCAGACATGACATGTCCTATGACTTGATCCCGATGGAATAATCGAATGATTTCCGATTCAGAATCGGGCTTCGATTGTTCATTCTGACTTTCGTCAGTAGGCTCAGGTTACTTGAACAGTGATTCCCATAATCAGATTTGGGCCTGTTGGCAAAAGTTGTCACCAATGCAATCTTGTAAGATTTTTGTGACACCGAGAATTATGCCAGGCATAAATGGTGATCATTCACCTACTCACATGATTAGTAGTCGAAATGTTGCGCGCTGCCGTTCGATTATTAATTATCTGAGTTCTCGGATACATTGTGTGTTTTAGTAGGATTGTGAACACAGTGTATGAGTTCAAATATTTAGATATCTGAATTAACGCTATGACAATGCTTATCTGAGTTATTTATTTGCATATTTCCGTTGTATTTATCACGTCTACAAACGCTTAAAACTCTAAGACCCTCCGCTCCACATTGGAGAAATGCAAACTTAACGGCACCAATTTCCATGACTGGGCTCGCAACTTGAGAATTGTCCTCAAGTCTGAAGAGAACAGACTACGTGCTCACCAGCATGCTTCCTAAGGTCCCTCCCACTGATGAGGAGGAGTTTTATGTCTATAAACAGCACATGAATGATTCTATAGATGTCCAATGCTTCATGTCGGCCAACATGGAATCGAATCTTCAGATTCAATTCGAAAAGGTCAACGCTTACGATATGTACCGCCGGCTGGAAAACTTGTTCCAGCAGGAGGCACGCAATGAGAGATACGAACATGTTTGTGCTCTCGTTGACTGTAAGCTAGGCAATGGACAGCCATCAAGTCCCCATGTCATCAAGATGATGGGCTTAGTCGAAAGACTAGGCTCATTGGGGGCACCCGACTCTAAAGAGATGTCTGTAGATATCATTCTTAGGTCGCTGCCTGATTCGTTCAGTGGTTTTGTGTTGAACTACAACATGCATCAATATGACAAGACGTTGTCTGAGCTACATGGTATGATCAACACTGCTGAACAAAACATCAGGAATGCTAGAGACACTTCTTCTTCTTCTGTTTTGACTATTTAGAACAAGAAACAGTTCAAGAAGAAGAAAAGTGTCAAAGGCAAGACAAAGGTTGCCCCTCGTGCAACGGCTCCTACTCATAAGGCATCCAAGAAGGATTCCAAAAAGGATGACACGTTTCATTACTATGAGATAGTTGACCATTGGAAGAGAAACTGCAAGAAGTACCTGGCAGACGAGAAGAGTGGTTCGACCACTGCTACTCTGCCATCATGTATTAATGCTATAACATTAGCATGACAAGGAACAAGCTTGATGACTTGAACCCGACATACCTATGGCATTGCAGACTCGGTCATATAAGTGACAAACGCATTAAAGAGCTCCATGACAATGGAATTCTTACGTCATCTGGTTTTGAATCTTATGACAAATGTGAGTCATGTCTTTTAGGCAAGATGACCAAGTCACCTTTCACTGGTACGAGTGAAAGGGCAAGTAATTTATTGGGAATCATACATACTGATGTATGTGGCCCAATGAACACGCCTGCTAGAGGAGGTTTTCTATACTTCATTACCTTCACCGATGACTTCAGCAGATACGGTTACGTATATCTGTTGAAACATAAGAGTGAAGCCTTTGAAAAGTTCAAAGAATTTCAGAAGGAAGAAAACCAACTCGCCAGGACAATCAAGATTCTTTGCTCCGATAGGGGAGGAGAATACTTGAGCCATGACTTCTTGCAACACCTAAAGGAGTGTGATATTGTATTACAGCTCACACCTGATGGTACACCACAACACAATGGTGTCTCCGAAAGGAGAAATCGAACCTTATTAGATATGGTTCGATCAATGATGAGCACATCAGAACTCCCAACTAGTTTTTGGGGTTATGCATTGGAAACTGCCGCTTCCACACTAAACAAATGTCCAACCAAATCAGCACCTAAGACCCCACATGAGATGTGGTTTGGGACTCTTCCCAAACTAGGGTACTTGAGGATTTGGGGATCCGAGGCCTATGTTAAGAAAGTTAACAAAGATAAGCTTGGACCTAAATCCGACAAGTGTTACTTCATTGGTTATCCTAAGGAAACCAAGGGATATTACTTTTATCTCAAACCCGAAAATAAGATTTTCGTGGCTCGTAATGGAACTTTCCTTGAGAAAGAATACATTACAAAGAGATATAAGAGTAATGAGACTCTTGAAATTGTTCAAGAGGGTGATGTAGCAGGTACTAGTACCTTAGCTGAATCACCTCAGGAGGTGGACCCTTCTTATGAAGAAGAGGTTCAACTCGATCCACGGGAAACCGTAGACGAGCCTGCTGATACTCAAAACATCCCTCGGAGATCCGAAAGGTCCCGTCAGGAACCCGATAGATGGTATGGGGAATTTTTCCTTATTGAAAGCGGGGAACCCTCAACTTATGAGGAAGCCATGAAACAACCTGATGCTGATGAATGGCTCCTAGCCATGCAATCCGAGATGGAATCAATGTACCATAATAAAGTATGGACATTGATTGATTTGCCGAGGGGTGATAGACCCATCGAATGCAAATGGGTATTTAAACGAAAGCTTGATAAAGATGGAAATGTCCATGTTTATAAGGCTCGACTTGTGGCTAAAGGTTTCAAACAGATTCATGGTATCGACTATGATGAAACTTTTTCTCCAGTCGTTAAGTTTAAATCCATTCGGATTATCTTAGCCATTGCCGCATACTACGATTATGAAATTTGGCAAATGGATGTGAAGACAGCTTTCCTTAACGGGAAACTAGAAGAGGATGTGTACATGACACAACCTCCTGGATTCACAAGCTCGAAAGAGCCTAAGAAAGTATGCAAACTTCAAAGATCTATTTATGGTCTGAAGCAAGCATCTAGGAGTTGGAATCTTCGCTTCAATGAATCAATCAAAGAGTTTGGATTCATTCGATGTGAAGAAGATTCTTGTGTATACAAGAAGGTTAGTGGGAGCAACATTGCATTTGTCGTGCTATATGTAGACGACATTCTTCTCATAGGAAACGACATATCCATGCTTGAATCAGTCAAGGCATGGTTATGTAAGTGTTTCTTTATGAAAGATCTAGGAGAGGCACAGTACATTCTTGGAATTAAGATCCATAGGGATCAATCTAAGAGACTCATTGGACTGAGTCAAAACGCTTATATTGATAAGGCGTTACTTAGATTCCGTATGGAAAATTTCAAGAAAGGTAATCTCCCTATGAGACATGGCATCTCTATTAGTCGTGCTGACAGTCCCATGGACAGCATCGAAATAGAGAAGATGAACAAGATCCCTTATGCCTTTGCCATAAGATCTATCATGTATGCTATGCTTTGTACACGACTTGACGTTTCTTACGCTTTGAGTGTAACAAGTCGTTATCAGTTGTGTCCAGGACAAGAGCACTGGAAGGCCGTAAAGGCCGTTCTTAAGTATTTAAGAAATACTAGATCCATGTGTCTTGTCTATGAGGGAGATAAAGAGTTACAAGTTGTAGGCTACACCAAGCGAGCTTCCAAACCGACAAAGATGAATCTAGATCTCAGTCTGGTTATGTGTTTCGCATAAATGGTGGCACAGTGTCTTGGTGCTGTAACAAGCAAAACACTGTGGTAGATACTACAATGGAAGCTAAATATGTTGAAGCATCAGATGCTGCAAATGAAGCATGCTGGATTAAGAAGTTTGTGAGTGAACTTGGTGTTTTGCCTAGCATTGACTAGCCGGTAGTGTTATATTGTGATAACACTAGTGCAATTGCTCAGGCCAAGGAACCAAGGTCACATCACCGCTCCAAGCATGTGTGCTCAGAAAGTATCACATAATTCGTGATATGACAGAACGAGAAGATGTGAGTGTATGCAAGATACATACAGACGACAACATACCTGGCCCATTGACCAAACCGTTGCCTCACGGCAAACATGACAAGCATCTATCAAGTGTTAGACTTAGATATATGCTTGGATGGTGTTAGGTTTAGTGGGAGTTATATTTTCTGTATATTGTCATAGTGAAGTCCTAATAAGACTATGTTGAATAATTGATTCAAATATATGTATGTTTATAGTTTGACTATATTTTCATACATATATCTTTATTTTGATTCCATTGTTGTCCATGTCTTCTAGAGAGGTCTTTGGGGTTGAGGATCCCAAATGAGAGACCCTCTACTAAGCCTAGAAGCAAGGGGATAACTCGTCCCTGATCAAATGTTCACTGATTGGAATCGAACATTGTAATGATCAGTATGTACATGATTGTCTTGGTCACGTTTCTTAGACAAGAAAGGGAGTAAATGTACTCTAGTCATGCACATGGGTATATATCTTGGAACTAGTCCAAGCTATGATACTGGATTCGACCGCCATGAGAAAACTTAGAAGATAACATATCTGTGTCCTAAGTACTTTTCATCGAACTTATGTTAAATGGTGATTCTTAGACCTGTATGGCGGGAATGCATTAGCATGAGACTTGCGTGCTTTGACTGTGTCAAACGTCTCCTGTAGAAGGGAGGCTATAAAGGCATATGTTGGGCATACTTGGAACATGTTGGTACATTGCTGTACATCAGAGGGGATTCGTACAAATCGGTTATGTCGATTGATTCATGAGATCTCGGTAGATTAATGGTGATTAAGATGGCCATCTCCAGTAGTAGTACTGGGTATCACATTAAGTCTATGTATCCGAGACAATACAGGTGCAAGAGTATGGTGGCACATATCTTACCATAGCTTGACTGTAGAATCGCGATGCGAAGGAATCACTTTACAAGTAATCGTCCAAGGGCAAGTGGGAGTGTTAGAATTATGAGGTGTTTGACACGTCATAATAAGTGCCCGTTGAACAATTTGATTGTTCGTAGTGATTACTTATTTAAAGCTAAGTTCATACGTATATTATGTTTGACAATAATATACGTGCTGGGAATGAATTCGAAATGCATTAGGGGTCATGATGGTTTTACTAGGGCCCGCTCATGATTTATATGTTAGTAAAATACTTGGTTGATATTTTATTAACATATGGCTAATGTCATTTCGATCCTAGAAGGTCACACACATACAATGCACTTGATTTTCAATATGATTGAAACTTCCGGGTTAAAAGTGTAAATGTCAAAGAATCAAGGGGAATTCAATTGGCTTGTTTGACTTTGAATTCAAACACAATTAATATTGTATTAATTGGTGCTTAATTGTGGAGGCGTTACGTCTTTGGGTTTAATGTGATTAAACCGCAAATTCATCACACACTTATTATTGTAATAAATGGTGAATAATTGAAAGGGAGATTTTTGTTTATAGCACCACTATATAAACACCATTTGATGGTAAACAAAATATCAACCTTCTCACTATCATCTTTTCACTTGTAAGACAATTGAAAAGAAATAATACTCCCTATTCCTTCTCTATTCGGCCAAAACAAGAATAACATCAAGAGAAGAAAATCGTTTCTTTCTTGATTCATTCTTTGTCAAATACACTTAAGCTCTAGTTGCTTCAAGGAAGGAATCAAACTAGCATTGGTGTGGACTAACTAGAGAGAGGAACGCTGGTTGCTCTTCCGCTGTGCAACTCAAACACGCTTCAAGAGGTATACACACAAACTCATAGTTAAATGTGAATTTTTAGAACTTTGTATTCGATCGTTTATACGTTTTTGTATAATTTGATATGCAAAACATGTATAAAATCCCAACACCGGACACAACCCCCTTTTCACATTTGATGTTCGCAGATGATACCCTTCTACTGGGCAGAGCTACTATTGAAGAAGCTCTTGTAATCAAGAGCATAATCCAAAAATACCAGCACTGGTCTGGGCAACTAGTGAGTGTCCAAAAATCAAGTGTTGTGTTCAGTCCGAATGTGAACCAAGGCACTAGGAATGCAGTTTTCAACATCTGAGAAATGCTGGAAGTTGCCTCGCATGATATTGGCCTCCCTACATCCTTTGGCTCTTTCAGAAAGGAAGTTTTCAACACTGTCATTAACAGAGTCAAAGCCAAGGTTGCAAGTTGGAGAACAAGGTTCTTGCTTCAACATGAAAGTTTCATTTCAGGGTCCATTGACTCGACCAGGGATGGACGTAAACTCGTAAGCTACCGAGGGTAGGGATAATCGTCCAGGTCCCAAACAAAGAAAAAGAAGACCATGCACATACATCATGCAATGCTTTAAACTTCCTAAAAGTACATGTAATGTTTTAAATTCTACTATGGCTAACTTTTGGTGGGGAGTGTATTAGTGTATATAGTTACTAGGTTATATTATTATTGTATGAGTCCAAAGGAACTGGTGGATTGGGCTTCAGAGATGTCGAAGATTTGAACAATGTTTTGTTGTGCAAACAGGCTTGGCGCCTCGTCACTAACCCAGACAACCCTTTTGCACATGTATACAAAGCTAGGTATTTTCTGAATGGTGACTACTGGTCGGCACAGCTAGGCAGCAAACATAACTACACTTGGCATATCATTCTATCTGTAAGGGAATCAATCAGCTGGACGATAGGTAATGGCAGTGCCACTACTATATGGGACCATAACTGGGTCAAGCAAGGAAGCACCAGGAAGATAATCACCCTAATAGATCATAGCTTACAACATTTCAGAGTCAAGGATCTCATAGATAATGACTTCAAAACATGAAAACCTGATCTAATCAGAAACATATTTTGCACATAGGATTTGGATGCTATCATAGAAATGCCATTATCAGACTTAAGCATTTCAGACAAGTCATATTGGTCTTTTGATGCAAAAGTTATATTCCCAGTTAAAAGCGCATCTGACTTTATCAGATTTAGTCGCATGAGCCACACACAACAAGTTTCAATAACAAATGCAAGTGGCCAACTCTTTAAACATATGTGGAAGTTATAACTACCATAAAAAATCAAACATTTTCTTCATGGGGCGATGTAGAACAAGCTACCTACTACGACTAATCTAGCAAAAAGACACATCCAAACTCAAGATCCATCTTGTTTCTGTGATAGTCAGGAAGAAGACATGTTGCATGTGTTATATCATTGCAGGTTAATTCAAACAGTATGCAATCACTTATGGATCAGTAGAGATACTACACAGTACGTCACATTCAGTGGGTTATTTGAAGATTTCAGGCAAAAACTTTCTCTGGATTTGTTCAAGAGGTGGATTATTTGTATTTGGGACACATGACACCAAAGAAATTGAAAAATTTATGGTGAATCGTATAGAAACCCAGAAGAGGTCTCAAGTTTTGGAACCTTAAACCTGGAATCCCATAAGTCAGCCCCCGATTTATTGAGAAACATCCAACCACCGAGAGTTTAGTTTCTTGGATCGCCGTCTTCTGCTTCCATTCTCTTCAGATCGGGCCTTGCATGTGGTTTGATGCTTAAGCTTTGACTCATCATGAGAGAAAATGGTGGGAGGGAGGTGCGATTTAGGGTGACTTCCGGATCTAGAGTGGCTACAAAGTTTTCGAGTATCAGTACGCACGAACGAATGTGGATTTGATGGCATTTAGTGGTTTAAGTTCGGAGAAGGGATGAAGTGGGAGAAAACTCTTCGAGAACCTCACGGGCTTTGATGTGCTTCAGGTGGAAGTGGAGTAATGAAACTAGGTTTATTTAACCTAGTTGACTCCTCTTATTTATCGGAAAGATTTGGCCCATCTGTGTAATAGGGTTAGGGGTTCAGGTCAAATGTTATTAGTTATAGATTGTGGTTGGGCAGTGTCCGATCTAGCAAAATGGACTTGGGTATGTATTCATGGATTATAGTCATTTTTGTACAGATTGTTATTTTTCCTTATTAATATAAATCATCATTAATTACCAAAAAAAATAAAAGATGGCATTTTGTTACTCCAAAAACATGTCATCACCATGTACCTTCCAGGCATACCTATTAAATAATGACAATTAATGAAAAATTGCATCTTCTTAATTTGGAAGAATGCCATGAACATGGACAATGATGACATTTGTAAGCTATTATAGATATTTTCACATTCTTATATTATTCATTGCATAAAAAAACTAAGATCAATTTAGTTAGCCCATCTCGCATTTGATTATATAGATATTCTCATCCCATAGTAAGTTTGATGAATAACTTCTTGTATATGATTTATTGGGTGGATCATGAAAAATTTGTTGGCATATGCCTTGAATCAGAATCTGGACTTTCTATGGACATACTGGCAAAAATAGGATTTCTGATGCGTTTTGGGATTTTTATCCTAGGTTAGTTAGGTTTTCCTGTTTACCTATAAATAGGGGACTTGCTCATACAACCTATGAGCCGAAAAGAAGACTCAGATAATAGATTTCTTGTTTTCTTTTGTTAGAGGTCTAGATGCCATAGA